>QEPC01001394.1:6366017-6388614 GCA_003113815.1 Sphenodon punctatus
GTGTCCATGTGCCCCCAAGCTCCCCCATCCCCCCATGTGCCCCCCTCCTCCACCACGCCGGGCCCTGAAATTTACTCACCACATGCCGGGCTGGCTCCTCTGTTCAGCGCCTCTAATCCTCACTGTGTCCTGCTCCTGATGGTTGCCGTGCAGCTGGCTCCCCCTCCCTCCCAGGCTCTCTCCCAGAGTCGAGTAAAAGTTTGACTCAACGGGGGGGAGGAAGGGACTCAGGGAGGGAGGGGGAGGCTAAGAGCTGCACACGTGGCAGCAGCTCCCAACCCTCCCCCCCTGCACAGGCTGGGACAGGGAAGTTCATACCTGGGTGCCTCTGTGTGGTGCCTGGGTATAAACTTTAGCCCTGCCCGACCCCTGCAATGAAATAGTGCCCACTGCAGCACTATTTCATTGCAGGGTCCCTTTATTCAGAATGGATGGCACTTCTAGTTGGCCATTACGCATAAAGGAAGAACGCTTCCCTTTTGTCCCTGAAGGCTTAGGAAGCCTTCGGGGTGGTGGTGTAAGTTACTGGTTGCATATGTGTGCGCACACACATCCAGTGAGAATGTTAGGAGCCATCTCTAAGAACCTTGTTTAGAGAGACAGCAATCTTCAGAAGGTTCCTGCCTCTCTAAACAAGGTTCTTAGAGATGGCTCCAAACATTCACCATGGCCAATTTTTATTTTTTTTTAAAGTCTCTGTGGAGGAGTCCTGGTGAGTCCTAGGGCTAGGAGGGGCATTGCCCCTGCCATGCTAGGGGGCCCACTGCCCCTGGTTCAGATAGAAGTATCTAACTAAAAGAGTACAATGAATAAGATGATGGCATAGATTAGCAATTTTAGAATAAATCTGGAGTGTATTTGTGAAGTATTAATTTTTCTAAATTACATTTTTAGTTCACTAGAGGTACCCCTATCCGTGTGACCTATTAAAAATATATATTTTTTATTTATAATAAAATTTATATGCCACCCCCTTCTGCCTCAGGCATCTCGGGGCAGCTCACAACATTTAAAAAAACAAAATTTTAAACATTAAAAACAAACAATCATTACAATTAAAAACAATATAATACCCCATTCTCCCCCCCCACCCCACCCCAACCCAACCTACCCACCCCATCTCCGTTGGGAAAGGCCTGGTGGAACAGCCAGGTCTTACATTGTTTGTGAAAGAAGGGGAGGTTGGCAGCCTCCCCTCCTTTCGGATTATGTTTCTGTGAGCTAGTTTATCTGTAAATAAAGTGTATGAAATATGTTGTGGTTGTGGTGTTGTTTTTAAGGAAATGGTTCACAAGGCACATTAAAAAAAAAATCTCTTATCAGCATGAACATCGAGCTAGAAAATTGGAATCTGTCATAACCAATATTTCTTTTCTATCTCAGACAGTTCCGTCTTTTAAACATATAACAGTATATGCAACAATAGAAAGAACAATACACAAAGGAACTCACTCCAAAAAACATAGTGATACGGCAATCATAATTAGTAAAAAGACAAAAAAAGATACAGTAATTGCTTGCCTAAAGGATAATCACAATTTTATGTGAATTCAATGAAAGATAACTACATTACTAGATTTCAAGACAACTTTGAGGTACTTTTGGACAGAAGGGATTGAATTAGATAGATTTTCCTTCACCCTTATTTTCCTAATTTACTAATCCATGACAGTATTCATTAAGAGTGGTTTTTCTTCCACCAGATGTACAAAAGAACATCTAACTGCACTTAATGTTGGTTTGTTTTTTGTTTCTGTGGAAATCCCATCAGTAGCAATAGAGTGTTCTGGTAAATTACAATTGATAATGTCTTTGCTTTCCTTTATGATGCAACTGCCAAATATATAAGATCCTTGTATGTGCCATATTCTCTCCAACAGTCATCTCTTCCTTTGGCATAGATAATATTTTAATGTGACTGGCGTAAACATCCACTGAATAAAAAAGTTATTGTAATTTCATAGTAACAAGCCAAACTGAAAAACATGCATCTGCTCTCCATGCCCACAACCCCCAAACTAAGTACTTAGATTAATTGGATGTGATCCAGAACTCATGTATGTGCAGCTTCCATGTGGTTTGCACCAATGTCACTGTAACAAAGGGTAATTTCAGACGTAACGATACCACAGTCAACCACAGTGAACCACAGACAATCCCGCAGTGGAGCCAAAGAGCTGTGAACGTTTGATCGGCGGCATCCAGATGTTCACCACAGTCAATAACTCATAGGGGCCAAAGTCAACCATGCTTCCAGAGGTCGGGATAGGACCATCCCCAGAAGTGTGGTGAAAGTGATTCCCACCAGAAAACTGCCAAATGTAATGACTGAATGCCAACCACGAGGCGGAATCATAACAAATGATCCCCAGCCATGGCGAGAGCACACAGCGTCACTGCCAGGCAATGAGCAACACACAGAATGGGGAGGGAGATTTAAAGGGCACACAGCAGCAGAGGAATGTGGTGGGACAGAGCAGGATGGAAGGGAGAGGAGAGCAGATGGTGAGCGAGGCAGGCACGAGGAGTAGGCGGGAGGGAGGAGCAGGAGGGGGGTGGAGGAGGTGGTGGGAGGAGGAGGAGGAGCAGCAGCAGCAGCAGGCCACCCCAGAGGGCACAACCAGCCAGGGGATGGAGGCACCCCAGAAATGGGTAAGGAGAGAGGGGGGGCCCACACAGCAGCAAAAGGGCTTGAGGGGGGGGGCGGTGGGAGGGGGGCAGGCCGTGTGTCATAAGGAACCAGGAAACTAACCCCCCCCACAACCCACAGACCTGGAAATGGGCCCGGGAGCTGGAACCCACAGAGGAGACTGGCGGAGGGGAAGCAGAGGAAGTGTAGGAGGAACTGCAGGAGGAAGGCACACGTGGGAGATGCTGCTAACAGTGAGGGGGGCAATGGGGGCACAAGGAGACCCAGGACTTCATAAGGATCTGGGGCTCCCTGGAGCACCAGGTGGAGCTCTCTGTGAACCAGAGGAATGAGCATGTGTACAGACATCATGTGGGACATGGAGGTGGCAGTGCGCAAGACCATTAAAGACAACAACCGGCGGTCCAGACACGGAGCACAAACCGCCCCATACTATGATGCCCTGCAAAGCTCTGGGATGGGTGGGATATGAGTAACCATCACCAATCATTTCCCAAACAGGGCAACAGGCAGCGTCCCCACCAGCTGAGCCCATGCCCCTGGCACAGCGGCAGCGGGAGACAGGGCACGGGTCCAGCACAGAAGGGAGGACCTGGCAGAGGAGATTATCCGGACCAACACAGAGAAGGGAGAGCAGATAATCACTGTCATCGATGGAATGGAGGTGGCCACGGAAAGGCCCCTGCAGCAGGCAGAGGACAAGGACTCGCAGCTGGCAGCAGAAATGCACCCGGAATGGAGGCAGGAGCAACAGAAGCACAAGAGGCAGATGGAGGCATTGGATCAGCTAAACAAGACCATCAAGCAGCTGGACACTGAGCACACCGGGATGATGGACAGGTCCCTGGACATTGTCACTTCACTGCTGCTACATGCAGGGACCATGAGTGCCTACAGCATGGCAGCTGCTCCGCCTGGCACCATACCAGCTCCAGTGCCTCAGCACCATGGCGCGGTGCTCCCGCCACAACCATCACTGCCCCAGCTGCCGGCATGGCCCCTGGGCCCATGCATCTGCCTCCCAGTCCCACCAGGCCTCCGGAGACAGCAGCCACCCAGGGAGGCCCCTCTGGCACTGCCAGCACTGCCCCTGCCCCCCATCCCTGCCACACAGGGTGGTCCGGACCCGGATACTGTTGGGGAGATAGACAGCGGGAGTGAGGCGAGCTCCCAGAGCTCCGCGGTGCCCGCTAGGCAACCAAGGGGGCAGCACAGGAAGCAGCAGGGTCAGGGAGATGGGATGGGGAGGTAGGGCAGGCCAGGGAGCATGAAGGGGGGAGGGCACAGTATGTACAATAAACACATGGGGTTAGCAACTACAACTGCTTTATTGTCTGCGTCATGGTAATAGGATGGGGGCAGGGGATTGGCTTGGCTGGGGATTGAGGACAGGTGGGACCCACCATGAGGAGGCCCCCACATGGCTTGGGTGGGCACAGGTGCTGGGAGGGTTGGTGCTGTGACCTGTCTTTGTGGATGGGGAGGAAACCCGGGAACCGGGGTGTTCCCTGGCGGCCCTGGGGGCGGGGGGCTGCGCTGGCCCAGCACACTCAGGCCCCAGGCTCACTGGCTAGACACCTCTCCAGGGCAGCACAGAGCTGCTTGGCATAGCGGTATTCCCATGGGTTCTCTGCATTCACATAGAGCAGGACAGGTCCTGATGGCCACTGGGGCATGTGGAACTCCAAGGTGGCCCCATCGGTCTCACATATGTTGTGCAGGACACAGCAGGCACTGATCATGAGTGCTGAAGTCTCCACAGCAAAGTCCAGGCAACTGGCAAGGCACCTCCAGTGCTGCTTGAGGGTACTGAAGGCCGTCTTGACCAGTCTTCGAGATGCTTAGCCGGAAGTTGAACAGCACCTCCACAGGGGTCCTGGGCACCAGGTATGCCTTCATGAGTCAGTGGAGGAGCGGGTAGGCTGAGTCCCCCAGGATGCCCAGCCCCCCATTTGGCTGGTTCCTGCTGCCTGTGACCTCTCCTGGCTCTCCCTGTAGTGTAGTCCTCCCTTGCACGGCCGCCCAGTCACCTGTGTCCATGCCTTGCTCCCTCCCCCCCCCCCCCNGTGCCTCCTGGCTTCCTCCGGGGCGTAGGGGCTGTGTGTGCTGCCCATGGGATCTCACTGGCATCAGACCCCACCCGTGCTTCTGCATCAGCAAAGGAGATCCTTGCCATATGTACCTGCCTGTGACCGCTTCGGTACCTTCCCCTGTTTGGTTGCCCTCCCCGTGACCTTGCTCTGTCCCCGTGGGGGCCCTTGTGATTTGGGCTGTCTGTGTTGCTGTTGGGTAGCCCATGCTGCCTGTGCTGTCAGTGGGGTTCTGGGTGCCTTTCCCCGTGTCCCAGCCTGTTCCCAGGCCAGTCCCTTCCCGTGGGTCCCACCCCCCGTGTCCATGGTGCTGTGTGTGTTGGCCTTCCCAGGATGCTGTCCCCCTTCCTTCCGTTCCCATTCGGGCATGTTTGCACACTTTGTGTACTGCTGTGTCCTTGGCTTCCCTGTCCCTGTAGCATGTGCCGCCTCAGCTGCTCTTCTCCCTCCTCCTTCTCCCTTCCCGTTTCCCTTGAGTGGGTGTTGCCTTTTGGCACTTTTGGCTTCCTTTGCCCTCGGTCGGCCATGTCTGTGTCTCGCCCGACCCCGGTGGCTTCTGGGTGTTCTCGCCATGGTCCGGAATCAGCTTAATGTTTGTTGCACTGCCCCGAGTCATGGTCCGGCCGGCCGTTTCCTTGCCGTGGTCCTGCTCCTATCATGTCTGTTTGGGGCTGTCCTGGACCACGGGAAGGGGTTAGTGGGCTTGTTATGGTTGGGAATCCACTGTGGTGACCCGGGAGCACGTAATGTCTGAAATCACCCAAAGGTGCATGCAGGATGCACACAGGTTGCACACATGTGCTCATCTGCAGAGTATGGCATCGACCCTAGTGAAATCAGAGGTGCTACCTGTGTGAGTTGTTTCAGGTTTGTAGCCCGTCTTTTTTTTCTTGTATTTTCTCTTCTTTGATGCTTTTATCTGTTCCATTTATCATCTCTCATGACTTTAAGAAGCTTCTACTATTGACAAGTCAAACGGCCACTTATTTTTATATTTGTCTTGCAATTAAGATGTAATGGTTTTATATTCAGATGTACATGATCTTAATTTTCACCAACTCCTTTCATATCCTCTAAAGTCTTTGGAGGAAAAAGATTACGTATATGCAAAGTTTTATTTACTTTCCTTCGATCTGACATTAAACTGACATACAACTGAATGCTTTTAGAATTAGTTATAATAATTTTTAGTCAGAAAACTTTGAATCATAAAATACTGTAAACAAACATTGTCTGAGGTATTGGCTAAATGATATAATTCTTCCCCTCCCCCAAAAAATATATGCACAAATAGCTAAGGTACCCCTCAAGACAGCCTCCTTTTGTCTAGTACGTAGACTTGATTTGAGTACCCAGGATGTTCAAGTGAAGATAGATTCTTCCATATGGAGTCTGTAACCTTCATATTTCTTAAATATTAACCTTCAGATAAAAAGAGAGTTAAGACAGATCCATGTCATGCAAGTCAGTGGCAGTCTTCCCCAGGACATCAGCTACACAAATTTAGGGAGTTTTAAGAATGAAATCCACCCCAGTCATACACAGACTAAGTAATTTGACTTTATTTGGGTGGTGAATCAGGAGAGATTTAGGAACCCAGATCTCCCTATCTCCAATGTCATTGGTCAGAGCTACTGTTGCTCACCCATTCTTTGAAATGGAACAGCAGTAAGAGCCTCCCCACTTCAATTGTTCAGGGTGCAGAGGTCCCTGCTGGCTTATACAGAACTGGCACAGAAATACTTTCCATGATGTTTTAGGTAGTGTGCAAGTATCTTTGTATAGCCAGTCCCCCCTGTGCAGCCTCTAGGTTTCTGTGTGACCCTATTTTGAGGCTAAATATTAGTTCTGTGATCTCAGACAACAAAACACATGCAAAGTATATGAAATATCAATAGTATTGTGATCCTACTTGGAGGGTGGTATGATCCTACTTGGAGTCCCAGTCCACAGTTTGAGAGCATCCGCTTGGCAGACTTTGCATTGGCCAAGGCAAAAGGTGATTTTCATCATATGTGAAGACCAAAAGTACAGGATGTGACCAGATTACAAGACCAACCAATGTAACACAAAAGCTTTTACAAAGACCATTTAAAGCAGCTTAGCAAAGTGCTCCCCCCCATCAAACTCATTAGATATCTCCCCAGAGACAATTTAACAGTGCTATAGTAAGGAAATAAACATTTAGAACAAGAAAGGAAGAGAGCATGATAGGAGGTTAAGAACTCAATAAAAATGTAATATTCAATCAAGTGACTATAAATAATTTAAGTTTCTGATAATAATGAAGAAAAACGGCCCAGGATATAAAATAATGGATCTGTCAATTCTTCTGAGTACACTTATAATAAAAACAAACATTCCCTCCTGAATCGTGCATGTTTTTAGAGGTTTAGAGCATTTAAAAAATGTGACCGCCATTTCAGGGGTGCTTGTGTTGCATGCTGTGATCCCTACTATAGATATGAAGTAAGTAATGACTGAGGCCGTTTTTAGACTATCGTAGCCACGCTCGCGCTTGTTTTGAAAATATACCGGGAGCTGGGATCAGACGATACACTCCCGGCAATCACGCGCCTGGAAGGGGGACGCACATGCTTTTCCGGCCGCGATTTGACCGGGTTGAAAAATCCTGATTGCCGGGAGTGTATCGTCTGATCCTGGCTCCCGGCATTTTTTCACAACAAGCGCGAGCGTGGCCACGATCATCTAAAAACGGCCTGTTTGGGATTTGAAAATCATGTTTAATGAAGTAAGTCTAGGGTCACAGTATAAGCTTTCAAACTGTATATGAGAGAAATAGTAAATTTCAAAAAGATTTCTGTGCATCAATATATACTGATATTTTCTGTCATTGGTAGTTTTAAGAGTGAAGTAAGCCAGCATATTTTTTTAACATAAATTATTATTACTTGCAATATATCTGAACAAGGGCCTGCATATCTTAATATAATGATACTTTGTTTCTGTGATCAAGAATGAATGACTGTGCTGAGCTTATAATGGTAGTAGCTGCACAGTAATTCATTTAATTTATTTGCGTGAACTTCTTGCAAAAATAAATAAAACCAGTAATTCCCCCACAGTTATCTCCAATGTTTTCTGGCCCTAGTAGTTCAACATAAATTTCAAGCTTACAGGCTTCCATTATGCAACTACATAGCTGAGCCTTCCTCCTCCACCCAAATATCTCATTTGTGCTGACATTAAGTGAACAGTTACATTAGTTATAAGCCAGAAACCTGTAAAGAAAAATTTTAAAAAATGCTGTCAATATATATATTAAAATGTTTTTTTAAAAAGAACTTGACATTACCCTCAAATAGCTTTCATAACGGTAAGTAATACTTGTAATAGGCTTGGATTTTTTTTAAAAATTAAAACCCCTCAAAACTGGCCTTGGACCCAAGTCCTTTCGACACAAATGCAAGACCTGGCTGTTCTGCCAGGCTTTCAGTGAGGGGGATGGGTCAGGGTGGTTGGGTTTGTTATGACATCCCCCAGTTGGTTTTTATACTTTTATTGTTTAATATATTGTATTTTTATTAAAGTTTGTGTTTTTTTGTTAGCTGCCTTGAGCTGCTTTTAGCAGGAGAGGCAGGGTAAAAATCTGTAAAATAAAATGAACAGAACACAAGGCAAGTAGCCATTGATTTTGAACTTATATTTCAGGGGTGCTAATTGTCCAGTCATCCGTTCTAAAGTTAAGATCGCTTTGATAATTGGTCCTAGGTGGGAGAGCAGTCTGAAATCCAATATCTGAGTATACAGTTTTAGCCCATATTGAATTTGGTTTCTAAAAATATTCATAATCAAGCAAATTTCAGTACGTAATTTTTATTCCCATTTTAAAAATGGGGAACTAAGGCTGAAATAGACAGAGACTTGCCTAAGGCCACCTATTGTGTTCACAACTAAGACAGGATTTGAGGCCTAGTCTGCCATGTCCAAATCCAACACCTTCTCCACTATGCTACCCTGGGACTGTTTGGCACACCTGAGACACTTTGTACAAACCAATTTTAAATACATATAGACAATTTTTCATGCTGAGTGTGCTTTTGTGCTCATCTAGAATCCTAGGCCGCTTTTAGATGAGCGGCGGTCGATTTTGCGTCAGCGGCACGCATATTTTGAAACCTCCACCTGGTCTAATTAGACAAGACAGAAGTGGCTTAATATGCGCATATTACGGCGGAGGCACATTTTTTAAGTGCACAAATTAAATACCTCATAATCGAGGTATTTAATTTGCGCACTTAAAAAATGTGCCTCCGCCGTAATATGCGCATATTAAGCCACTTCTGTCTTGTCTAATTAGACCAGGTGGAGGTTTCAAAATATGCGCGCCGCTGACGCGAAACGGACCGCCGCTCGTCTAAAAGCGGCCCAGGTCTGGCAAAGCACGGAAGCACAAGAAGTCTCCCTAGAATCAGTAGAGTCGCTATTCTCTAGGGATGTCAACCTGCACCAGTTTTCGGTTGTGGATTAGTTACAATATGGCTTATCATTTTTAAAAAAAATAATAATTATGAGTATGGGCACAGACCCATAATTAAATCCAAAAAAACAAACCTATGTTTACCCCCAAAATCCAGGGCTCTTTACCCCCACCCCCAGGGCCCTGGTATGGTACTTACCAGCCTCAGAGGGATTGATTAAACGTCCGGGAGGCTCCTCCTGTATGGAGGAGCTCCCCAGCAGGCTTTATCACCACGGTGCACTGTGGAGGTCCCTGCTCCACAATGCACATGTGCAAAATGACCGCTGGGCCTGTTTTCACATGCACAGCCCTTTTGACGGTACCATTTTGGAAAAGGGCAGCTGTCTGCACATGTGTGAATGGCTCTGCAGAACAGTGGTGGGTGGGAAAACCGGGTCCATAACAGTGGATCCAAAATTTGTAGACTACTCTTAGGGAGTGGTACGGATTACTTTGCAACAGCCTGTTATGGGCAGTTACAGATCAATCCGACCCATACTTGACATCCCTACTAATTCCTTGACACAACTGAGGAACAGCAGGGTCTTTTAGCTCATCAGACCAATCCCAAATAGTCCAAAACTTCAATTTAGTTAGTGGTACGTGGAGATATGCTGGATGCATGAAGATATACCAGATTGTTCTCCGGTCACTACCAAGGTTTGTTAGACAGGTCTAACAAACATTGTCAAGTTCCATTTCAGTGTGTGTTTGTTTGCTTGCTTTAAAAAGAACATGATATTAACAATTACATAAACAGTTGAGTAGGCTAAAAAGTCAACTCAGTTGCCTACACCAGTATTATGGAAAACTTTGTAGGCAGGCAAGGTAATGTATGGAAATAATTGGTTTGAAACTTTACAGCATTCCATGTTGACCTTTTCCTTGACCTTTGCCAAAGAGCATTCTGACAGCCTCTAAGAGGAAAACTGCTTACTGGTCTGTAAAAGATGACCCTCTTCTTTTGTACACTCATTATTAGGCCTGTGAAACTTGTGTTGAAAACCTTCACTGACAGGGATCGTTGTTTTAGAATTTGGTTCTTGTAGTTCAGGCTAAGGTTGCTATTTCTGGGGATGCTTAGCTATTACCAAATCCACATTGCTAATATTATCAGGTCAATAATCCTGTTTTGTTTAAAGGTGTAAGTAAGAGTTATAAACCTAGCTTTACATTTCACCCAGCTTTCAGTTTAAATAAACTTTATCGGCGGCTTGCCCAAATGCCCAGGGCCAGACAAAAAATTGATGTTAAAATGTTCTGCCAACAAGAAACAGTGCCAAATGATAAAATATTAATTCTATTATTTCAGATGCAGATAAAAACCTAAAAGCAATTAACCCAGCTTTAATTGCTTCATACATGAATACAATTATGATGTTACTCATTCCATCTGTAGTCTCAGTATAAAGAGCATCCACATAATACAGTCAGATTTCATTTAAAAGTAAACCTTACCAGTGTGAGATATATTAAAGCAATAAACCAAGAAATTAAACTTTCATAAACACTAAGAGCTCATTGTTTTGTAAATGAGTACGTAGCAACATCTTTGTAGCTCAAATGAAACCGTAAAAGTGACTTGGGGGGGCTCACTTTTCTGTAAACTTTTGATTTATCTTTTTAATCATTTGCTAGTATTGTACGGCAATTAAACAATGAAAATGGATTCCAGTCTTCTTGCTGCATTACTCTTCTCCTGTTCAGCTATTGCCATTCCTTTTATAATGACAAGCAATTTAAAGGTGCAAAATAACAATTAGGGGATAAGTGGATTGAATGGTTTCAGGTGCTTAGCACTAATGAATAAAAGGAATGATATTACTGAGAGGTAAGATTTAATTAATAAAAAAACATGTGGGTATGTTTTGTTAATGAAAGATGTGATTATTCAAACTCCAAAATACCTAGATCTGTTCAGAAAAATCAGATTAGAGTCCCAGCCAATTTTTGTAGCCTTTAAATAAAAATACAGATATTACTAGTAGAAATCGCTTGAAGCTTTGAAGTTTTTTTTTACTGTTTTAGTGCCTCCTCTAGATGAACGTTAAGTAAATATTACAACAGGTAATATAGCTCATTCGGGATGACAAAATAGTGGAGAGAGGGCAGAGTTCCAGAGTGTCTCTGGCTTACAAGTTTTGTTCAGTTCTAATGGTCAATGCTTGTGTTGTTGGGGTTCAACAATACAAGTTCAAAAAGAATCACTGTCTTTTGGGTAAACATGTATTAATAAAACTCCCTGCATAAAACCCACTTGCTGGTATTGAACCACTATAAAGCAGCTGATGAAAGTATTCACCTGTTTGGCTGACACTTTCCATGCATGGGTGTGTGCCAAAGGGTAAAAAAAAATGCCATTAACGTTTAATAATGGGCTCGATCCAATGCCCCATGGATCACGTGCATAGTTGCGTACAAACCGTGTGGATCTGCATTGAGAACACATTGTGCCCTACACAAACTGCACGAGACCACGGGGCATTGGATCGTGGCCAATGATAATAATTTAAAACACCAGCAATGTGCCTGGAGCTGAATACTTTCTGTTATAGAGAGACAGGTCCCTACCCCAAGGAGCTTACAATTTAGAATGGACAAGGTGTACGTGACAAAGGGGCAGGGTTACATAGGGAGGGAAGGGGAAACATTCATGAAGCTAAGAAGCTGCAGGTGCACATGCTTAGCTTAATTATGAGGGAGGATCCTGAAGGATGGGACAGTATAAGGAGAAACAAAGGTGCCACCTATGGGGGCGAAGAGCTTAGGAAAGCCTGAATGAAGTGGCTTTGGAGGTTGCAAGGGAGGGAGAAGTGAGGACGGAGGTCAGAGTGGGAAAGGCCTGTAAGAAGGGATTTTAGTTGTCGTTCTGCAGACCTCAGTTTTCAAGTCTACAGAATGCACCTCTTAAAAGCCCCACATCTTCAGTTGCCGCTGAAGAGAACAGGAGGCACATCACTTCCGGTAGCGCGGGGAGCGTGTAAACACCCCCTGCATGGATTTCCTCTTGAATATGGGGCTCCAGACGCACTTCTAAGCACCTTGTAAAAAGTGGCCTTAGCGGTGGGAGCTGTAAGGACTGAACCTTACTGGCATACCTTACTCAGCACCCCCAGCTGGATCTGGCTAACTTACTATCTTGGTCCTAGAGGGTTGGGGCCTGGACCCACCATCACCCTGAAAAAGAAGTCCATCTCGGCCTGCTATTGTCCTGGGGAGGGGGGAAACTGTCTGTTGGACTACGGTTTTGAATGCTCTCATTGCCTTCTAAATGGCACTCTGGCCTGCACTAGGACATGGCATACATGGCCACTCAAAGGGCAAGGAGGGCTGAGACCGTGTCAGTTGCCACCTGCTAGGTTGTTCGGTCTGTTGCAAACACCCTGAATCCGAACCACCCCCCACCCGAACCGGCTGAACAAAGTTCAGGTTCTGAACCCATTCAGGTGGGGGTAGGGGACAGGGAGGAACCCAGTTTTCCCTCCCCCCTCCAGGCTACACGGGTGGAAGGGGCACCAGGGAGCACCTCCCTCCCCACCCTGCCCAGCCTCATCATTTTTTGTAAACCCCCACCCCAGGGATCGCCCTACCTGGTGGTGCCAGGGCTCCGGCCTCGGGTCTGGTGGCGGCAGTGCTCTGGAGCGCTTCAGGCCACTACTAGGCCTTCCAGGTCAAATAGGAGGGCCTAGTAGCAGCCTGAAGCGCTCCGGAGTGCCGCCGCCACCAGACCCACTGCCACTGCCGCCGCCGAATCCAGGTCCAGAGCCCCGGAAACATCAGGTAGGTCAGGCTCTGGGTCAGGTCCGGCAATGGCGGCGGTGGGCCTGGTGGCGGCGGCACTTTGGAGCACTTCAGGCTGCTACTAGGCCTTCCCGTTTGACCAGGAAAGCCTAGTAGAGGCCTGAAGCGCTCCGGAGCACCAACGCCACCGGACCCGCTGCCGGACCCACCACTGCCGGGGTTGGAGCCCCGGCACCACCAGGTAGGGCAATCCCTGGGGTGGGGAAGGGCACCCCTTCCACCCATGCAGCCTGGAGGGGGAAGGGAAAACCAGCCCCCCCCACCCGAACGGGTTCGGCCTCCCTGAACCCATTCGGGCCAAGCAGCCTGAACCAAATGATTTCCGGTTCAGCCAAACCTCAAACAGGCCAAACATCGAACCCCCCGGTATTTTCACATCCCTACTCCCTGCACACACTGAAATGGCACAGCTCCTATGCAGGCTTCTATCCCACTGGTGCCCCACAGGGGGCACCCTACAAACAGGCCTGCAGCTTACCTGATCTCAGACACATCCTCAGCTGTCTATCCTCTGGTAACACACTGACTTTCCCCCTCCCCCAGTCACATAGCCCCCTTCTGACACACAGTAAGTCATTAGAAAAAGGAAAAGGTGATTGTGACAACACTGGTGGCAGTGGCCTCAGAATTAATATTTAGTCCAGGGAATTATCTCAAAACTGTATTTTATTATTCACAGTCTGGTCTACAGCTTGTTTGGCCAGGTCACTAGCATCTGGCCCATACACAGTACCTCAGCTTTTGACACAACAATCCCCAAAGCCCTTGCAGCCAGGAGTTCAGCTTCTAGCTGTACTCACTCCCTATGCGATGTCCTAACTTGCCAGGCAGGCTCCTCCAGAGCTCCTCATTTTTCCTAAGCTTGGTAGTTTAGATCCAGATTCTCCCTGGAACCAGCAACAAGCATCCTCTCCCTTATAAGCTCAGGTATACTACCAACCACAACAGAGAGATTTTTCCTCTACCGAGTCTAAACACAGACTGACTCTCCCATCTCTCCAACTCAAGCTTTATGACTTGGCTAAACTGGCCACACCCATCTACTTCCTCTTCCTGTGTAGCCAGCTGCTCAGCTGAGGCCAATTAGCTTTCTACTTATTAAGCTCAGTGATCCCCTGTGCTTGTTTTCAGCTAAGACTGTTCTGAGGGTTTCTGCCTCTGTCAGGTTGGCTTCTGCCGTGCCTTACAAAGGGTGTCTTCAGACATGACGTTGACATGGTGAACCACGGTGAATACCCACCTGGGGTCACCGTGTCCCGTACGTCTGTTTGGCGGCAACCAGATGTTGGCCACGGTCAATCGGCACATGGGGTCAATTTGAACCACGCTTCCCGGGCTAGCCGGGGGAAGGTCCCGGGAAGCGTGGTCAAATGGACCCCGGGCCGTGGCCAAAGAAAAGTAACATCTGGCTGCGTGCCACGGCCCGGGATCCCCGGCGGGATCCCGGGCCGTGGCACGATCGGCCGGACGCAGCAGCCGCATTGGCCCCGCCGCCCGCCCGTCTCCTCGGGGGGCGGGCAGCGGGGTGCGTGGAGGGGGCGGGGCCGTGCGGCCGCACGTTGCGCCGCGCGGCCCCGGCCCCTCCCACTTTCCCCGCCGGGATCCCCCCGGCACGTCTGTTGGGCCGTGACGGGGTGACCCCGGCGGGGAACGAAGCCGGTGGTGCCGGTACGGGGCCAAAGGGCCCCGTATCGTCTGAAAGTACCTAAAGTCTCAAGTCTTTCGCAGACTGGTAGCTGGCTCTTTTGCCCCTTGCTTCCTCTGTTATGGTAAGTAACAGCTCCACTAGGCTGCGATCTGTTATAGTTATAATTAATGTTTGATGATCAGTTAAGCATAACATGGCCTTCAGAGCTTGGGACTCCTCCTTTTGCAGGGCCTGTGGGTCTGCATGTAATGTATAGTGCTCCTCACTGTCATGTTCTTATTCTTGGAACTCACTTATTGCGATGCCCCATGTGTTGGTGGATGGCCCTGCCCTTTTGAATAACTGTGGGTCCTCCTCAATCTGGGGCACCCTGTGTTTGAGGTTACATGGACTGTATTTTACTTTAGTGCTTCTCACACTCATGTCTGTCAAGACAGACTGTGTGGTCACACAGTGTGCATACATCTGGATCTGGCCTTGTATGTGTGTATGGACAGACTTGAATGTACCTGGTCAGTTTTATTGTTGACAAACCTGCTACAGCAATAAAACTGACAATGCGGTCAGAAGATTGTAGAATTTAGTTTTGTTTATTCATTTATATTTTTGGCAGGGAGGGATAAGCTAGAACTTAAACCATGGGGGGAAAGTGCCAAATTTGTTTCAGAATGTGTGGATCTGCTAGCACTGCAAATTTTTAATGGAACATTTCTGAAGATGCTTTTTGAAAGGGAGACAAAAAATGGCAAGATGCTGAACCTAAATTTCTTAAAGGACCACTTTTTGAAGTGACCAAGACTTTGGGGGAAATTTCTCATGCAGCTTTCCATTTCTCTCTTGTTGTGTAGTTCCTAAGATATAAAGTATTGTTTCACTGATTTTTAGGGAGAAATTTAATGGAATTTATGTAAAACTTTAGCTACTGCCTGTCTATAATATAATGCTAGGGTTTCTGAGCTGAGTTCTCTACTTAGCATATAGCTGCCAGTGTTGAAATTATGTAAAACAGAGTGGATTAGAGGGAGTTTCAGTCTTAAATGTCTCACTTTTATGTGTGTAAATCACCAACTGAATATTATTAGAATGCAGCTTTTTGTGGTTTAATTGTTTGTTTTAGTTCTGCTGACATTGTGTTTGGTTTAGCAATGCAGATAATAACAGATGACAGTTTCTTTTGTGGGAGCTAAGAACTAGCTGATTAATTGTTATTGTGTTACACTCTAGAGAATATCTTGTAATTAATCCACAAAAAATACATTAAAGGAATGTTAAGGGTCTGACTTAATCCCACAAAAGCAAGGGAATTCAAAGTTAACAATGAAGTGCATGATGTTACATATTATAGGCTAAATGCTTTTCTTTGGAAGGAAAAGTGCTTAGGCTGACAATTGCGGTGGATCTCTGTGCTTGATTAGAGCAGTCAAATGCACATCAAATTTTGCCTTTGATATTCTTACGTTTGTGCATCTATATCTGTGTGGAAGAAGCACATGGTCAATTTCTCCGTAGGTGACTGGTAACTGTCCATAGTGGGGAGGGCACAGGAGTGGGGGCAAGGCAGGGGGCTGGGCAGGGATTCCACAGAGTTCCATAGGGCATCCAAGAATCGGGGGGGGGGGCACATGCAAAGCCATATCATGCTTCCCCTATGAGTCGCCTATGATGTTCCCCCTTCATTCACAGTATTTAAAGCCAGTTTCACTGATTCTAGGGAGAAAACTAATGGAAGTTGTGTATAGTGTTAGCTACTGCCCATCTATAATAGGGTTTCTGAGCTGAGTTCTCTACTTAGCATATAGCTGCCAGTGCTGAAAATATGTAAAACAGAGTGGATTCGAGGGAGTTTCAGTCTTAAATTTCTCACTTTTATGTGTGTAAATCACACATTTTGTGTACAAGGAACATGAGAGGTTGTAGTGCCATAAAAAGCTGTTGCTATTGCTAGGGGTTGTTTGGCAGGGAAAGACCAATGGCTTTGGCTCTAATCAGTGGCCACCTGAGGTATGGGGCCCAGAGAAGTTGGGGGTGATGGTTACCCTGGCCTTTGCTGACATTTGGATGAAGCGGATGAACAGCTGTAGAACACAACAAATGCCCATCAGTAGTTCTCTGACTTGAGAGCATGTTCACTGTCTTTGATATTAACAATAGGTATGAACAGTATTTGTAATAGGCAGGACAAACATTCATCATTAGGTGTAACATGATAACCCTCTTCAGACCTCTCCCCCCAGAGCGGCTCCGTCGGTCTGTCGGAGGTGCCTTCTTGGAGGTCCCCCGTGTTAAGCGGGGGGCCACAATGGAGAGGGCATTCTCGGTGGCCAGGCCGCGCCTTTGGAACTCCCTCCCGGAGGAAGCTCGCCTGACCTCTAGCCTGTTGACATTCTGGAGAATTTGTAAAACCTGGCTGTTTGCCCAGGCCTTTGGGGAGGGGGGAGGGGGGGTTAGGAGGGGTTTTTATCCCCCTTCACCCTTATTTATTGTATTATTTATCATGTTCCCTGGTCCTATTTTAATTGTTGTATTTTATGAGTGTTTAAAATATTTTATGGTTGTATTTATCTATATATCTATATCTATATCTAATTGAGATTGTAAGCTGCCCGGAGCTGTTTCAGGAGGGGTGGGGTATAAACGTAATAAATAAATAATTATTTAGCTTGTACGGTCTAATAAACATGAAGCCCGCTGCATGTATTTCATGTAGTTGCAGGCAGCCCCTACTCAGCCCCCACTCGCAGTTTTTTTGTAACAAACCTAATACATGGGCAGGCGGAATTCTTCCGCACCGCACTCTGTCCACCCTCCTTGGTATCCCACCCCTTGTCATAACTCACACCTGCAGCGAACCATGGAAAGAAGCTGCCTCAGCTTTTTCTTTTTTCTGGACTATTGGGACTCTGGAAGGCGGTCCAGCCCCTGCTATCCCCAACCACCCCTGGAGGTTCATACCTGTCAGCACTTGGCTGCTAGGAATAACCTTTTGTTATGCACAGAATGCTAAGTTTATTGAGTGAATCACATACTTTATTGAGCACCTATAGTGAAAATTGAAAGCAAAAGTTAAAATTGAGATTGAAAGCAATTGCTCTGCATGTTCTTTTCTTCCAGATTCTCGCATCCACAACTCACAGATCTCACCTGCCATGGTGTTGGAATCCCTCTCAGTTCACATCAAATCCCCAGTCAAACATGCACCTCTTGTACCCCCTCTCCAGTATCTATTGCATTACTAGGAAAACATCCCCACTTACCATGGCATCTCACATGTCTGGAAGTGTCCAAAACTCATACGCTCTCCATTGGTGGGTTCTCATTCCCTCTGCCCTAAGCCACTTGTTTTTTCCCAAGAGATTGAGCTCCATCATCTGATCAAGGAACTCCCAGTGGTCCTGTTGGTATCCTCTCACTGTCATCAGTGCAGTGATGAGGGAAAAGGGCAAGGAAGGTCCAGTCTCCATTAGCAACTTCCTTCTGGCAGTGCACAAACATCTGGAAAAGTCACCATCTCAATCTCATCCCACTCTTTCAACTCATCCAGGGCTCCCACTCTTCCATGCTGCTGAACTTTGAATAGCAGCAGGGTTGTGCTGTCTCTGCTCTCTGCTCTACATGGAACCCAATTTCTGCATGTGCCACCTTATGAGCACATAGCCTCGCAGGATAGGTTTGACAGTTTTCTCTGTACACATCCAGCGGCCTCACCCAAATGTCAGCAAAGGCCAATGTATCCATTATCCCCCAACTTCTCTGGGCCCAATAAAAGCCAAAGCCATTGGTCTTTCCCTCCCAAACAACCCCTAGCAATAGCTTTTTATGGCACTATAACCTCTCATGCTTCTTCTGCGCAAATTGTGTGATGTTACTTTCAAAAGATAAGAAAACATGAGTTGCTTTTAACCCATGGACAGTTCTGCTCCCACATACATTCCTTACACAGTGACCTTCACTACTTTGCAGATCCCCCCTACCTGCCCATTTCTTAACATTCAGTTGTTCCACCTGAGCCCAATTAAAAAAATCCATGCTTCCATTTGGTAACAGTTGTAACAATTTTACATGACCTGGCGTGTGCACTGATGTGCCTGTTACATGGATTAGCAGTACCAGCGTAACACACAAACACACCCAGCTATGCAAAAAATCTTTTCTACCGTAGTAGCCCGTAGCTGGGTACATAGCTGGACCTGTGATAACACATGGCCAATAGTGACAAGAACTTACTCACATTGTTGCAGAGTAATAACTGATTCGCAATCAGTAAGGACAAATGCAGCTGAAGGTTTAAAACAGAACTTTACTTAAGACTTTCAGACACAGATCCTTAGTTGCATCTAACTAGTAAGAAGACAAAATGGAGACTGAAACAATGAGAGAGAAGGAAAGAAGGAGTGGTTACACAAAGGAATTTAACTGTAAAACCCCATTTCCCTTCCATGTACACATAAACTTAGCAGCGCCATCTGGTGGCTCTATACTCAATTACTGTTTTTAATACAGCAGGCATTTAACTTATAGATGTTGCATATACCAACACCCCTTCTCAGCAGACAGAAGTTAACCTACTAAACCCATTTTACTTAGTAGCTTTCGGTGGCTGTCTCCTGCTAAAGGTTTTGTCAGGGCATCTGCTACCATGTCTTCTGTAGCTGCCTTTGTCCATTTGTTGTGTTCTCCTTCTGACATTTATAAGACGTCTTCCCATGGCTCAGACAGTCTGTCGGTACTTGCCAAAGGCTGTGTAAGCAGTGTTGTGGGGAAACAGCCTTTGTCATGACTAAGGACACACTCAGACATGCCACTGTCCCCCCCTCCCCCATGCATATTTGGGCTGCGCGTGGGGGGGGGGAGGGAATGCACAGCCTAAATATGCACAGGGATCAGTTGGTCTGAAAGCTGCCCCCCCCCCCCCAGTGTGGCCAGCAGGCCAGGAGAACAGGAAATCGAGCTCTGCATCCCTGCACGTCTCTGCCGGCAAAGCCGCATGGAGGATGGGGGGGTCTTTGAGACCAGCTGATCCCTGCGCATATTCGGGCTGTGTATTCCACCCCCCTAGCCCAAATATGCATGGGGGGGGGCATGTCTGAAAGAGCCCATAGGCAATGGAAAGCTGGTGGGATTGACTCCTCAAAACACAGCAGCTTGGAAAGAGCAACCATCGGGTATGTACTGCAGACCAGGATGTATGTTTGAATTTGGCAAATGCTGGGCTTTGAATGAGGATGTTATATGTGTGCCAGTGAGAGCAAGAGTGGAGAGAGGGGCAGGAAATCGTTACTCCTTGGAACACTACATGTTTTTGCCCGTGATTCTGTGGTGCTGGCAGACTTTTATGTGCATGAGACTGCATGCAGTCTAATTGACGGGACACAGACATCGACATACATTAGCTTGCAAGATCTGAGACCCCGCCATGAGTGGGGGCTGCATGTCTGGTGGGTGGTGGCCATGTGGCAGTGTGAATGAACTCCTAAGTAAACGGGCAGGTGGACACCCATCTGGTGTGGGCTAATGCCTCGTTAGTTAACACCCATTAAAGTCAATGGGAAAATTCCCATTTTGTGAGTTGTCTAGCGCTCCCACACTCCTGTTGATGTCACTGGAAAATTTTAAAATTGCAGCAAAGATTTTTTTGTATCCTTCAAATTCCCACTCTTACTGACATTTTAGGCAGCATGGATTCTCCACTCTTACAGAGCTTGTTCTTATAAACAAAGATAGTTACTCTGCAGGAGTTACTCTGGAATAACTACCTCCTCCACCTCTGTTCCATCTTCTCCCTCACCTTCTTGGGGCTTACAGGGAACTTACGGCAGGAGGCACTGTTATAACAAACACTACAGTGTGGCAGAGGGTTTCATTTCCCTCACACTGAGGCCCTTTTCAAATGGGCCGCAGTGGGTGGGGAGATCGGTGTGCACTCATGGTGGGTGGAGGTGGGTGTGTGCCTGTTCTGATAGGCACACACCCAACTCCACACACCTCCACCCATCTCCACACACGGAGCCACCAGCATTGCAGCCCATTGCTCAATGTGTAGGTGATGGGTGAAGCGCTGGAGTGCTCATGCACCCCACCCACTGCGGCGCTGTTCCTATGGATGCCCCCCCATCCCCCCAACCATGGGCGGTGTTCGCGTCATACACGTGTGCGGTGGGGGGGGGGCCCATGTGAAAAGGCCCTATGAGAAGGGACGGGTTTAGAAATGCCAATGGTGATTGGAACAGTGGTAGACTAGACACTCTGGGGACTTTCCCCTCCCTCCAGTACAAATAAGAATGTCTCCCAGTGGTGGTGATCAGTCAGACCCTGAGCATGCGGACAGGCTCCACCAGCAAAGCACATGATGTACAATATGGTACCCAGGCTTCAGAATGCCCCAAGAGTCCCATCTCCACAGCCAACAACTTTGGCCGTTTTTACACGGATGTCCCCCCCCCCTCCGGCTCGGTGTGCGGACGGGTGTGCGGGGGGGGCGTCCATGTAAACCGATGGGTGGGGGTGCGTGCATGCTCCCACACAACACCCACCTCCATCCACTGCACACCCATCTCCACCCACCTCCATCCATGGAGCCCTCCGGAAAATCAGNGTGCGTGCATGCTCCCACACAACACCCACCTCCATCCACTGCACACCCATCTCCACCCACCTCCATCCATGGAGCCCTCCGGAAAATCAGAGGAGGCTCCGTGTGTGGAGGTGGGTGTGTGACCATGTAAACAGACACACAGTCACTACAGCTAAACACACATTCCCCCACCCACCTTTGTCTGTGTAAAAAAGGCCTTTGATGTTACAGAAAGAAGTGGGGGGGAACCCAACATGTATTTGGGGGGAGGGAGACTGCTTTGTCCTGTAGCATCAAATAACAAAAACTCCTCCCAAAATATATGCCGTAATTTTATCAGACTCCATTTTGAAGCTATTCAAATTCTTTGCTCCCACAACTGCTCCAGAAGCTTATTCCAGTAGTTCAGTGCTCTAATTGTTAAAAAAAATAAACCTTCTTCTAATTTCCAGCCAAAACGTTTTGATAACCAGCTTTTATCTGTTAGTTCTTGTACCCATGCTCCCTTTTAGTTTGAATAAATCTTCCCCTTATATTGTGTTAACTCCCCATATATATATTTATACAATGTAATCCTATCTTCCCCTCAGCCTTCTTTTTGATAGGCTAAATAAGCCAAGCTCCTTCAGCCTCATCTCATAGGGTAAGTCT
The DNA here is from genome assembly GCA_003113815.1 of Sphenodon punctatus. Classification (NCBI taxonomy): domain Eukaryota; kingdom Metazoa; phylum Chordata; class Lepidosauria; order Sphenodontia; family Sphenodontidae; genus Sphenodon; species Sphenodon punctatus. The sequence continues at coordinate 6,387,912 of QEPC01001394.1, forward strand.
TCCATCCCTCTAATCATCCTGGTAGCTCTATGTTGCACGTATTCCAGTTTAAGTTCATCCTTCTTAAACATTGGTGTCCAGAACTGAACACAGTACTCCAGATGTGGTCTTACCAGAGTTCTGTACAGAGGCAACAATACCTCCCTATCCCTGCTGGCAATTCCACACCTAATACATCTCAGGATACCATTTGCCTTTTTTACAACTGCATCACATTGATGACCCATAGTCATTTTATGATCAATTATAAACCGCAAGTCCCTTTCCTCCTCTGTTAATTCCAACTGATGAGTTCCTAGCTGGTAATAAAAATTCTTATTATTAAACCTCAAATGCATAACCTTACACTTTACACTAATTTCATTCCATTTCTAACACTCCAATCCATGAGGTCATCCAGTTCATCAAAATTTTCTGATCCTCCTCTGCATTGGCAATTCCTCCCAGCTTGGTATCATCACCAAACTTCATTGTTCCCCCACCCTGAAAGAAGACACGTGACACCGTTTTGTGGATTAAAATAAGGCCGCACCAATTTTATTAGCCTTGTCGGGGGGGAGGGGGCTATACCCCTCCGGTCCTGCCAAACCTACGTCTAACTTATAACTTGGGTAAGTAAACTAAAGGCGGTCTGATGTCTCTCAGTACCGCAACAACATTAACTATAGCTGCTGCAATGTCACACCTGTCGGGCCGCCCCCGG
>QEPC01001394.1:6389040-6400532 GCA_003113815.1 Sphenodon punctatus
GCACGCTGCTTCACCGTTGGTGCCTGGGCGCGAATGCCTAACCTCGCCCCAGGCACAAGATGGCGGCCGCGAGCTCCCGTTCTCGCGAGAGCTCGCTTCGCGCCGCTTTTCCGCCGTGCGCCCGCCCCCGCACGTGCCTCCTTCAGCGCAGCGGGGGAGGAACAACAGCCGCCGCCCCCAAGCTGTTCCCCTGCGGGGAGAGCCGGTAAGGCGACGGGCATTAGCTTTGCACACACTTGCTTCCCTAACCAGGGTCAGTTATAAATATATTAAACAAGATGGGTCCAAAAACAGATCCCCGAGCAAAAACAGAACTCCACTAGCAACCTCTCCCAGTCTCCCCACCTAGAAAGTCCACCCCTCAACACAATGCTTTGTTTTCTTCCAGTTAACCAGCTACCAACCCACCTAACAACCTTTTCGTTAATACCCATATTTTCAAGCTTAAGCGGTAATTTTCCATGCGGCACAGTATCAAATGCCTTACTAAAATCCAAATGCACTAAATCCACTGCATTCCAACTACCCAAAAAGCCAGTTATTTTTTTCAACAAAGGATATCAGTTTGGTCTGGTATCATCTACCCTTTGTGAACCCATGCTGCATTTCATCATGTTGTTTTCCCTTTCCTAGCATATCATTAATTAGTCTCTCTCAGTACCTGACATACCAATGAGGTTAGGCTAACAGGTCTATAGTTACCTGGGCCATTTCTGTTCTCTTTCTTAGGCCCTTTTCAAATGGACCACAGTGGGTGGGAGATGGGTGTGCACCTGCTGTGGGTAGAGGTGGGTGTGCACCCGTTCCCATGGGCACACAACTATCTCCACCCATCTCCACGCACGGAGCAACCCGCATTGGAGACCATTGCGCCGTGCATGGGTGATGGGTGGATTGCAGGAGCGTGCATGCCCCCACCACCACCACAGGTGCTGTTCCTATGGGCGCCCACCCATCCCCCCGCACCTGCCATGGAGTTTACACGGGCACCCCACCACCACACATCTGTGAAGTGGGCAGATGTTTTCCATTTGCTGTTCTCCAATCACTAGGTACCACTGCTAAATTAGAAAAGGCCCATGCAATAAAACACAGGTCCATCAACTACTCATGGCGAATACCTGCATTTTTTTAGTACTGCATCGGGTTGTCAAAGGGCTACTCGATTACCTATTTTTTTGAAACTCAAAAAATTGGTCATTTCTGGTACCAATTTTTTTAGTGTCCAATTATCAAGTAATATATTCATACAGGAAACAAAAAGGTGGGGGAGGGGAGGTGTGGAAAATAAAATAATTGGGTCTGGATGTCAACATTCCAGGATGGGAAACCAAAGAACTGGTAGGGAAGTTGCTATTTCAGGACAACTGGGTTCCTGAATTCAGGTAACAGGTCAGTACCCGATGATGTTGGGTCAATGCATTTACCAGAAAGTCAACCGGGATATCCATTTTTGTGGGTACTCATTTCAGCTCTAGTGGTGTGCTTTGAGCATATCTGTAAAAGAAACAGCATATTGTACCCCTCATTATAAACTAACAAAGAAATCGATTATAAATGTGTTGTGTAATTATTTTGAGTTTATGCAGTAGACTATAGCAACTCTTTAAGGACGCACTATAATTTGTTTGAATATATTAACCGTTTAAAAACACTTACTGACAGGATATTCAATAGGAGTTTTGCTATTGGCTTCAGTGGGTGAAGTATTGCACAATCAGTTTAAAATGCCAGAATTGTAGCAGACTCTCATGGCTTCTTTAATGTGTGTATTAAAAACTTCATGAAAACAGTAACAGATTTTGATATTAATATGTCGGTGACTAATTATGGAACTTTTCAAAAGAACCTGCAAAATATCATGGGGAAACAACTTAAAATATTAGAAAAATAATAATTTATTATTGGGTACAGAGCTAAAATGTATCTAAAGAGAGGACATGTGGGTTTTTTACCCAGTTCCAAAATTTTAAAAACCTGTAAAAATTACTTGCTTTCTAAATTAAAACATGTTTCTAAGTTTTCAGGCTCAGTTGCAAATCCTCACTGCACTGAAAACAATAGTAAAATTCCCATTGATTTCAGTGGAGTGAAGATTGTATCTCAAGTACACGTCAGGTGTTGTTGCAAATTTTTACCCCTGAGCTATATAAACTCCCAAAATAAAGGCAATCTATGGAAATTCTTGCAAACCCTTAATGTAGTGGGTAAGGGCATTATGATGCTTCCTTAATGTTCTCAAGAGCTAATCAAATATAATTTTATCTCCAGGATAATGTTCTTCCAACTGCCCTTTATGTAAAAATGATCCCATAAAAACAAATCTTCTAAAAGGGTAGCAGGCATGGCTGGATTAATGCATATGCCCATAATTGGCTCCTGGTGGGTTTTTTTGTGTGTTTGCTTTTGGCTCAGCCATACCTGTGAATCGACAATATTTTGTAATTGTTATTTTTTGCAGCATACCTCTGCTTATTTATGTATATAAACACCACATAGCCACACATTAAACTGAATGTGTAACAATGAATAACCCTAAATAACCCTTCTTATACAATTAAATAAAAGCAAAATGAAGTAGGTGTTAATTGGGCTATTAAACTGTCCATTGTAACTATAATATTAGATAAATCTTATTATTTAATTTAAGACCCATTATAAAAGCTGAGATGTGGCCTTGAAGGCCCATAGATCAGTGAGCAGTTACAATCACCTAAACCTTGGGAACTCGCCTCAATCTTGGGGACACATCTGACAAATCCATCGAGAAACACCACGGGGGTAGGCAAACCCAAGCCACAGTAGGGAGGTCGAAAAACACTCCCTGTATTCCAAGTTTGCCTATGGACGTTTGCCTGTCCCCAGGACTATAACTTCAATGGCACTCAAGGCTGTGCAGTGTCCCAACCACTCTGGGCCCAACAGTCCCTAATGTTGCATTTGGTACGCACAGTCATCTGCTGCCAGTAGTCAGCTTTCCTCACCCACGTTCTGCTTCTAGCTCAGTCACAAGTCAGTCTAGGTCTAGTGACAGCTGGAGACAGAGCTCTGACTTCTAAATATTTTAACTTTTTTGTGTGTCTGTCCATGCAACTGTCTGAGTCTATTAGGACATTTACATGCTGCTTTTTGCACGCACAGTCACTCATCTGGTTTTATAAATATTTCATTTTTGTGTATGGGCCTTCCATCGTTGCTGGAGAGTTAGACTTGAGTTCTATTCATGTTTTGCTGAAAAGTTGGTGTGCACCATCTGACAACTGACTTTTATCTCCGTCTCATTTTCTTCTTCTGTAAAATGAGATCTGTTCATTCTTTTTGTAAAGTGAGTTAATGTTAACGAATTACTCATGTAGTTGAGTAACTCAATGACTAATTGAGTAGAGTAATGAATACCAGTCATACTCAATGCGTATGATTAGTAGCGCTATAGAAATGAAAAGTAGTAGTAGTGAATGAAAGGTACTATATAGCTATTAGCAGCTATAATATTGAAATATTAAAAGGTCACCCAATCAAGCTAGTGATATTGATATTTTCAGCATTTTTTTTTTTTACTGGGAGCCAGCTGCACACTTGCAAATTGAGAAAAAACAAAAACACACACAATAGCACCTGCCTTATTCATATCAAATGCATAGCTTTGTGTAATACTGAACAGAAAGCTCTTCTTGAGGGGAATCTTAATTCAGCTCTAAGAGGCTGACTCTTGTGTGTGCAGATTCCCTGATTTGGATGTCTATCTTAAATCAGGATAAATATAATCTGTAAACACACTTGGACAGCTGCTCTTGAAAAGCATATTGAGCAGAAAAAAAGCAAATCAGTATATTTTGGCTTGATTGTGTCAGCTAGATTCTCACTCCCATTATTTGAAAGAGAAAGTTTTTAAAAACAAGCTTGTCTTTTTCAGCATCCTGTCAGGATGCACCATGGCTTCCCCAGAGGGTGGGGCCTGTGGCAGCACCCCTGGCAACGCCACAGCGAGATGGGGGCAGGGAACAATGCAGGTAGGGAAGGGACACCTAACCCGGCCCTGCGCGCAGAGGTAAACATGCCGGTAGGCCCCCAGGCAACAGGGGCGGAGCCGCCCGCAGCACCACGATGCTCAGCACGGCAGTGGGCGCAACAGGAAGCAGGCAGGGATATAAAAGGCAGCCAGTACAGCATAGCTTTGCCGGTGATCAGTTGTTGCTGACAGACTGGCCCTTGTGTATTTGAGCAGTGTACCTTGTGTAACTATTGGCGAGTGAGAACCCTTGTGCCATTTAAAAATAACTAATCTGAAAATGGCCCAAACTTCTCACACAGTTACGAAATTCTGGAGGAAAGAGGGGGGGAAGCAATTTTTGCCTGCAATAAGGCTCCTTGAGCATATGCTGCTCCCGCAGGCCATATATGGGGAAGAAATCTGGGGTGGTCATTCTGAAGGGAAGTTGGAGGGATTTCAGAATGGTGTACTCGTACCATTATGGGTGTGCCTAAATATTCCCAAATAGTGTTACTTAGGGCTGAAGCAGGAATGGTATCGGTACAAACTAAGGGGCTGCAAAGTCTTTTGTGCTATTGGTTCAGAATCCTGGAACTGAAAGCAGATGCATTGCCAAGTCTTTGCTGGAAAGAAATGATTAAAAGTGAAACTAAACCTTTATGGTTTGAATCCCTGTGTACTTTGTTAACCCGATTGGGGTATGGGAGTTTTATTCATCTTCAGGCATCACATCCAAAGATCAAGGTGGCAGTGATGCAAAGCATACTGGACGTAGCAAAACAAACTGATATGGCCAGTGTTAAGACATCAACAGTGTCTCCTTTCTATTCCTTAATGAAGACAGTCTGGGGTAGGGAGGTATATCTGCACTCCCTCCAGAGTTTTCAAATGAGGAAAGCATATACTCTCTGTCATCTTCAGTTACTCCCCTCTAAAGTTATTGCAGAGCATTTTGCTTCTTTACCCTGGGGTGTGTGTTTAGGCTCCTGTGGGCTGGGCCAAGTAGATGAAATTCCCCATATCCTACTGAATTGTCTTTATGTAGAGGAAATAAGGCAGTCCTGGCTTTACAGATTATTAAGGCATAGAAGATACTGGAATTCGGTCTATAAATTGAGATTTATTTTAACACAGTCTGTTTCATGAGATCTTGAAATGGCTGCAATGTATCTGCATCTGATTATCAAAATGAGACAAAATTTAAAATCTACTCAGGGTGACAAATAATTCGTTTTTCTGGTAAACCTGGTTCGTCTTAAGGAATGGCACGGGTTAGGTATATTTGTGCAGCTTATCAAGTACCTGGAGCTTTAATAGAGAAGTTGTTTTTAGTTTTAGTTTTATGTTTTTTACTTCTATTTTTGTATTATAGGTTAACACAGTTGTTTGATGTTTATCTTGTTAACCTTTTTTAATGATGTGTATATTGTTGCAATGGCAAGAGCGAAAGCTTTGTCTAATAAACTTGACTTGAGAATTCTTTTGTGATCATTGATGATTGAATGTGTAGCAGGTGAGTGTAAGTGTGCTTGTGTGTGTGAACGGAGGGGTGTGTGACTGTGTGTGATATGGAGCCCCCTTTTCCTCACCCTTTCTGGATCCCCTGGCCTTCCCTACCCCCTTGACCCCGTGTGACTGATCCTTTCTCCCTCCTTGTGTGCAGCCCTTGGAATCTGACCTCCTTTCCCTGCACCTTGTGGAGCACTCTGACCCCCCCCCGAGTGACTGAGTGTGAGTGGGATTTGGAGCGAGCAAGTGAGGCTGACAGTGGGTGTGAGAGCCTTGGGCTTAGCATTCCTGATTCCCGTTCCCTGTGATGATCTTGCCTCCTCCCGTACGGGAGTATTAAGGGCCACCCAAGATCCTGAGGGAGTATTACACCCCACGGGGAGTGCTGAGCACAGGGAGTTTGTGGCGAGTGATTGGCGTGTTTCCCTTCCTCCCTTCCACGCCCCTCCTACCCTTAGACAGCCTCATCATCTTCACAATTTTAGATTGTATGCATTCTTAATCTGCAGATTTTAACAGTGACCCCTCCAGCCTACCACTATAGAGAAAAGGTGCTTCTTTGCTGCTTTTTTCTGAATGAGTCTTTTACTGTTTTTGCTGCCGCTAGACCCCCATCGAACTCTGCCTGTTGAGACACACTTAATTTGAAATCATCGGAGCACTGCACAGAGAAGCCAGGCTCAGAAGGACACAAAAACTACACTGGCAAATGATCTGTCAAGTGACCCATGAACAAAATCGAGATTGAGTTGCCCTTTGAAATAAACCTATTTGAATTTTATTATCTCCAGAGCACCTTGTGTCTCTAATCTTGTGAAAGGTTAGTATTCCATCCATCAAAGCAAGATTAGAGCACTAGTTGATGTCTGTGCTTGATGATAACTGAATGCAGCAGTTGGGGCTGGAGGAAGGAGATTCATTACCATCAGCAGTTCAAAGAAAGATTGGGTAAACAGACACTAGGGGAAGCAGGTTCACAATACAGGCCACATATATTCGTAGGTCAGGATAGCAGAAATCAAAGGACCCAAGTGTCAGTGAAGATTTAAACCTTTGAACAGCAGTCCAAGGAAGCCAATGATATCTTATTCACCTCCATTTTTCATGTTGAAGATTACTAATCCACAAATTCTGCTGCCTACCAGGGCTGAAATATTAATCGCTTTCTGGGTCTGTTTTTCAGGCAGCAGATGAGAGGTAAAGAAAATGAATAAAAACCCACTTTGAATGAAATGCACACTTAACACAGTGACAGCAGCAACTGTGGGAGTTATAATAAAAACACCAGCACTAACTAGAAAATGCTAGTTTTGGGGGTGTACTGTTAATGAATATCAAATATTACTTTTTATTCGTAGCTCATTCCTTTTTGTCTCATGTATTAATAATTTTTCTCATGTATGCCTGTTCACAGCTTAACTGACATTTTGAAAGCTGTGTTAGGCTGTGGAAATATTCTTCCTTCATACAACTGTGTTCCTATAACTTCTCAATTTTGAGTCTTTGGGTGAAAACAGACATGACACTAACCACCCTTTAACCACCCTTAGTGGTCATTTATGCAAGTTTCAGGGCTGCATAGGGCACCAATACAGCCCTGCAACATGCATAAATAACCACCAAGGGTGGTGTTAGTGTCATGTCTGTTTTCACCCATAGTCTGTATTGATTGTATATTTAATTGGGTATGAGAAGTGGCCCTAACTTTTAAAAATAATACGAGATTCCTCTGTTCGAGACACACCGACATTAAAGACTACATCCCTGCTCTGAAAATGTAGAGGTAATCCAAGGAATTAAAATGTGTGAGTGTTTCTAATCCATTAGTTCCAGGACACTGCACATGGGATTATATCCAAATCCTTAGTTTTTCCTCTATTCTAAACCAACTCATTTGTTTGAGGTGTAGCGTGTAGTTTTGAACGAAAACAAACAACTACTTGGAGTCACTGCCAGTGCTAAAGTTAAATTAGCCAACAATAAAAACAACTGTAGATGTGAAGTTTTTATCTTGTATCAAACTGTACATTTGAGAGAGAGAGAGAACCAGGAAAACTTTAAGTTCATTGAAGAGTTAGCTTTGGTTACAAGCTTCTGCTTCGGAAATACGTGGATGTGCCATGTGTACATGTACATATGAAAGAGGATCTTTTAATGTACCAAGGCAAGGTGGACATTGAACACTGGCAGGACAATCCTCCACAATTAAAATCAATGGTAGTTTTGCCATTTACTTTAATAACAGAGGATTGTTCTCTGAGAAACTAATGTTGTTTACTGGTGAAACTGATAACTGGGAAACAAGTTGTTCCTTGTAAACAACAAATAGTAAGTAAAAGTATAAAAGCAGTAGCTGAGAGTGTCATGCCCTATTTTAGTACGGGTGTTCACCAGGCCCCATGTAGTTTTTGTATTTCATTTTTGTTATTAAAAAATGTTGTTTTCATTATTAAAAAATGTCATTTTGTTATTATTAATGACAGTCATTTTTGTTATCATTTTTGTTATCATTTTTGGTTTTGGTTTTGTTATCAGTATCGATATTCATTATCGATATTCATTATTGTTATTATTATTGATATTTTTATCATATCGGTACTGTTTCAAATGAAGATTTTATTTTTGGTATTGGTATCATTATCGATTCCCATGCCTAGCTAATATCTATCTAAATCTAAGGGAGATGGGGGAAGGGAAAAGGAAAACTATTGTCTAATCAATTATTTATATAACTATTCTAATCTAATCTATATGTCTATAATATATCTATATCTAATGTATACTACTTTATCTATATATAATGTACAGGGGGGAGAAGGGCAGGGAAAGGGAGACGGTAGGGTATGAGGAAGGAAAGTATTGGTGGTAATACAATGAGGGCTAGGGAGGATTTTTTCTTGGCAAACACCACAGTTCTGTAAACGCAACCTGACAAGCAGAGCTCTCGCAGAACGTAGCGAAAAAGCCTGGCCCTCCCATTATAAAGGGTTGCAGTGCCCTACCCCTGATGGTTGTGGGAGGCAGCAGGCATTGGACAAACACAGAATGCCATGAGACTGCTGGGGCCTGCTTGTGCTGTTCGTTGGCCAGCAATACATCCATCAGATACTGCTGAGCTGCTCGCCCCTCCCCACACAGGCACAGTTCAAGAGTTCAACCCTGTTCAGACTCCGAGATGTCTGCTTCCTCCTCCCCTCTCCACATTTTCCCTCCAAAACCTTCCAGCGTAATTAATTCACTACAAACTGATATTAAATCACACTGTGGGGAGGGTGAAAAACAAGAACCTCCAATTGCCAATGCCAGGTTCTTGCAAAAATTCCTTCCCAACCCCAATAGGTGACCTGCTCAGGCTTACAGTGCAAAAAAGATAGGTGGGTGGGTGCTGCTGCGCTGTCCCACACCAACTGGCCCAAGCCTCGTCCGGTGCTGGGATTATAGACATCCTTGCCTCATGAGACTCACATTTGTGCCCCAGGCCAGGTTGCCCTGGGATAGGGCCTGCTGCATACCACTCCCAAGCATTACCATAGCAACCCCACAGGGCAAGTAGCTCGGCACAGGTTGTTGCTTCTTGCTCCTTGTTTTAGAGGAGCTCGACAAGGTGCCTTTCGCTGCCATACCCCAGGCTTGTGCCTTGGGGGCTGGCGAAGGGGTAATATTTGAGTTAACTCGGTTCAGGCTGTGATACCCACTACAAAGGGAATTTTTAAAATGTGCAATCCAAAGAGAGACACCTTTGCATGCTCTGTGTCCTGCTAATAAACTTATCCATTAGAATACCAGCGGTAAACAAATACAAAAAGACTATGAACTCAGTCACAGTATGTTACTCATAGATTCATAATGCTATTTAAAATATCCCATAAGTAAACTCCTAGCAGATGAGCTTCATGTCGTCATCACCACAATCATCCTAACTTTACACAGAAAAGACCAATTAAGTTACAAAGTAATAGGAAAGCTAAAAGGCAAGGTAAATTGACTCTGTAAGACTATCCAGGAGGACGACGTGTGACTAATAAAATTATGCGTATGTCAGAGTGAGTGATGAATATTTTTTAGATGCTGGGTTGAATGAACAATAAAATCTCCGGCTGAACCCTAATATTATAGCATTTAATGGGAATACACGTTTAATTACATGCTCTGTAAATGGAGCAGCACTTAAAATGTAAGGGCCATGTAAGCTACATAAAAATTATAATGTACCAGTGATGCTTCTTAGCAAAGTAGAAAGAACAGTATAATTAGTGGCACTTAACTTGTTATGTACCTTTGTCTAGTATGTCTCAGAAGTTATCATTGTTTCAGTGTGAATTCAAATGACTTTTTGAAATTCTTTTGGTTTCTCTTTGGAAAGTACATTGTCAATTTAAAATCCATAAAGCGTGCTAGTGTTTTATTTTTTGTGCTTTTTTCAAAAGATTTCTCTCTTCTGACCTGTAGTGACCCCCTTCTCTACTACATATTTATATATTTACTTCAGTGAATGTGTCTGTACATTAATACAATATCAGACCCAAACTAAAAGCAATCCCAGAGGCCTTAATCCACAAGAGTTGCACGCACAAGCTGGGCATTGCAGTGAATGGGAGTTCCGAGGTGGAGGGATAGCCATGCCCCCCGGGGTTAGGAGGCACAGATGTGCACATTCCAGTGGTGCAGGGGAGTTACAGCCCAAAGGGCTGTGACACCACCCCTCAGGATCTGTCCTGAACACAAACAGGTTCCTTGGACCAGTGGCAAGGACAGGGTTCAGGTGGGATCCTGAAGGGCAGTGGTACCACAGCAAGTTTCTCTCTCCACCATGGAAAGAGAGGGGCTTTCCCCTTTCCCTTTCCTAGCCCTGCCTACAACCCTACTCCTGAGCTTTGATTGTGCCAGAGTTAGTCCTTTACTTGCAAGGGGTCCCAGAGTGGCAGCTACTGTTCAGGCAACACACCTATGTAATTTCAGATGTGCTGGGCCCAGAGGCCCAACATGCTGAACCCCAGACTGGGATCTGTCTCTGAGTCCAGTCAGTGATGAAGCCGGCCGTCCTTTAGTCATGCCGGCTTCCATCATGCTGGGGAATTGGAGGGGGTGCAGTTGTGCAGTGTAACGTGCGGCCGTAAGGCCTGCCCCCCCCAACGCTCCCCTGGCTGACCATCTTTGGCAAGACAGGTGGGCGCAGCAGCCAATGCGGCCGCTGCGCCGGTTCCTGTACCGCGTTCAGCGTCACGATCCGTGATGGGCCAAGGTAACAGGCATTATTTTTGGCCTATCACGGATCATGGTCAAGCTTACCACAGTTCTGGGTCTGGGTCTGGCACCATCCCCAGAACCATAGGGTGTCTTCAGACGTTACGAGATCACGCTCAACCACACTGAACCACGCTCAACCCCCCCGTGGGGCCAAAGGGCCCTGAACGTCTGTTTGGCGCGGGCCAGATGTTCATCACGCTCAATACCCACATGGGGTCAGTTTCAACCACGCTTCCCGGGCTAGCCGGGGGAAGGTCCCGGGAAGCGTGGTCAAATGAACCCCCACCGGGAACCAAGGAAAAGTAACGTCTGGATGCCAATCCCCGCGCGGAACCAAACGAAACGAGCCCCAGCCGCGGACGAGGCACGCAGCGTCGCTGCTGGGCAACGAGCAACAACACAACCACCGGAGGGAGATTTAAAGCGCGATCAGCAGCAAGCAAGCATGGCGGGATGGAGCGAGGAGGCAGGTGGAAGAGAGCGGAGGCAGAGACAGCGACAGCGGCGGGCCAGGAGGCGGAGGAGGTGGAGGCAGGCCCAGCGATGCAGGCGGAGGGGGCACAGGCACAGGAAGGGGGCACACGGGAGCACCCGACCAAGGAGGCGGCCCGGGAACAACACCCACAGCTGCAGCCGGGTCGCGCCGCACCGGGGACAGCGGCCGGAACGGGCCCACAGGAGGCACCCAGGAAAAGGGTAAGGGCAACCAAGGGGAGGGGAACAGGGGGCACGGGAGAACCCCCCT
>QEPC01001394.1:6410970-6425443 GCA_003113815.1 Sphenodon punctatus
GGAGGGAGAAGCAGAGTGACAACAGGCTCCTCCAATCCAACAGCCCCAGCCCCAAACACAGCAGTGCAGCTTGTCCCACAGGGCCCCGCCCTGGCAGTTATTACCTGGGGAAGGCGGAGGGAGAAGCAGAGTGACAACAGGCTCCTCCAATCCAACAGCCCCAGCCCCAAACACAGCAGTGCAGCTTGTCCCACAGGGCCCCGCCCTGGCAGTTATTACCTGGGGAAGGCGGAGGGAGAAGCAGAGTGACAACAGGCTCCTCCAATCCAACAGCCCCAGCCCCAAACACAGCAGTGCAGCTTGTCCCACAGGGCCCCGCCCTGGCAGTTATTACCTGGGGAAGGCGGAGGGAGAAGCAGAGTGACAACAGGCTCCTCCAATCCAACAGCCCCAGCCCCAAACACAGCAGTGCAGTGAGTACACAATGCTGGGTACTAAGCTAGGAGTTACCACCGAGGAAAAGGATCTGGGAGTGATTGTGGACAAAACAATGAAATCATCAGCCCAGTGTGCAGCAGCAGTCAAAAAAGCAAACAGAATGTTAGGAGTTATTCGCAAAGGGATAGAGAATAAAACTGAGGCCGTCATGATGCCTCTATACAAATCGATAGTGCGACTGCACCTGGAATATTGTGTTCAGTTCCGGTCGCCCCATCTCAAAAAAGACACAGCTGAACTAGAAAAGGTACAGAGAGGGGCAATGAGAATGATAAAGGGTATGGAAGGGTTTCCGTACAAAGAGAGGCTCAAGCTGGGTCTCTTCAGCTTAGAGAAGCGACGACTGAGAGGGGACATGATAGAGGTTTATAAAATCTTGAATGCTGTGGAACGAGTAGATAGGGAATGGAATGTGCAATTCTTTTTCCTTATTATGATAATGAAAATGAAAAATTGCATTTTCTTTTTTGTTGAAGTAACAAAAATGACAAATAATAATTAAAAGAAAACTGAAAATAATTTTTTGTTTTTTAAATAATGGAAAAAACTGACAAAACTATTTTTGATACATTTTTTTGTTTCTTATTTATTTTGGATGAAACCTGGGACTATTGTATCCCCAATGGAGGGCACTGTGTGTACCAAATTTAAGAAGGTTTGGATAAAGGAAACTGATTTTATAAGCAATTGAACATTGTGTTTTTAAGAAAAGCTGCATACATATTCCTGGCTACAACTTCTTTATCTTCCAGTTTTCATGGACCTTGGAAATATTATATCCCTCCCCTAGATTACCAATCTTGCCAAATTTCAGAAAGATTGGATAAAGGAACCTGATGTTATAAGCCATTAACTTTAAAATGCATTTCTGGCTCTAACATTGCTATATTCCAATCCTGTTTACAAGACATTTGGCAGGAATGTATCCCACATTATTTCTGTCATTGCTGCCAATTTGATAAAGGTCCCTAATTTTATAAGCAATTGAATTTGTCTCCTTGAAGACCATTATTCAGATAAATAGTAGCACATGCAGTGCCAGTTAGAGGCAGGTACATGGCATGGCAGGGGACGGGGGATGTAAGAGGGAGGATGGGGAGCAACCCAACTGACTGACACACACATTCACTGGCCAATTACTGCATGCTTCCAGCTTTACAGGACCAATCAGTGGTGGCTTAGAGGCAGGCATCGGGGGCGGCTCTGAGGCAGGCATAGAAGGGACATACCTGGGACTTTGCGGATAGCATCCCAGAAACTAGGAGACATGGTTTACACATGCAGGCTGGCCAATTATCATCATGATCACATCCTGTAGCACGGTGACAGAGGACAGAAGAGAATCTCTATTGGCTCTTTGCTAAACAGATGCTTCCAATTTCCCAGTAACAAGTGGTGGAAAGATGTTGGGATGGTCACAGAACACAATGAGGATATTTGGTTGATATTTCTGCTGGCCAATTGGCATCACAAACATATCTTATATACCACAGTGACACATAAGAGAATCCCTGGCAGTGCGATTCTCTGCATATTCTGTGCAGGCTTATAAAATTGGGCCCCTTTATCACATCTTTCTGATATTTGGAAGAGATGATCCTGAATGACTTAGATACAGCTCTGCCACATTTCATGTCCACTTGGTTGGACTACAAAGATGTTACAGTGAGACATACATTAATACATTAATTGCTTATACCACCAGGACCCTTTATCCAATCCTTCTGAAAGTTGACATTGATAGTAATGTTGGGGAGGGGTAGAAAAGTTCCAAGTTTCATCTACATAGATGAGAGAAAGAATTTACAGCCAGGAAAGCATATACAGATATTTGCAAAATAACCTAATTCAACTGCATATAAAATCAGATTCCTTTATCCAATCTTTCTGAAATTTGGTACGCATAATGCCTTCCATTGGAGGTATAATCCTTCGATTTGTAATCCAAATATAATGAAAAACAAAAAAGGTACGGCTGACAATGTGTTTTTCATTGAAACCAATGGAAATCGAAAACGAAAGCAAAAACAAAAATGATTTTTTTTATATTTTAAGAAAATAAAAGATTTAAATAAAAAAAACTAAAACAAATAACAACATGGCTCCCTGGTGCACACCTCTAATAGGGAATGGTTATTTATCCTCTCAAATAGTACTAGAACTAGGGAGCACTCCATGAAACTAGCTGCGGGCAAATAGAATTACTTTTTTACTCAATGCATAATTCACTTATGGAATTTGTTCCCAGAGGACATTGGCAAGGCCAGTAGTATAGCTGGGTTTAAAAAAGGACTGGGTAAGTTCGTGGAGAGTAGGTCCATTAATGGCTATTAACCAGGTAACTTATGGCATGAACTTCTTACTGTCTGGAGCTGGGAATGAACAACAGGGAATGGATTGCCCATTGTGACTGTTGGTTCTTCTCCCACGCGATCGAGATTGGCCACTGTTGGAGGACATTATGCTGGGCTTGAGAGCTGAGCATTTGCTCTGTAAGTCCTGAGAAGGGCAAGATTTTATCATCCTTGTGGTGAAGTATTTGCTATGTAAGCCTGATTCGGCTTGGTTGTGTTAGAGGGAATAAGTTTGGTAAAATGATTTTGTTTTTTGGGTAAGTTTAGAATATTGTATTTATATGAAGCCCATCTTAAATGTATTGTGTTTGTTTCTTTTGTAGTGTGTATGGTGCATGGCAAAAGCCGAACCAATAAATACTTACTTAACATAATGTATAATAAAATATTCACATCATTGATATTTCCTGAGATATCACAGACCTGTATTGTGCCTTGTTGCTCCTCCCCATAGCTCTTTTCATCCCTTTAACAACTGCCTTCCTTTCTTCCTTCCTTTCTCTGTATAATGAGCATGTGTAAACTGCAAGGGTGTTTTTTTAATTGTTTTTTTTAATGTATGCTTTATTGTATTTGGGTTGATAATGTTATGTTTTAGTGTCTCTATAAAATCAATAAACCCTTAATGCTGGCAGTTTTCTGTAAGTGCCAAGCAGGGACCTCAGGAAAAGTGCAGGGAGGTAGTTGCTTCTCAGAAAGTGCAGGGAAGTAGTTGCTTCTCAGAAAGTGCAGGGAGGTAGTTGCTTCTCAGAAAGTGCAGGGAGGTAGTTTCTCTAGAGTAACTGCCCTTTCTGGTAGGGAGAGAACTGTGTACGTATGTAAGGGGGTAAGTGGAAGAGGAGGAAACAATAAGAGAACTGCAGTTTCTTCTTATATTGCCTATTTTCCCCCTCTGTTTTCTTTCTTTTTCTTTTTGCTCATTTCTTCTGTGATCTCCCCATTCTATAGTATTTTCTCCCTTTATTTTTTCATACCTTGCTCTCACTTTCCTATCTCATCCTGACTCCGCCATACTTACTCGCTTATTATTTCCTTTCTTCCTCCATTTCATGCATTCCTGCTGTAAAAAATGGTGCTTGTATTCTGAGCAGAGAGCTGAAGAGAAGCATGCATATAAGCCTAGGCTAAGGCAACAGCCCAGCCTCCTGAAAGTGGTAACTGTGCTGCTGGCCTGGTTAGGCTTTTCACCAAATCATGGCTTATAATTTCTGAGATTGTGTGTGGGGTTCAGCTACTGTCAAAGAGATATTGGTGGCAACACGTCAGCTAGTCATTGAGGCTAAAGCACACTTCACCAATGACAATTTCACTAACTCAGGAAGTTGAGAGCTGTCAGGTTGCAAGCTTACAGGTGTTTGTAAAAACTGGTGCAAAATTGTGTCCCATCAAATTAATAGGAACACTGGAATAGGCTGTGAAAATAGGTAATTTCCTGGTGTTTGTTTGGGGACACATGTTCGTGCAGTTGAGTGTCGGTTCAGTTGATGCCTGACGCTTGCACCAAGACCTATGGAAGAGCCAGGTAGAACTTCAGCTCTGCCTCACTGCAGAGTGCAGAGGATTTCCTGTCACTCGTGGAGACGATGACATGCTCTGTTAAATTGCAGTAGAAACTTTTAAAATGTCACTTTCTACATTTCTGAGGAAAGGAAAATTCATCTTGTTAATGAGACACTGCAAGCCCTAAAATTGGTTTTCTAAATTTTATAAATAATTTTGATTTGGGGGAAAAAATAATCTATCTTGAGACCCAAGTCCTACATATTTTTCCTCAAAGCATTTAGTTTTTGGGGTGAGTTTATGAAGCAATTATTGAAAGAATTGGATATTTAAATGTTGGCTGACTGTCATATCTTCTCTCTCTGCGAGTATGCACCAAAGCTGCTGCTTCCTACGTTAGCTGATGATCCCTCAAAACTTAGGGAGGAGGAGCAGGCTTCACAGCAGTGAAGGGCTGTTGAAAATGGCATGTTTCTTTTATGTGTAGTGTAAGGTTCTAGAAAGAATTATGCTTTCAAACTCTGGTGAGAGCAGTGTCTTCATGATACAACACAAAATGACTTGAACTGTAGGGAATCTCTTGCAATGTAGCCAGTTCATTCTGCCCTTGTACCACTGCCCAAGTCTGTGCTCTAGCCTCCCCAGGAATAAGGCACTCTATACTCTCAGTATTTATGTATTTATTTATTTATTTCAGGAATTTTGATCTGCCTCCATCCTGCCTCAGGCAGCTCAGGGCAGTTCACAAAATAATTTAATAAGAACATAAATATAAAAAACATAAAAACTAATCATAAATACCATGAGCGGAGCTAAAAAACAGTCCGTCCCCTCCCCCCCTCCTCCATGCGTTACCAGTCTCTCCCACCAAAAGCCCAGCAGAACAGCCAGGTCTTACACTGTCGATGGAAGGAGGAAAGGTCCAGGAACAGATGAACCTCCACCAGGAGGGAGTTCCATACCCTAGGAGTGGCCACCGACAACACTCTCTCCATAGTTGCCACCCAAGACACTCAGGGGACCTCAAGAACAGTGCTCCTGCTCGACCGCAGGGGCTGATCCAGAATCTGGACGTCTCCAGTTCCAAGCAGAGGGAGACCGGACTGATCAGTCCCCCTCACTATCCAGAAAAGTGCAGCTGGACAAGACTTTCCAGATGCTATGAGATCAGCAAAGAACCTCTTCTTTGCTGCTCACACAGCCATGGCATAGGTTTTTAAAGTAACTCTATGCCGCAATCTGTCATCCTTCAGTATGATGAGTACAATGCCACCATTGCTCCAGTACTCTTTTCTCTTAGCAGCTTTACTGCTCAGTACAGGCCTCCCTAGCTTCTGGTGTCCTGGAGGTTTGATGCAGTCCTTCTGATTTCCACTCCCTTGTTCTGGTATTCTTGCCCATGCCTTTCCCTCAGCTGGAATTTCCTCCCAGGGATTTCCTTCCAAGCTCTTCTCTAGTGGGAGACAGCTCCTTTCACCTATGGGTGGGAAGTTGGGATTTGGATTAATCCGTAATGACTCAGAACAGGCCGTTACTGATTAATCTATACCGAACTGATACAGTGTGACAACAACCCTGTTTCGGTTCAGTTCTAATCTATAGAAGAAGAAAAAAAAAATTTATTTAAAAATTACTCCACATGTGCGAAATGGCTGACAGACCATTCTGCACATCGCTGCCATTCTTTGCATGCTCGGTGGTCATTTGCACATGCGAGGGGCCTTTGTGCATGTGCAGTCACCATTGTGTGCATGCGCAGACCAACTGCCCTTTTCCAAAATGACAGCAGCACTGCTGCTGCCATTTTGGAAAAGGACATGCATGGGCAGAACAGTTTGGTGGCCATTTTGCACATGCACAGTCATTTCAATTTTTTTTTTTAATTTTTAATTGATTTAAATAAAGATCCATAATACAAATCTGCATTTAAATTTGGAAACGTAGAGCTCATTCAGACCTGGTTTAAAGAGTACTTACAAGTGCCGGTGGCAGGATACGAATGCGAGGAATGCGCTGCCAGATGATGTCTGAAAAGGTACCTCGTGCATGATTGAGCTTGTCAGCACACTGACAGGTGCGCTCTACCGAACTGAAAAAATCCAGCCAGTAGAGCACCGCTTGTCAGTGTGCCAACAAGCTCAATCATGGACATGGCGCCTTTTCAGAAGTCATCTGGGCATGCATTCCTCGCATTTGCATCCTGCCGCCACGCCAGCACTTATAAGCACTTGGGGAAATGAAAAAAAAATAAACCAAATCCAAATTTCAACCCGAAAGACTGCCCTTACTTTCATCTCACACCTGTTCATCCGATTTCCCTTATCTCCCCAGTAGCTAGGCACCCAACCCAGCAATCTATACATACAAGGCTTCCTGTCCTCGGTTGCTGTAGAGTTCTACCCTAATCACCCTCACCTGAAGTTTTAGGTACTTGGGTTTGGAAGGGGAAACTGGCTTCTGAGGTAGCTGCTACTGGAGCACTCTGCAGGATAGAGGAATAGATCTAAAGATTCTTTCTTCTAGTTTTTGTGCCATCTTTACCAGAAGACAATCCCTGTATTTAAAGAAGAGTATCACTGGAAACTCTTCAATGTGCATGATCACCTTCTGGCAAAACCTTCCTGAAATAAAATGGTTTTGCCCTCTCTCTGGATGCAGTGCCAGCTATCTGTTCCACTACTGTATGGTGGGAAAACGAATGCCACATTTAAACAAACATTTATCTTCAAAATGCCCTATTTTGGTTTTGCACAAGCAAAGATGAGTTTAGAGCAGACAAGCTGTAAATATATATAAATCCCATTATCACTTGGATCTATTAGCACCTGGAAAAACCCTAACAAAATTGAATGTGAATTCTAGACATACTGACAGATACGTTAGCAATAAACTACAGTAGCAGAAAATTGGGTAAGACAGCTTTAAATATTACTTCCTAGAATAATTTTTGGTAGGGGGAGAGAGTTCTTGGCACGTGGAAATTTCTCTCAAAATGTGGACTCAGTAATAATAGCAAGAGAGACCTCAAATACTGGAAATCTACTGCCAAGCTAGGGGAGAGTTGGCCATTATGATTACAAAAGACACACGATGTGGACTTCACTTGGAGCCTCCTGGCAACAAGCAGGTTGAAAAAGAAATTAAAGTTGTAGTTTTCTTGTATGGAGGACCCCTTAGGGGTTCACTGAAAACACTTCTGTCTTCATGCCAGAGACACTCAGCAGCTAGCCAGCAAAACACAGCAGTGCATCATTAAAGCATAAAGCTTTCTGAGATCACTACATGCTAAATGCCCAATAAAACGGAAACCTCATTTGTAACACTGCAGCTGACAAATGAGAAGAGGAAGAACCCCTCCTCCTCCGCAAAAGTTAATGGGGATTGGGAATGTTGAGACCACTCCCATGCAGCTTTCTGGAAAAGAAATGTAGTATATACTGCTTTAAATGTTACTTCATATAGTAAAGTTTCCTGGCTCATTTTTCAGTGCAAGTACCACATGCCTCATCTCGGAGAGTGTTTTTAAATAAGTAAGGATGGGACTGGGGGTCCGTGCCCACTGAGTGCCACAGCTGCTAGTGGAGTGCGTGGAGAGGGATTCTAATGTGCGACTCCCCCGGCAGCTGCTTCACACTCCCCCTACCATGGACAATGGCGGAGGGGGAAGCGCACTGGACTGGCCTTTGAAATTGACATATTCAGCTTTGAGCGCTGGGGAACCAGGCTCCCAGCACTCTGACAGTTCCTCACGCAGTGCACGGTGAGTGGTCTAATGAGTAGCTCCTGGGTGGCCATGCGTGGTAGCATCTCGTTTAAAAATACACTTAACTTTTCCTTTGACCAGAGATCTCCCAAGGACACACTGATACCAAGTGAAGAGGATTCTGGTAGCAGAATTAGACACACACAGAGCAACGAGGGACATGCAATGAGGAAACATTCCATTGCCATAGATTTGTGTTGTCTCAAAGTATATTCACATGTGAGACTTGCTGACAAAGGCCATTTTTAAACGGGCCGCAGCTGTGGGGGCAGTTGGTGTGCACATGGCAGCATAGGCGGTGCGGGAGGCAGCATGGCCGGTATGGGAAGGTAGTATGGTTGTGCACACTGGCACGCACTGATCTCCATGCATCCACATGCATGGAGCAACCACCGTTTTGGCCAATTGCTCTGTGCATGGGCAATGGGTAGAGGTGGGTGAGCATGCATGTTTCACGGGAGCACGCACGCATGCCCACCTACCCGCCGTGGCATTCACACATGTGGGCATGCGTGGGTGCGTCTCATGTAAAAAGGGCCTAAGCCTTCATTCCTGCAATTGGATTTATATGATTTATTTGAGAATGTCTCTGACCAAGTTCAATGAGAAAATGTCCTCTCTCATACAGATTTGTTTACAAGCTTAAAAATGAAAAAGCAGTTAAACTTTTTCTTCCTAGCTGGAAGGGTTGCTTGTTTGATTTCAGCCTATTAGGGGGTATTTAGGTTTTCTCTTTCTGAAGAAGTTTTAATTGACCTTAAACTAATTCTTCCTGACAGACCACCTCTTAAGGAGAGTCAAGCTGAAACAAAGCAAAATAAAATTGGTGTTTTGTTTTGCTTTTTAAGTTGATTTTGAAACAAATTTTCATTTATTTTCTTAGAAAATTGGCATGTTCCTGTAAAATATTTTCTTTTCCATAAAACCATGTTTTGGGAAGAAATTTTTTTTGACTAAAAAAGGAAAGCTGGCCATACCCTGTTCCACAGTCCATTGTCTACATAGGTAATATGGCTCTAGGTTTTAAGCTCCTTTAATCAGACTGCTTTCCTGATTTATATGGAAGGATTTCCATATAACCTTTCAGTTGCTCTCTGATTTCTAAGGATACTTAGATCTTCTCACTGACTGTGGGTCAACACTCTTATGCCCATGGTGGTTCTACGTTTTGCGAGGGCACAGGCAAAAATTCAAAATGGGCCCTTAAAGTTCATAGGCACATACACTAATATTGACTCCCTGATGCCCACCGCCAGCTCAGCCTGAACCGCTAGAACTGAATTTTGCGCTTAGCCACACTTCTTCTTCCCCTCCCTTTCACACTAGATGGCAGGGAAAGAGATTGAGTAGAGCTAAACTAACCTCCTCTAATTGGCCAGGTGTCAAGCATCACCTGTTCTTCTTCCTTCAATAGAGTTGAGCCAAAATGGCTGGGACTGAAGCAGGGAGTGACACTTGAGCTGACTTTTTTTTCCTTGTTCTCGACAAGAATCCTGGTTCTCAGTTCATCCCAGGAACTGAGAATAAACTGAGAACTGCAGCATCTCACTGTGATTCATGACGAGAAACAGCAAACTATTTAAAATCAACAACAACAACAACAACAACAACAACAACAACAACAACAACAAAAAAAACTTTTAACTTACTGTGAGCTCCTGGAGGGGGGGACCTCCCCCTCCCTTCCCCTCTTGGTTGGGGTCCCCCAAGGTTCTGTCCTTGGCCCTCTCCTCTTCTCTATCTACACCCTGTCCCTTGGCAAAATTATTACCTCCCAAAAATTCCAATACCATCTCTACGCTGATGACACCCAACTCTATCTCTCTACCCCCTCTCTCTCCTCCTCTATCCGCTCACGCCTCGTCGACTGCCTCTCTGATATCTCTGCCTGGATGTCCCGGCGTCAACTCAAGCTAAACATGGCCAAGACTGAACTCCTCATTTTCCCCCCCTCCCCTTCCTCTCCCTCTAACCTGACCATCTGCATCGATGGGGTCACCATCCGTCCTGTTCTCCAAGCCCGCAGCTTGGGCTTCATCTTTGACACGCACCTCTCCTTTAAACCTTACATTGACTCTGTGGCCAAATCCTGCCGATTCGCTCTCCTCAACATTGCCCACATCCGCCCCTTTCTATCTATCTCCTCGGTCAAAATCCTTGTTCATGCCATGGTTATCTCTCGCCTCGACTACTGCAACCTCCTCCTTGTTGGTCTCCCTCGCTCCCACCTGTCCCCCCTTGTCACAATCCAAAACTCCGCCACCAAGGTCATTCACTCTGCCTGTCGCTTCAACCATGTGCAGCCTCTCCTCCTCTCCCTTCACTGGCTCCCCCTTCCTGAACGTATCCTGTTTAAACTCCTGGTTTTCACGTTCAAATCGCTCCACGACCAAGCTCCCCCTTATCTCTCAGACCTAATCTCCCTATGCACTCCTGCACGCGCTCTCCACTCTTCCGTTGTACCCACCCTTACTCTCCCTCGTTTCTCCTGCTCACCTAACTGCCTTCGTCCCTTCTCCCTCGCTGCCCCCCATACCTGGAACTCCCTCCCTGCCAACATCCGCCTTGCCTCCTCCCTCCGCTCCTTTAAATCCCTCCTCAAGACCCACCTTTTCCATGCTGCCTTTCCCAATGCCCGCTAGCCTTTCCCCTTACTCTTACTGTCTGCCCTCCTCTGCTGACTGCTGCTACCAACTTCTTTGTAACCAAGTCAAGCACACGCACCTGAGACCTCGCATCCGCCTGAATGTTTGTTTGTCTTCTCCCATGTCTCTCCCACTGTCGCCTCTCCCTGTCTCCCCCCCTTTGTCTTTGTCTTTTAGATTGTAAGCCACCAGCAGGGACCATGTCTAATTCTATGTTCTGTACAGCACCAGGTCATACGACTGGCACTTTATAAATGTCGAATAATAATAATAATAATAATATAATATTCATGGCAATGCAGACTACCAGAAGCATTCAGATGACCATAAATTAACATTCTTCTAGAATGTGGGTCTTGTGAAGCAATATTTAACTTGTAATGTGTACTGAAGTTAGTGATGAAAGAAGTATCTGTAGTGGTAGTTAATATAATTTTCTTTGAATACTTTATTTCTTAACTAAGGGTAATTTCAGACGTGACGGGCCCGGAGACCTGCCATGCTGAATCCTGGACCAGGATCCATCTCGGATCCCGGTCCATGATCAGGCTGGCCATGCCGGCCTGATCCCTGAGGGGAATCGGGGGAGGGGTGGGATTGCGTGGTGTGATTTATGGCCGTTTAGGCCCACCCCACCCCCATACTTCCTCAGCTGCCTGCCCACGGGGTGATGGGCAGGTGCAGCAGCCAATGAGGCCGCTGTGCCCGACCCCATCCCGTGGTTGGGGCCTGATTCTGGGCTGGGGCTGGCAAGCAGACGTGCAGCACCACCATCGCCAGCCCTGTCCCAGATCGTGGCCACTCTAACCAGTTATCAACTTCCGGCCAGCCGAACGTCGAGAACCATGGTTAAGTTTGATCCCAGCCGGGGGTTCACTGTGGTGAACATCTGACCAGGACCAAACAGACATTCCTGGAAACACCACTACCACAGGGGGTCCACTGTGATCCACTGTGGTGAAAGGCATTTTCATAATGTCTGAAATTACACTAATACAAGTGCCCCAAAGTTTTTAAAACTTATAAGGGAGTTTCATATGTAATATGTATAGAGTAGAATGAATTAGTCATTTAAAAATAACTTCTGTATAGGAGCCTGAATCTCACAGAAATGAGCTTACCATCCAAGTTTCTTGGGCTCTTTAAGTTGTGCCCAAGTTTTAAAATAAGCAGTGCCACTATGAAAGATTAAATATGTGTGCAAGCTTGAGCAGTGCACAAATAAAATATGAAGGTACAATGAGAGCTTCTAAATGATTTTTGTGGATCTACTGTAGTACTGCATATTTGTGTGGATATACTGTAGTCCCTGGATACCTCAGGGACTGCCTCACCCTCCGTGACTCAGGACGGACCCTTCGGTCCACCGGGGGCCCCCTCTTGGAGGTCCCCCGCGTAAAACGGGGGGCTACAATGGAAAGGGCGTTCTCGGTGGCTGGGCCTCGGTTGTGGAACTCCCTCCCAGAGGAAGCATGGCTGGTCCTGAGTCTAATGGCCTTCCGTCGGGCCTGGCTGTTCTCCCAGGCCTTCAGAAGTGGGGAGGGGAGGGTGGGTTGAATTTTTGTAGGGGGGTTCTTTTAAAATTGTTTTAATGATGATATTGTGGATCTTTTGTGTTTTAATAATTGTTTTATATTGTTGGATGTCGCCCCGAGATGTCGTGGGCATGGGAGGGCCGGCATACAAATATAATAAAATAAATAAATATGTTCAGCCTGTTCTTATGCCACCTATAAAAACGTCTGCTGATGAAATAAAATCTCAGTTAAAAAGTATCCTCTAAAGAGGCAGCAATTGGATTAGATGGACACTAAGACCATGACTACACCAATAGAGGCTAGCACTCCTTGAAAACTGTCTTGTTAGCGTCTCATAAACACCCACCACTATCAATCAGCTTTGTTTTCATGGGAATGATGATGATGTTGTTCATTGGCTTGACCAATGTTGTCCAGCAGCAACGATGTTATTAATTAGGTGCTAAGGAGGTAGTTTGCCAAGAGTGCACAAACTGCCCATTAGCCTCTTTTGGTGATGACAAGCCTTGGGAGCTTTAGGGCAGAACAAACTTTGCTATTATTTGTTTTAAGGATTGAAACATAAAGATTTTCTAGCTTTCACTTTGCCTATGGATTTCTTCAGCCTTAATTGCTTCTAGCAAAGAAAATATACTGGCTTGAAGCAATTCTAGAAAGTCAAGTCTCACATAGCTAACTTTGTTTACCTGATCACAGGCTGCAGATAGCAGTTGCTTCTCTGCGTTGTATTTTTATTATCCCCAGCAAAGAAAGAGTGAGAACTATATCAAGCCAGTCCAATATCTGCTACTCAGACTCTTTGAAATTAGACTAGATTAACTAGCTTTGGGGTTAAGTTATGAGAATAGGTTAAAATATAGTAAGAAATTCAGCACTTGTTTGACAAGGCACTGGCAGCACTAATAAGACTGAATTGTTGATCTCTTAGCAACGCCTAAGGATCAGTAATAGCCTCTAATAAGACCATGTTTTTCCCTTTTAAAATAAGCTGTCTTATGAAACATGTATGGCTTGTTATTTCCATAGGTACCTTTGGTGAATATTGAATTTTGATTTAACTGATAGTCATTTAATTTGTTATTCTAAATAATGGCTGATGACACAAAACACTCCTTTAAAACATATAATGGGGAAAGTGCTTTCAAATATCAATCTTCACTTCTTCCTGTAAAATGTTTGCATGACTATACTGTGCACAAGTGAACTTAAAACTGAGTGAAACTTCTTTGCACAAGTGAACTTAAAACTGAGTGAAAATTAAATCTGGGCACAAGACAGGACAGAACACAAAATGTCCTTTCACGTGACTGAAATATTGCTGAAATGTCCAGGTATATTAGTTAATGCTACACATACAATTTGTCATTCAAGCACAAAATGCATAACATCTATCCCAAAGCCTTGCACAAATCTATTCTTATTACAGCTGAAACATTATACCAATTATCCAAAAAGCTACCTGCGTATGTTTTAAGTATATGAAAAAGTCCCTATGACACTATGGGTGATTTCAGACGTTACGGGCGGGCGGTTCACCACAGTGGAGCCCCAGTGGGGGTGATTAAAACAACCACGGTGCGGGGCGAATAAAAGCCCCAAACAGATGTGACGGGACCGGGACCACGACCGGGAATCGGGCCGACACATTACGGATTGGGGCAGCGCAACCGACGTGACGCTGATCCCCAGCCGTGGTCAAAACACCCAGAAGACACCGGGCAGGGGCGGGACACAGACATGGCCGCCTGAGGGCAAACGAAGCAAAAAGGCACACAAGGGAGGGCCCACACAAGGGAAATGGGAAGGGAGGGGGGAAGAGGAACAAGAGGCGGACAGGTACCACACTCAGCCCGCTCACACACAGCGGACCCACAGCACAGCACACAGCACGACCACACGCCCGGGCACACACGCACACACGGGAGCACCCACCCAAGGGAAAGGTCGGGAAGGGGGGGCAGGGGTGCCCGGACAAAGCACAAGGAACAACGGGAGCAGGGGGGGGACACGGAGGATGGGGGGCACCACAAAGGGGCAGGGCAGGACACAGGCTGCAGCAACCCCCCACCCCCACAGTCCACATAGGCGCCCCCACAGCAACACAGGCAGTCTTGGAAAGGGGGGCCAGGACCCCAGGACCAAGGCATGATGGGGGCCCGCAAGGCACAGCGAGCCCGGCGGAGATGGTCCAGGAGGGGAACGGTGGCCCCACAGTCACAGAGGGGCAGAGGGAGG
>QEPC01001394.1:6429334-6440092 GCA_003113815.1 Sphenodon punctatus
ATCTACCGGGTGGGGGGCGAGGGGAGGGGGTACCTCGGCCCTTTCCCTGCCCTGGACCACTGCGCTGCCCACGAGCCATGGGGCAACTATGGACCCCTTCATATGTAGGATGCGGTCCAGTGCATCGTAGAAGGGGGCGGTCCAGGCCCCGTGTCCAGACCACCTATTGTTGTCCTAGATGGCCTTGTACCCCCTCTTGAGTTCCTTGGCCTTGGAGCGGCACTGTGCCACTATGCGCTGATGCCCCACCGCCTCCATGTCCCACACTATGTCCGGGTAGACATGCTCATTGCGCTGGTTGAGGGCGAGCTCCAGCAGGTACTCCAGGGTCCCCCATATGCGGATGAAGTCCCTGGTCTCCTGGAGGCCCCACTGGCCCCCTCGGCAGTACGCCTTCCTCCGGCGTCCCCACGGCTGGTCCTCCTCCTCCTCCACCACCGGCGCTGCCCCCGCCCGTGCAGGGCCGGTGTCCTCCGGGGGCTCGTCCGCCCGGGCTGTTTTCCGTGTCTGTGGGGACAGTCGGAGGGACGTGTTGGGTTAGGTGCAGGCTGGGCCCCCCTCATGGGGCTCCCCTGCCTCCCTCCCGGTCACCTGGGAGTGCCCCGGCCCCACCGGGGAGCCCCCCTGCCCCCTGTTTCCCTCCCCTCCGTTACCCTTATCCATTTCCTGGGTGCCTCCTCCAGCCCCGTTCCGGCTGCTGTCCCCGGGGCGTCGCATGGTGCCTGCTGCTGTGGGTGTTGTTCCCGGGCTGCCTGCAGGGTCAGCACAATCCCCGTGTCCCCCTCCTCCTCCGCCTGTGCTCCCTCCACCTCCACCGCTGCCCCTGCCACCTCCTCCACCTCCACCACCACCACCGTCGCTCTGTCGCCCACCGCTCTCTTCCGCCTCCCTCCTCGCTCCATCCCGCCATGTGTGACTGTAGCTGATTTCCCTTTAAATCTCCCTCCGGTGGCTGTGTTATTGCTGGTTGCCCGGCAGCGACGCTGCGTGCATTGTCCACAGCTGGGGCTCGTTTCCTTTGCTCCCGGGTGGGGATTGGCATCCAGACGTTACTTTTTGTTGGTTCCCGGTGGGGATCTCTTTGACCGCGCTTCCCGGGATATTCCCCCCACTAGCCCGGGAAGCATGGTTGAAATTGACCCCATGTGGGTATTGAGCGTGGTGAACATCTGGCGCGCGCCGAACAGACGTTCCGGGCGCTTTAGCCCTGCCGCGGAATTGAGCGTGGTTCACTGTGGTTGAGCGTGATCTCGTAGTGTCTGAAAATACCCTATGATGGCTATTGACAAAATTCAGCATTTTTGTAGGCTGGTCCAACTCATTTTGATGTAACTGGGTACATTCCCAGTTACAACAGGGCTGAAATTGTGTGCTTGAGTAGTTTAAAGGAGTATGCATCTCACTATTTAAGCCCCAAAACCTACCCAGCTAATTATTCCTAACGGACCTATCCTCCAGAAACTAGACTCCAATCCTTTTTAAACCCAGCCATACAACTAGCCATGGCCAAAACTTCTGGCAACAAATTCCACAACATGCAGTGACTGAAAAAATGCTTTCTTTTATTTGTTTTAAATCTGCTACTTGTTGTTTTCATGGGGAGTTCCCTAGTCTTAGTATTATCTGAGGGTAAATAACTGTTACCTATTTACTCGTTCCACACCACTCATGATTTTATAAACTTCTATCATATCCTCTCTAGAGGACCCATGTTGTTAATCTTTTTCATTGTTGTTGTTTAAATCATTAGTTTTCGTTTTCATAAATATAGAAAATTTGATTTTGTTTTTGCTTTCGTTTTCAATTTCCATTGGTTTCAATGAAAAACACATTTATGGCTGTACCTTTTTTGGTTTTCATTATTTTTTTTAATGAAACATGGTCAAATTGTACCTCCAATGGAAGGCATTATGTGTACCAAATTTCAGAAAGATTGTATAAAGAAATCTGATTTTATAAGCATCTGGATTGCTATTTTGCAAAAAGCTGCATATACATTCCTAGCTGTAGCTTCTTTGTCTCAAATTTAATATGGATGAAATTTGGGAATTTTATACTCCTCCACAAGTTTACTAACTATTCCAACTTTCAGAAGGACTGGATAAAGGGTCCTGGTGATATAAGTAATTAACTTATAAATGTAACATCTTTGTAGTCCAACCAGTGTACATGAACTCTGGTAGAGCTGTATCTCACACTTTCAGGATCATCTCTGCCGAATATCATAAAGATGTGATAAAGGGTCCCAATTTTATAAGCCTGCACAGAATATGCAGAGAATCGCAGGTACCTATGCCAGGTATATAAGATCTGTTTGTGATATCAGTTGGCCAGCAGAAATGTCAACCAAATATCCTCATTCTGTTCTGTGATTATCCCAATTTCTCTCTCCCACTTGTTACTAGGAAGTTGGAAGCATCTGTTTAGCAAAGAGCCAATAGAGATTCTCTTGTGTCCTCTGTCACAGTGCCGCAGGATGTGATTGTGATGATAATTGGCCAGCCTGGATGTGTAAACTATGTCTTCTGATGACTGGGAGGAAGTCCCCAATATTCCAGTTATGTCCCTTATATGCCTGCCTCACGGATGCCCTATGTCTGCCTCAAAGCCACCACCGATTGGTCCTGTAAAGCTGGAAGCATGCACCAATCGGCCAGTGAATGCATCTGTCAGTCTGTTGGGTTGCTCCCCATCCTCCCGCCTACATATTTATTTATTTTTTATTTATTTAATCAATTTATATCCCGCCCCTCCTGAACACAGCTCAGGGCAGCTAACAATTTCAAAAATATAAAAGTAGAATTATAACAATATTTTAAAACACTCATAATATCACACAATTAAACATGGCTAGGGTGACACTAAACAATTAATACAATAAATAACGGTGGAGGGAGATAAAACCCCTTAACCTCCCCCTTCCCCTCTCCCCAAAGGCCTGGTGAACATCCAGGCCTTGCAATTTTGCTGGAATGTTAAAAGGTTTGGGGCCAGATGAGCTTCCTCCGGGAGGGAATTCCAAAGGCACGGCACGGCCACCGAGAATGCCCTCTCCATTGTGGCCCCCCGCTTAACACGGGGAACCTCCAAGAAGGCACCCCCAGCAGACCGAAGGAGCCGCTCTGGGGCATGGAGGGCAAGGCGGTTGCTGAGGTACAAGGGGCCCAGACCGTGAAGGGCCTTATAGATTGCCCTATACCTTGAACCTGGCTCAGCACACTATTGGCAGCCAGTGCAGTGTCCAGAGCACAGGTGTTATGTGCTCCTGACAGCCCATCCCCAACAGGAACCAGGTCGCCGCATTCTGCACTAGCTGCAGCCTCTGAACCAGGAACAAGGGAAGCCCCACGTAGAGCGCATTGCAGTAGTCCAGCCTTGAGGTGACGAAGGCATTGATGGGGGAGGCCAGGTCCAGGTTGGAGACGTACGGATGCAGTCTCCACACCAGACATAACTGGCAGAAAGTGGCCTTCACCACTACCTCCACCTGTCACTCCAGGCGGAGATCTGCATCCAATATCACCCCAGACTCTGAACCTGCTGAGCTATAGGAGGGTGAACCCCCCCCAATCAGAGGAGCTGACACCTCCCTCCCTCTCCCCACCTCCATATTATCGGGGTTGAGCTTCAGTCTACTCTGCCACATTCATTCCGCCACAGCCTCCAGACACTGGGATAGCAACGAGACAGCAGAGTCTGGGTCAGCTGAAAAAGAGAGGTACAGCTAAGTATCATCAGCATATTGGTGACATCGCACCCTGAACCCTCTCACGACCTCCCCGAAGGGCTGCATATATATATATATTAAATAAAAATGGAGACAGAATAGAACCCTGCGGAACCGCCGCAGGATAAAGTGCGGGGGCAAGATGTTTCAGCTCCAAGCACCATCCGCTGGCTTCTCCCCGAGGGGAATGAGCGGAACCATTCAAGAACAGTCCCGCTCAAACCCCTCAGGTCATGCAGCCGTCTCAACAGCAGCCCATGGTCCACGGTGTCAAAAGCAGCTGAGAGATCTAGCAGGATGAGAAATGTCGAACGGATCGGTAGCTGGCAAGTGCATCCACATCCAACAATGGTTTCTTCAGCAGGGGGCGCACCACAGCCTCCTTGAGGCTAGGCAACAGTCTCCCCTGCTGCAGGGATGTGTAAACCACCCTTGCCAGCACCGTCCCCAATTTCTCCCTGGAGGCTTTCACCAACCAGGATGGGCACGGATCATTTTCACAACTGGTGACTCTCACAGACCCCAAGACATCCACAGCATTAGCTGGCGTCACTTCCTGAAACTCCCCCCACAAAGTTGGACCAGATGGGGCCTCCATCACCTCGTGCTCTCTATCTACTTCCCCTAATCCAATTTAAATTGATTAAATAAAGAAATAGATAGGTGTGGGATACATTCTTCCCAAATGTCTTGTAAATACGATGGAATATAAAAATGTTACAGCCTGAAATGCATTTTACCATTAATGGCTTATAACATCAGGACCCGTTACCTAATATTTCTGAAATTTGGCAAGATTGGTAATCCTGGGGAGGGACATAACATTCCCAAGTTTCATGCAAATTGGATAGAAGATAAAGAAGTTGTAGTCAGGAATGTGTATGCAGCTTTTCTAAAAAGTACAATATTCAGTTGCTTATACAATTGGTTCCATTTATCCAATCTTTCAAAAAATTGGTAAAGCTAGTGCCCTCTGTTGGGGGTAAAATCTAACCAAGTTTCATCAGAATTGAATGAGAAACAAAAAAAGGTGTAGTCAGAAGAAATACGTTTTTTAGTTCTTTCCCATTATTTCAGAAACAAACATTTGTTTTTATTTTTGTTTTCATTATTTTTAGTTTTTGTTATTACAATAACAAAAATGAAAATGGAAATTTTCATTTTTGTTATCATAATAACGACAACATACTGCACGCCCCTAGTCCCCTATGTTGTCTCTTCTCCAAGCTGAAGAGCCCTAACCAATCTAGTCTCTCTTCACAGGGGCACTGTTTCGTATTGAGATGGGGCAACCAGAACTGCACACAATATGCAGTCATGCCATAGATTTATACAGAAGCATTATTATATTTTTAATGTTATTATTTTCCACTTTATGAATAATTCCTAAAATGCTATTTGCTTTTTTGACCACCACCACTGGCCTATATGATTTTCTTCACTCAGCAAGCTTAACACGGTGTGGTTATTGTAATAGACTGACATCAAATTGACTGTTCTATTCACACATCTCTATTTCACAGTAAGCAGCTATTTCCCCTCCCCCAGACCAACTTGAAGAGTTCATTTTCAGGACTTATATTGCGTATACAGAGGTTTTGCCACTCTGTCAGTTTTCCATAGAATACAAAGTAAAGTTCAAGCCAGAAGTCCTTATTTGAGGCCAGGGTGGCATAGAAAGAGTGTGCTTGAGAGATCTAGTCATAAGAGGGCGGGAACTGTTAAACATGAGGCAAATCTTGTGTCTCAAGAAATTCCAATGTTCCCTTAAAGAACATTCAGATGGCAGTTTTAGCCAGATAAGCACTCAGTCTTTTCCATAGATGGTCCTGGGTGTTCGTTTAAGAAATCCACTGCATCTCCTAGTTTCCAGAAGCCCCTGTTGCAATAAACCTAAGGCCCAGAAGGCAGAATTTTGAATGAGGCTGTGTAAATATATTAGGGCTAAAACCCAATTCTTGGTTTCTTGTTTCTTGACAAGAATCAGAATTCTTGTCTCATTCTTCCAAACAAGAACAAGATGAGAATCGGCTGGATTCTTCTGGAGAAACAAGAGAAATATTGTGGGGCGAAAAAACTACCTGGTAGTGATGGGTGTGGGGGGAGGGAAGAAGAATCCCCGGTGTTTCTTGCCCAGCTTTCTTACCTTGTCTGGGGTTGGCAGCGGTCACAGTATGGACAGCTTCCAAATTGTAAATTTTCAGGAATGGGGGGTGGGGGGGTGGAGCAGGATGGAGAGCACAGACTCAGCTGATATCTTAGCATTCTATTGGCTAGCAGGAGTCAGCACAGCTTTTCAGCATTCTATTAACTGCTGAGTCCACCTCTTCCTTCAGCTCTTCCCCCTCCCATCTGGAAGTCCTTTCCAGATGGGAGAGGGGAGAGCAGGATGGAGGGGGCAGATCTTCTATTGTAAGGATAAGTATATTATAAAATCTCTATATATTAGCAGAGAAGATTACATTATTTGCCAAGTACAAGTATGGCTGCTGTAGTTCTAGTCATGTCTTTGTTTAATATTTACTACACAAGGTATTGGACAAGTGGTGGAAAACTGAGGCTTGGGAGTTTATTTTTATTTATTTATTTACTTTTATTTACATTTTTTAGACGCCCCCTCATGCCCATGGCATCTCGGGGCAGCTTACAACTGTGGTGGAAATTAACACACAAACACAATGTGTGGCAGTCAAAGGTGAGTTTTATTCCAAGTGAGCTTTATTCCACCTATAAGACTTAAAGTCTCACTCAAAGTTGATATTCATTAAGTTATAGATCTCTGCCCTTTCAAGTTCTCTGTCATGGTTTGTAGTCGTATACATTAAGTGCACAGTTTTTGACTGACATGCAACAGCATGCTCCAAAAAGCATGTAGTGGCAAAATGACAGCAGCATTTAAAAAGCATAATCAATACGCAAATAATAATAAAAATTAAAGTTATGATTAATAGGCCTTGTACAATTTTAGAACCCAGATTACTGAACGAACATCCCTGTGAACCATCCCCACAAACTCCAATTGTCAGATTGGTGGAGCTTTTTTGTGGCTTCCCGTATTTTTATCAATGCATGAGAGATGTCATTCTCATTGTCTGGGATGTATGTGCAACATTCTTGGTCAATTATCCCACATACCCCCCCCCCCTTTCTGCTAGAAGCAGATCGAGGGCTACGCGATTTTGCAAGGCCATTTGCCTGATGGCGCCTACTTCTTCTGTGAGGGAAGTAATGGCAAGAACAGTATTATTAGCTACTTCTTCCAGAAGGGAAGAAACCTTTCTGATTTCTCTGATAGAAAATGCAACCCCAATTAAAGGGAAGATGACACCCCAATATCGTTGGGCTTCAGTGATGGCTCTTTCCCACCCGGTGAGGGAAATGGGTTTCTAGTAGGGGTGGGACTTCGGGCAAAAAAATGGATACCGGTTACTGGTTTGCAAAAAATCGGTTTACGGGATTTATACCGGTACCGTTTTTTCCCCATTGATTTCAATGGGCAACTGTCCTCATTGAAATCAATGAAGAAAAAAACCCAATACCTCCCCCCCTCCCCCTCCCAGGCTGCACGGGTGGAAAGGGGACACCCCCCGCCCACCCACCCTGCCCAGCCTGGATTTTTTTTAATTTTTTTTTACCCTAAGTCCCTGCTAGTGCGGGCTCTGGGCCGCCGCCGCACTGGCAGCGGCGACCTGGAGCTCGCACCAGCAGGTACTAGGGCGATCTCTGGGGTGGAGGGTGGCTTAACACCCCCCACCCCAGGGATCACCCTACCTCCCCATGCAGCGATTGCTTTACTTGTCCTCTGGGCGGCGGTGGTGGCAGCAACACGGCACGCGGGTCCAGCTTCAGCGCTGGTAGTGGCTTTAGGCCTTCCGAGGAAACCCAGAAGTTCCCCGGAAGGCGTAGCGAAGCACTGAAGTCACTGCCAGCACTGAAGCCGGACCCACACGCCGTGCTGCTGCTGCCGCCACCACCCAGAGGGCAAGTAAGACAATCCCTGGGTGGGGGGTAGGGCGATCCCTGGGGTGGGAGGTGTTAAACCACCCCCACCCCAGGGATCGCCCTAGTACCTTCTGGTGCGGGTTTTGGGTCGCCGCCGCCGCCGATGTGGCGGTGGCCCATAGCCTGCACTAGCAGGGACTTCAGGTTAAAAAATTTTTACAAAAAAAATCCAGGCTCGGCAGGGTTGGAGGGGGGTGTCCCCCCCCCCCTTCCACCTGCACAGCCTGGATGGGGGAGGGAAAGGTTGTGTTTTTTTGTTTCTTTTTTACATTGGGGCCATTCATTTCAATGGCTGCAATGTAAAAAAAATCCGGCACAGGGAACCAGTACTGGTATCCCAGATTATCAGGTTAATCCGATACTGCCGGTACAGCAAAATACTGGCAGTATGGGATATCAGGGGAAATGAAATTCCCACCCCTAGTTTCTAGGGACCCAGTGGTATGGCGTATGGCTGGTATCAGGCAGGCGGGAAAACACATCCCATTATGCTCAGCTGGTCAATGTTTGTAGGCCTTATTACCACAGATCCAATATTCTCCTGGCCTAGCAGTGACCCCGTAGTCACAGTTGACAATCCTGGAGTCTGCCTGCCAATATGGGCCCTTCAAATATCCCTCAGACACATTACCTAAGCCATGCTCATAAATAATACGGGAACAGTTAGATGTGATCCCCAAGGAGTGTCTACCGGTGGTGTTGCATACAAAACAAACTTGGCCCTGTGCTTCTGGCAAATTGACAACCCTTATGTATTCTGATTTATTCCTCCCTACATCTTGCCAGGTAGCAGTTTTTCCATATTCGAGCTCATCCCATGTGGTATCATTTGGGGAGACAGGTGTAGGAATCATGGGGATTCCTCCCTTGGCATATATTGGGAGGTGTGTGCATACCTAACAGTTGGTGATATTGAGGTCGTGTGTGTATTGCATTAAAACAGACAGGAATGTATTTGAGGTAACACCGTAGGGGTTCAAAAATGCAATTGTCACAAACAAGCTAAAGCTACTCACGGTTGTGAAAATTAAATACTAAAGGACCAAAAGAGAAGAAAAAGTACAAGTATGATCCAACAGAATATTAGGACAGGCACTTCTTGCTCGGGTCTAATCATGGAGGTTAGCTGACTGCACAGTTGCCGGTCCTGCTTCTCAGGTGAGGTAACTGGATCTCACTGTAGGAGATGGTACTTCTTCAGGTAGCAATCTTCGTTGTGAAGAAACTCTGCTTGGTGTAGAAAAGGCCTGGAGTGATAGGGGAAGGTCACCAGTACTTCACCCTATTTCCTTGGCCGGAGTAGATATCGTGGACTGCGGTCTTCTTCCGGGGCAGTATGGAAGGCAGTTACAGCATCCGGTTTACCCGCAATTGGATCATCTAGTACAAGTTGGGTCACCTTTTTGCAGTGTATTGCATGGATCCACGTTGCTAGACATTTACACTTCACAGCAGTGTGGCTGGTGAGCAAAATATGATGAGGTCCTTTCCAGCGGAGTGCAAGGGAAGATTTCCATTGATGGACTTTGATATAGACCCAATCACCAGGTGACAAAGTGTGGCAGGGTACTGAAGCTGGTTGTGGTAGAGCGTGTTGTAACTGCGAATAAATAGACTCAACACACTTCATTAAGGATTTGCAATATGCTAGTATAAGATCATCAGTTAAGGGCAATTCACAGTCAGAGGAGTGAATAGGGGGAGCAGAAGGCAGTCTCATGGGCCGAGCCATGAGAATGTCATGAGGTGATAGCCCATGTTTCCAGTTAGCAGTGCATCTTATGTACATGAGGGCAAGTGGAAGAGCATTTGGCAATTTAAGATTAGTCTCTGAGCAGATTTTTGCCAGTTTATTTTTGAGATCCGCATTTTTGCGTTCCACCGCTCCACTGGATTGAAGATGATAGGCACAGTATAGGTGCTGCTGTATTCCCAAGGCAGTGCAAACAGTCTGGAATACTTGACCAGTAAAATGTGTACCTCTGTCACTGTTAATAGTGAGAGGAAGTCCAAAACGAGGAATAAATTCCTTAGACGTTTCTTAGCAACAGTAACAGCATCCGCATGTTTGCAAGGGTAACCTTCTACCCATTCAGAAAACATGTCAAGGAGTACAAGTACATATTCAAAGGAACAGCATTTAGACATTTGAATAAAATCAATCTGTATGTTTACAAAGGGTCCCCACGGTGCGGGGTGAACAGAACTGAAAACCTTGGTTTTCTGACCTGGATTATGAGACAGGCAAATAGAACAGGAAGCACAATACTGCTGTGCTACAGAGGAGAAAGAAGGAGCAAACCAGTAACGATTTATCTCAGAAATCATCCCGCCCTTTGCTCATCTGTGAAACAGAGTGTGACACACGAGCAAGGTAGGGAAGGAGACTCTGAGGTGCGACCAGGCATCCATCTGGGGAGCGCCACAGAGAGTCGGAATGCAAAGAGCAGCCATGACGCAACCAGCTGGTCTGTTCACCAGAGAGATCAGCGTCTTGTAGGCGAGATAACTGGTCCAACTCATTCAGCAGAGCAGGACAGGCAGAAGCACCAAGAAATGCAGGAGGGTGGGAGAGAGAAAGAGCAGCAGCTTTAGCAGCTGCAGCTGCCAGGGCATTCCCTTGGGCAATCTCATCATGAAGGGAGTATGGGCTCGACATTTAACAGCTCCAAATTTGGGAAGAAGAAGAGCAGTTAGAAGATCATTAACATATGAGGAGTTCCGAATAGGCGTGCCAGAGGAAGTGAGAAATCCCCTGATTTTCCATAGTTGACCAAAGACATGAACAACCCCAAAAGCATAGCAAGAATTGGTAAAAATGGTGACTGACAAATCCTTAGCTATAGTACAAGCATGGGTGAGTGCTAGTGGTGGGACCCCGGGCCCATTACCGGTTACCGGATTTACCGGTTACCGGTTCCCCGAAAACCGGATTCCCGGTTTAAATCCGGTATACCGGTACCGGATTTATTTCATTGGTTTCAATGGGGCGCTGTGTCCCCATTGAAACCAATGAAATAAATTAAATT
>QEPC01001394.1:6440296-6456471 GCA_003113815.1 Sphenodon punctatus
GTTTAACACCCCCACCCCCTCCAGGGATCACCCCTACTAAAGGCTCAGTGCGCTTGCCGCTCTTACCTTTGGGAGCTCCGGCGGCGGCGGGCGGTCCGGTGGCCTCAGCGCCGGCTGTGGCTGCCGGCGTCAGGACGCTCTAGGCCTTCCGGTGAAACCCGGTGGGGGGTGTCCCCCCTTCCACCCGCGCAGCCTGGACTCGGGGAGGGTTTTTTTGAAAAAAACATTTTTTCTGGGGCAGTTTTTTTTACATTGCAGCCATTTAAAAATGGCTGCAATGTAAGAAAAATCCGGTACCCCGGAATCCGGTACCAGGTCCGGATTACTGGGTCGAATCCGATAATGCCAGTACGCCCGATACCGGCATTATCGGATACCGGATTCTACCGGTTTCCCACCCCTAGTGAGTGCTATCAATTCTGCAATTTGCACTGAACAAATACCAGGAAGGGGAGCAGATTCAAAAAGAGCATATTGTGAACATACAGAGTAACCTGCGGCCAGCTGGCCCTGGGAGTTTCTGAGGCAAGATCCATCAGTGTACAAAACAAGGTCAGGGTTTTGCAAGGGAGAATCACTGAGATCAGGCTGGGGCGTGATAAGAGCTTCAGTGATCTGGAGGCAGTCATGGGGTTCCGCATCTGTAGAAGGAATGGGGAGGACGGAGGCAGGGTTCAGGGTGGGAGAACGAGAGAGTGTGACATTGGGGTTTGTAAGGTGCTGAAAGGTGCTGGGTTTTTCCCTTAAACAAAAGAGAAGCTACTGCATGGGGAATGGAAACCGTAAGGTGGTGTCCCAATAAAATAGATTCAGCTTTATCAACCAAAAGCACGGCAAAAGTGCCTCATGGTCGCCTGAAGAAACGTCCAAATAGATGCCATCATGGCAACAGTAAATAGCACAACCTAATTTACACAGAAGATCTTTGCCCAGCAAATTAACAGGGGTACAGGGGCTGAGCAGAAAGGCATGATGATCAGTAATCCGTCCAGTGGTGACAGAAACTGGCTTCCCCAAACAAACAGTAAATAATTTCCTTAATATTAAAACAACATAACGTTATCTATACATTTAACTAAAAAGCCCTCACGTTTTCCCAATGCATAAATCACAAAGCATAAACAAAACTTTACTTTCTTCACTTGCTTAAAATATTCAGCTTGTTGCTCCTCCAATCAGGTTTCCTGATTGCCTACCTCTGCATAATTTATGATAGCAAGCAGGGAAGTACATGTCAAGCACTGAGTCACAGCTTTTCTCTCCCTGTTTCTCATCTCACTTAACCCTTTGCTCACATTCTTTTTTAACTAAGCATATCATTGGGAAACTATCTATCCAAAAATACTTAATTAACTTTGCTCTACACAATCAAAGTAAATTCTTATTACAAACAGGGTAATGGCTAGTAAAATTTAGGAGAGATACAGATTTCTCTCGGACGTCCTTTAATTGAATCTTTAATTTGTCTTGGGTGTTTTTTTAGACTCCGGGCTTGAGATTCATGCTTTCTTTTAGAAGACCCAGCATACCAATAAAAAAACGAGCCCCACTGGGTTTGGTGAATTTTAGACTCAAGGTTTTCTAAGGCACCGCTAAGGTAAACAATTTTTTCTAGATCAAAAGTACCTTCCAGGGGAAACTACAGTCCTACATTATCTTTGGTATATCAATTCCATTTTTCCAGAAACGTACAGATTCTTGGGGAGTAATGTGTGTACATGTACCATACCGGGCTGCCCTTGGGCAGCGATTCAATAATCTTTGACTAATTTACTCCCATCCTGAACAGAGGGGTGCACCAACATTCACACCGAGACAATGGAAAGACTTATGTGGAATTCGCACCGCTCTGCCTTCAGTCCGTGCTCAATACACCGAGGTGAGGCTAGACCCGATGACGAGACTCTTATTAAGAGGGAGGGGGTGGGGTAGAAAACATGACACAAAAGGGGTCCTCTAAAGTCACAGGAGTTCTAGTGCCAGGTCTGTGTCTAGGACCGAGGCTGACACATCACTGAGCAACGGATCTATAGAGGATCATGATAAGAAGGGGTAGGTAATGGACCACTTTCGGGTGTGCCCTTGCGTTGGAGGCGGCTACACCCTACTTGCTTACCAAGCACTCACACAGGGAACATGCATCTAGAACACACAAGAGAAGAAAAAACACAACAGTATCCCCTAACAGTACTTAAAATAAATCTGACAGACCATAAATCTCACCTGGACTGAAAATTGTTCATCTAGATCCCGCTTGTCTGAATTCAATCGGTACACCGGGATTTGCCCACTTTGAGCCCCCAGAAGAGGAGAAAGGCCTCTTACCTTCTTTTGGTGGTGCCGGGGTGGGGTGAGCAAACCACGGGAGCCTTGTCCAATGGAAAACAGTGTCCTGGGGATCCCCGTATAGGCCACCAGAAACTGTGGTGGAAATTAACACACAAAGACAATGTGTGTCAGTCAAAGGTGAGTTTTATTCCAAGTGTGTAACATAGCTATGTGGAGAAAAAAAAAAAAAACCTGCACAGCCGCAGTAACAAGAAATTTTTCTCCTCTGTCTGCCTCTCACAGAGAAATCCAGCAACTTATATAGACAGTTCAAAACAAAGGAGATAAGAAGAAGCTGGTAGCTTTCCAGTCGGGTAGTTGTAGTTAGCTCTTGGCTCCAGGCAGACTGTGCTCAAGGTTATAGCTCCTTTATCAAGAGTAAGAAGAGTAAGAAGCTTCTGGAAGCAATTCCTAAAACTGAAAATGCAAGCAGTTCTTATTAGGACCGAGGCCTAGCAATCTTGGAGCAGAGACCAGAAGCCTAATACAGTGAGAGCAATCTTTTAGGTTTTGCCCCTGTACCAGATTCATCCTCCACACAACGCAAAAAAGAACAAGAGTATTAACAGCAATAAAATACAAAAATTTAAATATCTAAAAATCCTCCTAAAAACCACCCCCCAAATTTTTTTATCCCGACCCACCCTCCCCTCCGCCAAAGGCCTGGGAGAACAGCCAGGTTTTACAGGCCCGGTGGAAGGCCAACTAACCTGGGGCCAGACGGGCTTCCTCCAGGAGGTAGTTCCAGAGTCGCGCCACAGCCACTGAGAATGCCCTCTCCATTGTGGCCCCCCATTTTACATGGGGACCTCCAAGAAGGCACCCCTGGCGAACTGAAGGGGCTGCTCTGTGGTGCGGCAGGCGAAGCGGTTCCCGAGGTATGAGGGGCCAAGACCGTGTAGGACTTTATAGGCCAAAACCAGCACCTTGAATCTGGCTCAGTATGCTATAGGCAGCCAGTGCAGCGTGCGGAGCATGGGAGTAATATGCTCCCATCGGCTCGTCCCTGTAAGGAGACGGGCCGCTGCATTCTGCACTAGCTTCAGCCTCCGAACCAGTGTCAAGGGAAGCCCCACGTAGAGTCCGTTGCAGTAGTCCAGTCTCAAGGTGATGAAGGCATGAGTTGCAAGTGACTCTTGTGTAATTCAAGTGCGGCTCTCGACTAGGGTCAGTCCTGGGCCCCGCACACTATCTTAAAGCTCCTGTGTCTTACCCCATTGCACCTGATACTCAGCAGCCAAATTGCAGCTGTTCCTCAATATCAGCAGCCAGGATCATAGAGAATCGGTTCCACCAGCCAATCACAAAGCAGGAAAGGTTTTTGTGTGCACACATGCATGTGTGTGTTTCTTGTGGTTCTTGGCCACATGTGAGGACTTTGATATGTGGCTCTTGGGATTGAGAACTTTGCCCACACCTGGTGTGGAACTTTAGATATTTGGTATCTGGACTTTTGTAAGTGGCAGAAATTGCTATGTTTAAATAACTGCCTAAGAAGGAATGTAACAGCTTTCATTGAAGCTTTCCTAAAAGGATATTTAGCATTTAGAGTTATGGATTTCTTTGGCTCCACAGGGAATCCAATATGTTCTATATAACTTCCTTTCCATTGAACATATTTCCAGTTCAAATTGCTTTGAATTTTAATGCTAAGGAATGTAATGGCAATAAAATTATTTGAGCAAATTTTGCTGAAGGTGATACCTTATGAAAGCAATAAACATGCCAATGGCAACCTATTAATGTGTATATATATATATTTATATTCACTTATTTTTTACACAGAATTTTTCCGAGAACTTCTGGAGAATGCCAAAAAATCCTTAAATGATATGTTTATACGGACATATGGGATGTTGTACATGCAGAATTCTGAAGTGTTCCAGGACCTCTTCACAGAACTGAAACGATACTATACAGGAGGAAATGTCAATTTGGAGGAGATGCTGAATGATTTCTGGGCTCGGCTATTGGAGCGAATGTTCCAGCTCATAAACCCACAGTATCATTTCACCGAGGACTACCTGGAGTGTGTAAGCAAATACACGGACCAGCTGAAGCCATTTGGAGATGTACCCAGAAAACTGAAGGTTCAAGTAACTAGAGCTTTCATCGCTGCACGGACCTTTGTTCAAGGGCTGACTGTAGGCAGAGAGGTTGCAAACCGAGTATCCAAGGTAAACACAACAAGCTTTTTTACTGCTTCTATTTGGTTTGGAGCTGTTTTACTAGAGACTAGAATTCTCACTGTCTAGTGTAATTCTTTGTATGTTTTCCACTTATGCTTTGATTATAGTAAGCAAAGTTTGTCCCTGTTGCTAACCATAGCCAGCTCTTCCTGGGATCATTATATCCAGGTGATACTGTGGAGACTTCAAGTTTATTTAGTGCACAATTATGTGTTGGTATTTATCCATGGTTGTAGTTAGGTATAATTATGAGTAGTAGCACAAAAAGTGTATTGCATGATTTTGTTTACAGGGGAAACCTGTTTACGTGACACGGGCTCCCAGATGCATATACCCGCAGACTGTGCATTCAGTTCACTAAGCAAGGTGTTTTGTGAATGCAGCATTAATCTAGATTAATTTCCTGTGTGGACAAGGTAGACCCTTCACTTCACCTGAAATACAGGTTAGCAGCCATTCTACAGAAATGAGACTAACTGAGAAATTTAATTACAATAATGTTGTTTCCCGCCTTTGCTGTATAATTGTTCTCATCTGGTATTTGACGTGTGGAGCTCAGTCATGTTCAGAAGTTGAAGCAAAGCCATAGACATCTTGTAAATCATTTTTGCTGTGACTTGATTTTAATTGTAATTGTATTTTATGTGGGGCCTGAATTCTGGTTCTTTGCCAAACTATCCAAAGGCATAAAGGGCCATCTACTGTGAATGTGCATATGCCAGTTACAGGGTTCTTTTATCTGAGGAACCTTGCATAGATTTATCTATGAGCATAACTTTAAGTATACGAGAACTAGGTTCAACATTATGTGCACACCCAAGTCTTTGCAAGAAGCACCAACCCTGATCTTAGCTGAATGAATCATAGGACATTTTTACACAGACACCCGCTCCCCCCTGCTCAGTGTTCAGGCAGGTGGGCAGTGGGGGGGAAGTCTGTGTACACAGCCAGTGGGGTGTGGTGGGCAGGGGGGTGCCCATGTAAACACCACGGGTGGTGGGTGTTTGTGCGTTCGCACTCCCGCTGCACACCCATCTCCACCCACCTCCACTGACGGAACCCTCCTTTAAAACAGAGGAGGCTCTGTGGATGGGGGTGGGTGGAGATGGGTGTAAACAGACACACACACCCCACCCCCATCTGTGTATTTAAGGCCATAGGCCCTTTTTACACAGATGGGGGTGGGGAGATGGGTGTTTTGACACGGTGGATGGAGATGTGTTTGTGTGTGTCCCTTTACACGGACACCCACCCAACTCCACCCACGGAGCCCCCTCGTTTTCCAGAGGGCTCCATGGATGGAGGTGAGTGGGTGATGGGTGGAAGTGGGTGTTGTGCAGGAGAGCGCACGTACCCCCACCCATCCTGCTCAGTGTTCACACAGATGAACACCGAGCGGACACCCATCCCCCCACCCACCACTGGTCGCTTACACAGATGCCCCCCTGCATACCCGCTCAAACACCGAACGCGCGGGGGGGGGGGGAGGCGTCTGTGTAAACCACGTGCAGCCTCTCCTTGCCTTACTTCACTGCCTCCCCCTTCCCGAACGCATCCTTCACAAACTCCCAACCTGGCTCCCCCTTACCTCTCAGCCCTAATCTCCTTACACACTCCTGCATGCACTCTCCATTCCTCCTCTGTCCTCTCCCTCGTCTCCCCTGCTCCCCTAACTGCCTTCATCTCTTCTCCCTCGCTACCCCCCATGCCTTCCTCCCTCCCTCCCTGCCCACATCCGCCTTGCTCCCTCCCTCCGCACCTTCAAATCCCTCTTCAAAACCCACCTCTTCCTCACCGCCTTTCCCGATACCTGTTAGAACTTTCCTCTAAATATTTACTGTCTGCACTCCCCGCAGACTCCTGCCTAACTGCAACCAAGCCAAGCACGTGCACCTGAGACTTCGCATCCGCTTGAAAGTTATTTATCCCTTGTCTCTCCCTGTGTCCCCTCTCCTTGTCTCCTCTCTCTGTGTCTATTAGATTGTAAGCCGTAGGCAGGGACCGT
This sequence comes from Sphenodon punctatus, assembly GCA_003113815.1. NCBI lineage: Eukaryota > Metazoa > Chordata > Lepidosauria > Sphenodontia > Sphenodontidae > Sphenodon > Sphenodon punctatus. The sequence goes on from QEPC01001394.1 coordinate 6,446,819, forward strand.
GTCTATCTTATTGTTCTGTAAAGCGCCAGGTACACAGCTGGTGCGGTGCTATGCTAATGCTAATGCTAATAAAACGGCCATAATGATAGCACAAAACAACATCTAAGCATTTAAAGCAGGAGTTCTCAATCTTTTTCCAGTCACGAGCACTGAAGTGACATAAGTGATTACTTGGGGAGCACTGCATAATTTGCATGAATGGGCTTGGAGAGCACTTTCACCCATTGCCCAAGCATTCTGTTTCTCCCAAGCACCAGGTTGAGAATCCCTACATATTTGGGGTTTGAGAGGTTTAAGCAGTGTAAAATTGTACCCTCTGGGGAACTGTCTTTTCTTATTTATCTGACTTTATTAGATTCTGTCAGTTTATGAGCTTGGCCTAGTAAATAAACTCAAACCTGTTTGTATGACAGCTACAGAAAAAAAAATACATATAAAGAGCATGGTACTGACAGTCTCAAAAGAAAGTCTAATTTGATCAAAGGTTACTGCCAAGCATGGCTGTGACATCTCAGGGCAATGATAAAGGGCAGACAAGTGATTGTCTTCTTCGTATGCATCGATCTCTGGAAAGCCTTCAAGTCTGACAACATCTGGAGTGTGCACTACAACAATCTAATAATGTTTGTATGAACTTTTCCCATAAGATAAATTTATTTGTGAATATAAAGGGTGATTAATGATAAAAACACTGCTTAGATTAAAAATATTAATAAGTTTCTATGCATGTATTTGGCTGTGTAAGGTCTTCAGTGGCATTCCTCTGTCTGTCTGTAATGTGACAACTTTTTAAAACTTCATGCTGGTCAACGCCTGCATTTCTGGGAATGTTGGAACCTCCAATTGGAAACCCCTGTTGATCTGGGTGTAAATCAGAAAACCCAAAATGGCTCTGCCCAGGAAAACCAGCAGGGAAAACAGTTACTTCCACCAGAACCTGCCCCTTTCACTTTCCTGCTTATTTTGTCCCTGTGCTTAGCTGGGGGGAGGGGGTGCAGCTTTGGTTGGAAGAGCTACAGAGAGTGCCACCTTCTTCTTTCTTGTCTGACCGCTGACTGAACCTAGGTTGTATTACGGGATTGGTAGCAGCAATGCTGAAAACAGGAAGGTTCTGAAGCATTAGGGAATGGCCGGTGGTGGTGGTGGGGTGGGGTAGAGGTGTGGCATAGTTTCTGACTTTTAGTAATTCTGCTAGTCTGCCAATGCATGCGTTAATGTCTGTCACCTCTTATTGTATCTAATACTCATGCGGGATCTTATCTTCCTTAGTGTCTTTTATTTACAAGTCCATAAACCTTCCTCAGCATGTGTACATAACACAGGCTCCTAGACATAACCCGACTAGAATTCATGATGTCCCTCTCTCTCTCTCTCTCTCTCTCTCGTAGGCTCCCTCCTGACCAGGCACAGCACCTAGGGGTGTGCATGTTGCTTTTGTTATTACAATAACTAAAACAACAACCGAGAATAACGACAACAATAACAAAAATGGCAATGTTGTTGTTGTTGTTAGTGCTGTGGCAGTTTGGTTTTGGAGGGAAAATGTGGAGAAGGGAGGAGGGAGCAGACATCTCGGAGCCCTAAACAGGATTGAACTCTTGAACTGTGCCTGTGTGGGGAGGGGCGAGCAGCTCAGCAGTATCTGATGGATGTATCGCTGGTCAACGGGCAGCGCAAGCAGGCCCCAGCAGTCTCATGGCACTCTGTGATTGTTCAATGCCTGCTGCCTCCCACAACCAATCAGGGGAGCCCTGGGGGAGGGCACTGCAACCCTTTATAATGGGGGGGGGGAGGGCAGGCTTTTTCTCTCCGTTCTGTGAGAGCTCTGCTTGTCAGGTTGCATTTACAGAACTGTGGTGCTTGCACACAAAAAATCCACCTTAGCCCTCATTGTATTACCAATATCTTTCTTTCCTCATACACTACATCAGGGGTGGGGAACCTTTTTTGGCCTGGGGACCACACTGAATATTAATACGAGCTCTGAGGGCCACATAGAGGTTGGGGACAGGGGTGCTTAACAGGTTTATTCAAGAAAAGGAGGGCCAAGATCATGGATCTGTGCTGTGGATCTGTCCCCTACCCTTGTGTGCATGCCCTCCTCTCTGCTCCATTATCCTGAGCTCAGTTTTTCAGTGCTTGGGGGTAGAGAATGGATCTAAGGGCCAGATCCAGACACTGGAAAGGGGCCATATTAAAACTTTCTGAGGGCCACATTTGGCCCCCCAGGCCTGAGGTTCCCCAGCCCCGCCCTACATTTTACTTGGTAGATTTCCTTTTCCCTTCTCCCTGTCTCTCTTAGATTTAGATAAATATTAGTTGTGTACATATAGAGAGAGATTAGATAGTATATAGGTATTTAGGCTAGTCTGTTTTATTATATATATTAGGATTATAGGATAGGCATATTGTATAAATATTTACACATAGGAATTACACAGGAATCCATAACGATAACGGTACCAAAAATAAAATTTTTGTTTGAAATGATACCGATACAATAACGACAACGATAATGAAAATGACATTGTCATTAATAATGATAATGAACATGACATTTTTTAATAATGAAAATGAAAATGACAGGAGGGCCTGGTGCACACCCCTAACAGCGCTTCCTGCAGCCAGATATTCCACCTTTACAATATAACCCTCATGCAGTCAGGCATCCGTATCCTTCAGGTGGAAGCCTTTCCCCAAGGCTGGCCATATGATTTGCGGGGCCTAGAGCAAATATAAAAAGTGGGGTGCCTAGTGGCCCCTCCCCCTTGGGGGCAACCTCTGTGGTGACAAGTGGTCATGTTTGGGGCCCCACTGAGGGGGACTGGTGCCCCCACAATCTGTCCTGGTGAAAATAGAGACCACTGCGGGGACCTCAGAAAGAGCAGGGCCCGGGGCACCTGCCCCAGGTCATCTTGTGGTAAGGCCAGCCCTACCTTTCCCCCAGCTCTGCTGGCTAAACACAATTCTTCCTTGCAACTAGCTCCAGCCTCTCCCACAGCTCTCCCTACTGAGCTCTCTTGCTCCTTTTTAAGGCTTAGGCCGGCCTAGCCATGTCCAACCTATTATGTTCTGTGGATGCCCACATGGCCCAGCTGGTCCCATTCAGGCACACAGCCTGTGGAGGGTTGTGCAGCTGTGTAAAGGCAAGGCTCTATCCTCCATTTTAGAATCACACTTACTCCTTAGCACTTGCTAGTGCATGATAGTTTGGTAACAGGTGCACTAGTCTTTCAGGCAGGTGCTAACCTCTTAAAGGGCCAGGCTCTGCCAGCCAGCCCTGTTACAATAATTCTCTCTCTTTCCCCAGGTGGACAGTCTGGCTAGTGGATTATGTTCCTCTCCATACAGGACAAAACAGAATTTGAAATGCCCCCCACTGCCTCTGATTGAACCATGAAGTCCCAGTTCCCTGCCCCCTGCTTTAACCTATTAGGCCCTGCTCCCCTCCCAGAGAATCCAGGAATCCTAGCTCCAAGCCCCCCCTGTTCTAACCCACTAGTTCACACACCCCTCCCAGAGAACCTAGAAATCCTGGCTCCCAACCCCTTCCTGTTCTAGCCCACACACCCCTCCCATGGAACCCAAGAGTCCTGGCTCCCAGTCCCTCTGCCCCAGGAGTTCTGGCTCCCAGTCCCTCTACTGTAACTCACCATCCCCTGTTCCCTCCCAGTGGTAGCTGGATGGGGCAGAGGGAGAGAGCTTCCCCCTTGAACGTGCCTTCCTAGGTGACCGCATCCTTGTAGTGCTGCTGCTGCCAAGCTCTGTGGCTGAATCAGGGGTGGGGGCTGCCTAGGACACCAACTTCAAGAGAGCAGCTCTCTGTCCCACCCACCACTCTAATGCAGCTGTGGAGTTTGGCAGCAGCTGCGGACAAAGAACATAGGGCGGGTGGGTGATCACAATATCCCCTCCCCTCTCACACAGACACACACACATCTTGTTTCCTCCATCTGGGGAAAGATGCTTCTGCTTTTAAGGCAGGCTGCATCAAAGCTGGTGAGGTGGAGCTGCGAACGGGCTCCCTTTTCTTGGCTACAGAGCTTCCAAGCCTAGGAACTGCTGAACTTACGGCTACCAATCAATCACCCCTGCTCTATCCTGTGGCAAGGTGCATCACAGAGCAGGGCTGATTGATTAGTAGCTCGTCTCTCAGATTTAGGGAGCCCTGTTCAGAGCTCCACCTCAACTACCTGTCACCAGTTTGGATGTAGCCTGCCCTGAGAGCAGCAGGAGCTGGAGCAGCAGCACCTCCATGAGATTTTTATGTTACGTCAGGATGCATATGGACTAGACGTACAACAAACATGGATGCATTTTATGTAAGTGTGCCTCTACACTCTAATCTATTCTCTATGGGAGTGTAAAGGCACATGTACATAAATGTCTGCATGTTTATTGTATATGTCTCCCCTGTTCTAACCCACTAGCGCCCTACTTCCTTTTCACAGAACACAGGAGTCCTGGCTCCCAGTCCCTTGTACATAATACAACCTGTGCATCTAGATGGGTTATACATTAAAAAAATGTATGTACATATTATGTACATCTCCTTCTACCCTCTCATAGAGAAGAGACTAGGTAGCTGTACATAGATATATGTTTAGCATTTACATATCTCTCTACGTATATCCATGTACAGATACCAATTCTCTTCTTTTCTACATGACAGTGCAGGCAGAGATATACATAAAATGTACGTATGTGACTGACATAACTTAAAAATCACACTCTTTCCATTAGATAACATGAGAACTTTGAAACATCACAATTTAAATGCTACATGAAGTACTTCCAAAATCTAAACCAGGAATGGACTGGAATGCACACCTTAATTTTCTGACACTTCCACACATTGACACGGATAACTTAAAACAAACATTTTTGCATCAAGAAAAAATGTCACAAAAGGGAGAAGATACACTTCTGCCTCCAGAAGGTGAAGTCCTATAACTCAGTCAATTCTCAACCGATCTGTCTGAAATTTGGGTATATTGTACCATTCATAATCAATCCACCCTACACATTTTCACAGTTGTGGGATAAATCATCATGAATTTATAATGAGTAGAATATTTGTGATTTTAGCAGAGAGTGCAAGTCACCTAAACTATTGAGCCACTCCCTGGTAGTATATTATATACATGTGGAGAGAGAGAACATAAAGAAATGCATTAAAAGAAAGTTACAGTTTTTATATCAAACACTTCAAAATGTAGGAAATATGAGACTTAAGTTTGTTTGTGTTGCCGTCACTTATCTACCTGTATGTGTACTAATTACTTGAGCTCATACTGTTTTCAACCATTGAATGAGGATTCTCTGTCTCATACAGTGCACAAGGTAAGCAGGTCTCACTGAAGGAGTTTCTGATTTCTCTTTAATTTCATCTATTGCGTTTGATACATGGCTTCCAACCTTACGTACTAACAGTGCTGAAGTCTGCCTACACTAAATACAGAATTTTTAATTTCCTCATAGTTTTCTTTCTATGACATTCATTATCAGAGAATCTGAGGGCTTCACAAACGTTAAGCAATTTATCTTGAAAACATCCCTACAAATGTAGGGAGCTATTATTATGCTCATTTTACAAATGGAGAACTAAGGCACAATGAGTTTAGGGCCAAATTTATTCACTTATTTTTCAGTGGCTGCAATACCTACAATCAAGGATACATAGGCCATTTTAAAAAGGACTGTGTGGGTGGGGGGCTGGGTGTGCACTGACAGTGGGTGGAGGTGTGTGTGTGCCCGTTACCATGGGCGCACACCCACCTCCACCCACAGAGCCTCCAGTTTTCTGGATGGCTCTATAGGTGGCTGATAGGTGGAGGGGGTGTTGCACGAGCATGCTCACGCACTCCCACCCACTGCGTGTGGTGTTCCCATGGGAACAGGATGGTTATTGTGGGGTCCAGTATGGTCAGGGCCCCGAGGGATCCGCGGGTCTGCGAATCGCAGATTTCCCGCGGAATTCCCCTCCCCCCGCGGAATCTCCTGCCCCGCTTACCCCAGCGCAGAATTTCCAGCCTGCGCTGTGGGGACGCGGGGCAGGAGATTCTACGGGGGAAGGGGAATGAACAAACCCTCGGGGCTTCCCCTCCCCAGCCTCCCCACTTGCCAGGGCCCTTTAATTTGCTTACCAGGGATGGCAGCAGCAGCTGCTCCGTCCAGCACGCTCTTTTCCTGCTCGCACTTCCTGGCCCCTCCCGACGGGGCTCTCAGGGCGACGCAGCCAGATGACGTCATCCGGCTGCGTCGCCCTGAGAGGCCCCGTCGGGAGGGGCCAGGAAGTGCGAGCAGGAAAAGAGCGCGCTGGACGGAGCAGCTGCTGCTGCCATCCCTGGTAAGAAAATCCTTTTGGGGTTTTTTTGGGGGGTGGGGGGTGGGATTCAAGCACGCCCCAGCAGCTGGGGAGGACAAGCCCCGGCAGCTGGGGAGGGGAGGCCCTGAGGGTTTACCAGTGCGGGGGGAGGAGGAGGCAAACCAAGCCCCCCCCCTCCCACATGGTAAATCGCGCCGAGGCGCAGAATTGGCCCCTGACTCCCGCGGAATTTTTAAAAAAATTCCGCGGAAGAATCGGGGCCCTGAGTATGGTTATTAGGTAAATAGGTTAGGTAGTTCCAAGATAGATGAAAGAGTCATCTCCCTAAGAGATGGGGGAATGATACCTGGTGAGAAGCAGGGGATGGCTTGCACCAGGACCGTACCCCTGGGAGGGGTGTAAAACAGGGGTAAGGGCAAGCATGGCCCTCGATCCAAATGACGCCTTTCTCCTTACTTGTGCCTGAAACGGGTGTTTCCCCTTCAGCCTTGACCAGGGAGCTGTTCAAAGGGGATGTTTACTGCTGGAGTTTGGTTCTGGCATTGGAGGGCATATCCAGGCCAGACACCTATTAATGTTGTTTGATCATTTGGGATACAAAATACTCGACCCATGATTGCTTAGAGGCAATCCCACCAACATCCTTGTCATGTTTATTAAAGAGAGCGGTCATTTTAATCCAAGTTATGTCTCCGTCTCTCATTCCTGGGGGGTGGGTGCGTCGGCAAGCTCTACCACCTCCATGCTTGGGAGAAGGGATTCAAAATGTGGAAATAGCTGCAGATGTCCTTCACTATCCTACCAAAATCCTGTGCAAATCTGACCAAGTTATGAGACTCCTGGAAAATCATGTTCACGAGAGGTTTGCTGAACTTCAGTAGCATTTTCTGCAAAGAATTTGTCAGCCCTGGCCATGCTTGAATGAGAGGGGAAGCTTTAAGATCTGGAGTGGAACTTTCTCTGCAATGGCGCCTCTTGGCACCAGAGGGCTATTGTGCTGTCGTGTTTTCTCAGGGTGTCTTTAGACATAACTGTTGGAAAAACAGCTCCAGATGGCATCGACCTTTTGCACCAACAAACCCTAATGACCACTAGGGGCATTGGGAGTAGAGATAGTGAGTTAGCGTGAGTGTCATTTTAACCTTTCTTGATCTCTGCTTCTAAACCCCCTCTCAGGTGGGATGTGCCCAGGAAGTTCCTACTGGACCTCCTCCTTCTTCCTGACCTTTCGCCATTCCTATCTTCTCTCTCTGACCTTCAACATGACCGGCCACCATGCTGGTGGCAGCTAGCTAGTAAGACCTAGGGATAGGCCTTTCCTATCACAATGTACTTCTCAATAAAGTAGATTATTTTAATCTAAGAATTCAAGCTGATTTTTGGTTTTTGACCACTAATAAAATTCCAACATAGGGCTATGGGCCCAGAATCATCCCGAAAAATCCTAACAGATTTTTTGGAACTTGAATTGAATCTCGAAGGAGAAAAGCACAGCTTATTTTTGTAGTTGGGTTTTTGTTTTGTTTTTGGAACAAAAGAAGCAGCATGGAGCAAGCTCAAGGGAACCTCAACATTCCAAAGCTGGAAGGAGTGAATTTCAAGAATTGGAATTTCCTCATGAAGTCTTGCTTAAAGAGTCAAGGTCTTTACGATGTGCTGATAACAGAGAGACCCACGGCTGCAAGAGCTGAACGAAATCATTGGGACAAAACAGAATGACTAAGCCCTTGGAATTCTTGGAATGCATGTAAGTCCAAAACTATTTGTTCATTTTGAGGATGTTGAGTTGGCCAGTGAAGTCTGGAAGAAGCTGGAAGATCTTTATAACCGTAAAAGCTCCAGCAAAGCAATTTTTATAATACAGAGATTGTGTAATATGAAACAGAGAGAATGAGAATCCTACTGAGCACATGAGCCAAATACAATCTCTTGCAAAAAGACTGAAAGACTTGGGAATAGATCTTGGAGAAAATGGAATTGTGGCTTTTGTTTTGAATGCTTTGCCAGCCTCTTAAGAATTTTTGAAGACTGCAATAGAAGTTTCTGATACAGTGGTTAATTTACAGTATCTCTCTAGCAAATTGAATGAATGTTTTATCAGAAAGACAAAGCAAACCTCTGCAGATCAAATTACAGCCTTTATCTCAAAGAAAGGAGACTTGAAGAGATGTTTTATCTGTGGAAGTGAGAGACACTTATGTTTTAATTGCCCAAGGGCCAAGACAATGGGAAAGGTTAAAGCACCCATTGCTGCTGAGACAGTGTGTCTTGGAAAGCCTGCCAGCTCTGAAGAAAAGTGTGGTAAGACAAAAGGAAAAATCAAAGGTTTCAATACCATGTCAGGAGTCAATAAAAATTTCCTTTATATTGACTCTGGTGCTTCTGAAAATCTCCTAAAGGATGTAGAATTGTTTTCAGAAATTGAAATGGGCTACACAGTCCCAATATCCCTAGCAGATGGAAGGGAAGTGTTTTCACAAGGAAAACAGCTAAGATCTTTTGCAAACTCCCAGATGGAGAAGTTGTGCAAGTAAGAATACATAAAGCTTTGTATGTGCCTTCATTAAAGAATAACTTAATCTCTGTGAAATATGAAGTTAAGAAAGGATGCAAGTTTGAATTCATGGATGATCATTGCTATGTGACAAAAGAAGGTGACTTAATCTTGGCTGCAACCTTAAGAGACAGTGGGCTCTTTGAAGTGGATTGTATTAATGAGCATGCAAATGTAGCAAGCAACCACAAATGCACCCATAGATTCTGTGATATGATATGGCACCGGAGATTGGCCCATAGAGACATTAATATAATTCGCCAGCTTGAGAAGGGGGAATTGATTAAAGACTTTAAGGAGCAACCATGTAGTGAGAATTCACACAGATGTGTGTGCTGTGTTTCTGCAAAGGGTGTGAAGCCAACTTTTCACAAGCTAGAGAAGAGAAGGTCTCAGTGCTCTCTAGAGTTGATTCACAGTAATGTATCAGGTCCTCTGGAAAGGAGCATTGGAGGAAACCTTTACATAGTTTCTTTTATTCATGATTTCTCAAGATTTGTCTATGTTTACACCTTGAGAGAGAAGAGCCAAGTGTTTGAAAAGTTTAAAGAATATGTTGCATTGGTCAGCAACAAGTTTAGAAGAAAGCCTAAGAGAGACTAAGGTCAGACAATGGAGGTGAATATATCTCAAGTGACATGAAAGCCTTTCTGAGAGAACAGGGAATTGAGCATGAGACTACAGCCCCATATTCTCCTGAGCAGAATGGTGTTGCAGAAAGGAAAAATAGAACCCTACTGGAGATGGCAAGATGTATGTTGAAAGATGCAA
>QEPC01001394.1:6481478-6498420 GCA_003113815.1 Sphenodon punctatus
GTGACGGGGTGACCCCGGCGGGGAATGAATGGGTTGATTTCAGTATGGGGCCAACGGGCCCCGTAACATCTGAAATCACCCATTCTGTTCCTACTTGTATCAGTGTAAATAGATCAGATGAGAAAATTTACACTATTACAACTGAAATCAGATTATTTCTAAATGTCTGTCTATACACGCTTCTTGAATCCTGCAGCAGCCACCTGTCCGTCCCAAACCTTGAATGATTCTTGTTACCTGTAAGGAAATAAAAATTACTTAGCTGATTAGTCTGATTGGTACTGTTCTGCTTTTCTTGTCCTTATTTAACCATCCTGGTACAGAAATTTCCTCCAGCTTAGTTATTCATGAAATTTTTAAGCACATGTAAAGAATTTAAACACATGATAGGAAGTTAACCATGTCATACTAAATAGAAATAATTAACTACCCACAGAAGAACTAATTTAAAGGGCCATTTAACATGAGATGCCACCCCCCTTGCCCACGTGGGCGATGTGGGTGGGCTTGGGGGGGTGTCCATGTGACCACTGGTGTGAATGGGTGGGGGTGCATGCATGCATGCTCCCGCGCTTCACCCACCATCACCAATCCCCCACACATGGAGGCATTGGACAAAACAAAGATGCCTGCATGCATGGAGATTGGTGGAGGTGCGTGGAGATGGCTGTGAGTCTATGTAATGGGCCGCCCACACGCCACACACTGGCTGCGGTGGACTCCCACCCAACCCCCTCACCGCTGCTCCTCCTGGCCCGTTTGAAAAGGGCCAAAGTATCACTGAATATGATTGGAAAGTGCACATTAAAAGCAGGCTATAGTACCTAGAGAGATCTTAAGGGTAGCATTTATAAAGGCTCATAAGAAAGGAAGGGTCAAAGATTTTACAGATGAGTTCTCAGTGTGAGGAAATTTGATAAATGTGGCACTGATGAGCCAAAGCTGCTCTTACGCTCACCATTGGTTCTGCTGCTGACATTGCCAGATTTGGACATACTGTGGTTCTTCTGTGATTAATCTTACAGCAGCATTGCAATTTTGCTGTTTTAGCATGGGAGGGTAAAAAAAGATGCAGAAGAATCAAATGGAGGCTGGAAAGGAGATAAAAAGGCTTGAAGGTTAAGCAGTGCTCCAAGATCTAAATCATTGCTATATCATGCAGACTTTTTTTTAGAGCTACTGTAGTTTCAGATGATCTTTCAACTATTGTAAGCGATAGCCACTAGAAACAGTATTTTCAAAGCAGGATATGATAGACACAACTCATTTAATTTCTTATGTGAATCTGAAGCACAAGGAATAATAGATTCCTCCCTCCATGTCTGTACAAAACACATTATTTAACAGAATAACTGACTGGGCTAAAATGATGACATAGAAATATCAGAATTTTAAAAGATGTTTTTTTAAGCTAGTGTAGTAGTCAGAATCCTCCTCAGCTTTGGTTGTAGTTTTCAGGGTTCCTAGTACCTACCATCTGCTTAGTGATAATGTTAAACGTTCTGAATTGTGGCATTTGATTCAAATTTTAGTTGTGCTGGGGGGCCTGCATCCCCATCTTTTAGACTAAATCTTCCTATACAAATATTTCAGTCAAAAATGAGTTTACTATAAATCCATGGATATATAGGCCCTTTTTACACGGATGGAGGTGGGTGGGGGGAGGGATGGGTCTTTGGCCATGGTGTGTGCGTGTCTGTTTACACGGACACCACACACCTAAACCCATCTCTACCTACGGAGCCTCCTCCGGTTTTCCGGAGGGTTCCGTGCGTGGATGTGGGTGGTTGATAGGTGGAGGTGAGAGTTGTGCGCTCCCGCACAATCACGCACCCCCACCCATCCTGTTTGGGGGTGCATGACGAACACCGAGCGGACACCCATCCCACCTACCCACTGCCAGCCACTTACACTGACGGCCCCCCAACACCCGCTCGAACACCGAGTGCGGGGGGGGGGGTGGCATTCGTGTAAAAAAGGCCATAGTGATGCATGGGAAAGATATACTGGCACTTGATTTTATGGTTAATTTGCCTTGGTTCAATTTGGTCTGAGCTTAGAACTGCCCCGTCACGGTGTTCATTTTTTAAAATTCTTATCCGCATTAGTGATTCTAGTGATATTTTTTGTAAATGAGTGGCTAGTTTAGCTTGAGCTTGAGATCCATGGGAGACTATCCACAGCATACCGTTGTCTTGTTATTCCTCCTAGAGATTTCAAAGTAAACTTCAAGAAGTAACCTACTGCTACATCAAATGCAAGGAATAGAAACCCCAAGGATGTTTGGAAAGCTTCTGTATCCGATCTGTCATGCATGACATGTACTTTTGTAAGAGAGATAAGCACCTGCAGATCTTTCATCCATTTCTCCTAGTGCCCCACATCCCTTTTTAGAGTAAAAGGCAGAGATGATGGACCACAGGGTGAGCTACTGTCAGAAACGTCCACAGAAACCATCATGACTGATGCTCTTCTGGGAGTCCTCATGCCATTTCCAACCCAGGTGTACTAAACTGAGAAAATCCCTTAAGAGTTTGAATGTATTATTGCTGTTGTAGAAATCATTCATCTAAGCTTCCAGCATAAAATGGAATATGCTGGTTAGAAAGTGAGCACACCTTTTCACTTTTCAGAGGCTGAAAACTAGTTGGTGGGAAATAACTTGCCCTCATTTTAGCAATTTACGATTTATGTCCCTGAATCTAATAATGGAAGCTTTGTAGCAAAAGGCTGTGTTAGTCTCTGAGAGTGCTGTAATATTTAACACTAACTGTAATTTTTTAATTTTTTCAGTATTATGCTTCCTATTCTTAGCCTTTCAAATGAGAAAACCAAACAAGAAGTGGGAGTGTGTTTGTGTGTGTGTGTGTGTGAGAGAGAGAGAGGCAGAGAGAGCGCCTTCTGATAAATAAAATATCGGCAACTTTAAATAGAGGGGAAGGGAAAGATGTAAAATACAAAGATTTCATTTTTTAAAAGATTGCAGAGCATATTTTCAGTCCTATCATTTCCCATATAGACTCAAGTGCTGCAGAGCTTAATCAGAATGAATTCTGAAAGTTTTCTTTAGTAAAAAAACACAACACACAACATGAACTCCAGATCTGGCTATTTTAAAATGTGATAACGAACCCTGTTAATCTTCTGTTCAAAATTGATGTGTTTCATGCAGTGCAAGATCATGTAATTAGGGGCTAAGTTGATATCACCATATATTTTAAGTCTCTGAATTTCTTACCATTTCCAAAAACTTCAGTCTGTGGCAGAATTCTGCAAAAGATAGTCTAATACTGTGCAATTAATCTACACACGGCATAGCAAAACAATGGATGTTTTTGAATGGGAAGGTTGCTGGCTGTAGTGTGCTTTACTCCGCAGACCACTGTCACGTTCGATGACACCTCCCAGATATTTGCACGGGTTGGATTCCAATTGTGGTGGTGGAATGGAAGTTGAACAGAATAGGCGCGATAACACACCTTTAGCGTACTCCTGATGATACTTTCAGACTACCTGCCAGGGTACCCCTGGAGTTCAGACGCACCGCCAATGTTGTATTACCATAGAGTGATCTAATAAGACCGAGCAAACGCCTATCAATAGTAGAAACCTCCAATTACTGCCACAGTCTAACTCTATCGAAAGCCGCTTTAAAGTCTACAAACGCACAATAAAGTTTACCCTTACGGTGTACGTATTTGTCTACTAAAAAGCTCAGTATACTACATTGGTCGATGATAGAACGGCCTTCTGAGAAACCTGCCTGCTCTGGCAGTATCACAGAGTCCCTTTTTAGCCAATCCAGCAGATAACCCTGCAGGTGCCTGGCATACAATTTACTGGCTGTACTGAAAAGGCTTATAGGCCTATAATTTGATGGCACATTCCAAGCTCCACTTTTGTAAATGGGTACCACTATTGCCTCCCCCAGCCACTTGGCATCCTGCCTGTCTGGTCAATTGAGGAGAACAGAGTGGCCAAAACAGGGGTCCACCAATCAGCATGCTGTTTGAAGAATTCGGGAGGTAGAAAATCCCGCCCCCCCCAGGGCTTTATTGGACTTAAGTTGTACAATCAGACCACCAATTTCCTCAGCTGTAACCTCCGGCCATTGTGGCACACTTTCTTCAGGGAAGATAAATTCACCCTCATCCACATGTTCTAAGAACAGCGTTTGGTAATAGGCTTCCCATTGAGCCGCCGAAATCTGTGGCATTACCGAATCCTTCTCCCTATGCCAGAAGCCATTGATGATTTTCCAGTAAAGTCTGGATCCTTTGCCTTGGCTGCTTGCAATAATTGGGCCCATTTGTGCAGATGATACTCCTTTTTTTTTTTTCCTGATCAGACGCCTATAGGCCATCTTCTGGTCTATATAAACCCTACGGCCCTCCTGTCCTAGACTTTTCTTATAGCTAATGTAGGCCTGGCGCATACTGTGCCTACTGGCACTACAATCATGATCATACCAAGAGGGTCCAAGTCCCCTAATCCCTTCCCCCACTGGGGCTTCTGACTCCTTCGAGTAAGATAGGGATGGAAAATCTCTACCAATTTATCATAGTCCTCTACCACCTGGGGGCCTGCTTCAGTGGAGATGATACTCTCCCTTATACTACCACATTCCTCTTCCTGCATGACCCCTCCCCCCCCCCAGGATGGTAGCCAACTCATCTGTCCAGGGAATCCTAACACATGCTACTGTATGGGACTGTCCCTCAGCCATATCTTGATCTTCTATCACCCACTTCCTCCTATCCAAAATCGGTTGGCTGACTATCAGACCCAAGGGACGATGGTAGCCATATAATTGTTGATCCACCCAGAATCACTCCGCCGAAGGAACAAGATCTGGTGTGGTCATACACAAGTCGACCACACTAGTACCCTGATGGGCTATAAAGGTGAACTCCCCCTCCTGGTCGCCCGTTATAGAGCCATTTAAGACCACCAGGTCCAATCTGGTCAAAAGGTTGGCCAGGGAGAGACCTGAGGCGTTAACAGTTTGATCTCTGGAAAGCTACCTCACCAGTCCTGGTATAGGGGACCTGGGCTCCACCCCACAGGCCTGACTCAGTTCAATGTCACTAGGCCCAAGTCGAGCATTAAAGTCACCCACCAGTAAAAGCTTTGCCTGCGGGAAGGAGCACAGTAAATTTGAGAGGAACCTTTCCAGTTTCTCCCAAATTGGGGTATCAAAACTTCTTGCATTAACTGGGGGTATATATACTGAAACACAACTCATTATTAACTGCCCTATTCTTATCACCACACATACAGCTGTGGGGAGAAGGGTAATTTGATATAACAGCTCATAAACCAGATTATCGGAAATGAGACAAGCCACATCTCCCCTCGGTCTGCCCTTAGAAAAAACGGACACTGCTGGAATAGAGACGGCCTTGTATCCCTGAAACTCCAAATCTTCTATAACCCTTGTCTCCTGTAGAAAGAGTATATGAAAACCCCTTAGAAATTCATAAAAATAATTATCCTTATCACTGGCCCTCCAGCCCGCAACATTCCAAGAACACACTTTGATCCTGTCCCTGGAGCAGCCAGCAACACCTCAGCTATTTGGTGACTTCATCCCCCCACCTGCCCCCTTAGTCCCTACATTTATACCCTGAATAAGGGATCCGATTGTCTCCCTAATCCACACTACAGCTATCTTCATTATACTCCAATGCGATCTTTAAGATCATTCAAGAACAACCTCTTGCAAGCTCCATCAATGCCTCAAATCCATACAACAAGGGCACATAGAGAGGCACTCTTGTTCCACAACTATGGAACTCCTTTCCGCACGAGGGTTGCCAAAACCCAGGACAGAGCATTCTCTGGAGGTAATGAAAGACTTTATTCTTTGGCCAGGCATTTGGAAGGTGGAATTCGAGCAAAGCATTTTGTGATTGGTGAGGTTTGAGGGATTTTTAAATCATCTTACATTGGGCATTTTAACACACACTTTAAAAGTGCTGGTCTTTCATTCTTCTGGGTTTACAAGTCCACAAGTTAGTTCTGGATGCATTCTTCACACACACACATACACACACACGCGCGCACACTGCCCTGAGGTAGTTCCTGGATGCATTCTTCACACAAACACTGCCCTTAGGCAGCCTAAAGTAGCCGCAGCTGTAGACTTGAGGGGCTGCCATGGAAACCAAGTGACCACAGCTGCCTGGAGCAAAGCTGTTTACCAGGAGAACTTTTTACGTACAAAAGTTCTGGGAGAAGTTCTATGGAGAAGTTCAAAGAGCCAGATGTTTAAGATCTGGGTGAGTAATAATTTAGACACACAGAAAGTTCAGGATGTAACAGCAAACGTGTAGGAGAAATGTGTGTGTAAAAACACCCATTGTTATGTATTTTACATGTTTTTATTTGTATAAGTTTGATACTTTGTTACCCATCCTCTGCATTCAGGATAGGGCTGGGTCCAAATAATTAAGTTTACACCATAGTGAATAAAAGAATCAAAATCTGCTTCCGCCAACTTGACAGATTCTTACTTACATACTCTTGGTATCTGTAAGGAAACTGGCTAATAGTTAGTTTGTGTCCAGGATTGCCAAACAGAAAATAGATGTGAAAATGTTTTGGCACGCGTGCCTTCGTCACTCTTTTTATTCGATTATTTATCTATTCTGTAAAGGTATTTATTTTTCTTTGTGCTAGGATGCTCTATGAGCCGGTGCTTAGAAACAACCGCTATATTATGACAACGCAAAATAGTATTCAAAAGAGGTGTTGTCAGACTGAAAAGAGGAGTGTGGTATCAGGCTGATCCTGAAGAAAGTTTTGAACATTTATCTTTTATCATCACATCTGCAGAGATTCAATGCTACAAGGACATTCCCTCAGGCAATATCAATAGTGTGGAGGTTTATGAGCCAAGATACACATCAAAAAGAATTTTAATAAAGCTTGACAGATATATTGCATTAATAGTGCTGATGTAGTGAGGTAGGACCTACGCAATGGGGTGTGAAAAGTACTAACATTCTTATTTTTGGCTAAGATGTGACATTGAACCGCCTTTCCCTTGTAGAAAAGATCTTGTAGGGAGGAAAAAAACACTAGCAAAATATACCATATCTTCCTCTATTTTTATCTTACTGATCTACTGAAGACTCATTCTAGCATATATTTGCATTAATCATTAGTGGGTGAGATAATTATGCATCCAGGGGAGCAGGTTGCCCTAAAATACATGAGTTGCACTACTTATCCATGGAATATTTGGTGTTTGATTTTTTAAATATCTTCTCATTTAAAAAAAACCAAACAAATCTCACAATACAAGGTGGAATTTGACGGTGTAGGGCAACTGAAGGCTTTTGCCGGGTCAAATTTCATTGCCATGCACTTGCTACATAATAGTTTAGATGAAATGTATGAGTTGCCTTAGCCGTCATCCCTGTGGACAGGTGTCCACAAAACAAAGCAAAACATCATGACACTGGGTGTTAACTAATGTGATGCTGGCCTGCCTGGCCTACTTGGGCCAGTGCAGAACCCCATCCCTCTGTTCTGGGCCCACCAGATGTGGGCTTGGTTCAAGGCCCAGTGGGGTTGGCAGTCGAGCTGGAAACACGGGCCCACACCGAACCGGGCCCATGGTCCAGCCCTGCGAGCCAGCCTAGCGGGCTAGAGTGCACCAAACCGGGTGTACACGTCTGTTTTCATGTCTGCCCAGCCATGCCGTCAGGAGCTGCCATGACAGCCAGCCATGGCTGCCTGATATTGGCAGCCATGGCTGCCCATCATTGCAGGGGGTGGGGCACCAAACGCCAGTCAGTTGCGCATCATACCCTGCCTCACCCCTAGCTGGGTCAGGCTGCAGGGATGTGTGTTCCTGCTGCTGGAGTTAACCTGGCTGGTGCCAGTCCTCCCCCAGCCCCCCAGGCAGGATTCTGGATGTCCATCACGTCAGTTAACATCCACTGTTCTTGTCAGCAACTTCAGTAAAGAGACCACTGTTTCTTTAACATGCAAACAGAGTGGATCTCTCACTTTTCTAGAAGTAGCTGGGGCTTCTAGATCAGAACAGTGTGATTGAACACCCATTGTACTTATCACTACCTATGCGGAACCTCTTCTGGGAGTTAAAACAGGGCTTCTGTCTTCTAGGCTGACAATCTGATGCCTTTTTAGGAGCATTTTAAAAAGAGGGTAAAAATGACAGTCTGAAGAGATTGTTAAGAAGTATGTCCAAAAGGAACCATTTAATGGAATCATTTTTTACCTACCTATATAACAGAAAGCCATCAGAGTGGAATATTAGTAGCATGTTTCATTCAAAATTTCAGAAGTAGCACCAAGTACATATCAAATTGTCTATAATCGATCAAATATAAGTACAGTATGCAAAACATTCGCGTCATCTGGGTAGTATCTAGAAGGGTGGGGGTAAAAGGCAGTAGAGGAATAACAGAATATGGGGGAAATGGTCGACTGAGAGCCTTAGTATGGTCAAGAGAAGTAGATGTTCCAGTGAAGATGAGCTTTAACTCAGAAGATCATTGGGAGAATCATACCTCGGGGACAGCCTCACCGTCCGTGCTTCAGAGCGAACCCTTCGGTCTGCCGGGGGCGCCTTTCTGGAGGTCCCCCCTGTTAAACGGGGGGCAACAATGGAGAGGGTGTTCTCGGTGGCCAGGTTGCGACTTTGGAACTCCCTCCCGGAAGAAGCCTGCCTGCCCCGGGTCTGCTAGCTTTCTGTCGAGCTTGTAAGACCTGGCTGTTCGTCCAGGCCTTTGGAGGGGAGGGTGAGGTAGGTAGGGGAGATGGGGGATTTTATAGATTTTTAAAAAAAATTGTTGTTGGAGTTATTTTAAAATATTTTCATTATTGATTATTTTTATGAATATTGTCTTTGGTTTTTTTTTGTGTTGTAAGCTGTCTCGAGATGCCGTAGGCATGAGGCGGTGGCCAATAAATTTAAATAAATAAATAAATAAATAAAATAAAATGATGAGGGCAAAGTGTGGGAAAGATACCATCTCCACACCTGTATATAGAATGCTCTGTGGAGTCTGTGTGTTCTCATTATAAATCAAATGTTAAATAAAACAAACCATGAAGAAATGGGATAGGGGTGTCCACCAGGGACCCATGTCATTTTTCTTTACCATTATAAACAAAATTTCATTTTTGTTATTGATGTCATTATCGGTATTGGCATCAATTCTGAGTGACAACAAAGATTTTGTTTTTGGTATCGTTTCCGTTATGGGCTGCCACCAACGGCAGAAGTGCCAGCAGACACCTGCCCCAGACTTCTCAGAAGTTGAACTTCTTCCTCCCTTTCTCATCATAATGTAGTAGTAATAAGTGCACAATGACAATATGAAAAATTACTAATATGTATGTCTAACTTACACGTAATAACCTATACTATATGCAATATATTCCTATCTAATTATCTATATCAAATAAACTTGAATCTGCTGTAATCCATCTATCCAGACAGACAGACAAAGGTGAAAGGAAAAAACTATAGGCTATATCTATCTAATCTCTATCTATAGTATCTATATCTGTAATCTATACCTATCTAGCTAATCTATATACCTAAACCTATCTCTATCTCTATATATGTACAGGGGGATACAGACAGGGGAAGGGGAAAAGGTAAAAAAAAGGATATAAGGAAAGGTAAGGCATAACACTGAGGGCTGGGGAAGATTTTTAGTGCAAGCACCAGAGTTCTATAAATGCAACTTGACACAGCAAGAGCCAACACAGAACAAAAGTCAAACAGCTTGGGCCTCCAACTTAAAGGGTTGCAGTGCCTTCCCCAGAGCTCCCATGTGATTGGTTCTGGGAGGCATTGAGCAATCACAGGGTGCCATTCAACTGCCTGGGACCTGCTTGCACTGCTCATTGGCCAGTAATTACATCCATCAGGTACTTCCCCTCCCATCACAGGCCCAGTTCAAGAGTTCAACACAGATTCTGGCTCTAAGATGTCTGCTCCCTCCTCCCCGCTCCACGTTTTCCTAAAAAAAAAAACCCCACACCTGCTAGATAATAATGAAATCAATAAGGACTTTTATTGATTTTGTTATTTATTTTTATAATGATAACAAAAATGAAGAATTTTGTTATCGGTATCAATATAATGAAAACGAAGTGCACACCCCTAAAATGGGAACGGTTTTAAAAGAAGGAAGAAAATACTGTTGGTAATGGGAAAGTGTGATTCTGGGAATGAGAGTGGAGAGCAGATTCGCAGCATTTCCTGTAAAAGCTGTTTTGCTTGCTGTTCTGGCCCTTTGGCTTGCAGTCCAACCAAATTCCCTCCCATGGAACTCAGTACCGGTTTCTCAGTCCCCTAGCAGGTCTTAGCCCCTTGGGATGCTTGTCTCTCACTCTGAAACCAGCCCAGCTTCAGGCTCCACTTCTCTGCATTGCCAGGGTTGGGGTCAGTGCTCCCACACTGCCTGAGCTCCAGCCCCTTGCCAGGGTGAGCTTCCCAGGTGTGCTACACCATTCTCCATCTTCTCAGTCAGGTTTAGGGGTAGCGACCCACTGCCAACCCTGAACTCCAGCCTGTCCCAGGAAGCTACTTCTCCCTGGTCTCGCCTCTCCAGCTATGCTGCTCTCAGCTCCCCGTGCCGGCTCCTGCTGACCTCTGTCACTCTTTCCTGGACACCTTGACATCTGCTCAGCTGACTCTGGTTCTTCCTACTCAGGCTGTGCCGCTTTCACCTGGCACTCTCCTTTGCCACTAACCTTAGCCATCCTTGTCCAGGACTCAGGCCTGCTTTCTACCCCACAGGTATTGTCCTTCTCTAGCACCTGCGTCCTCAGATAACCCACCTCTGTATCTCTTCCCGGATTTTATTTTTAAAGGCCTTGCTCTCTATCTCTTAAAGGGGCCTCTCCTAATGAGGACAGGGAGCTCCCTAGTCTCCATGTTACAATCATTTTTTGCATATACTGGGTTTGTATAAATGGTAAATGTGGTCTCCATGTTCACATTTATTGTTGATGGGTGAAATGAGATGTTGGCATGCATTGTGTTGAGGAAAATTTTATACTCACACACTGGTGGTAAAATCTGTCAGAAGTTCTTTATTGATCTCAAAGCGCAGAGAGAGAGAGCAGAACTGAATCCATGCAAGGATACAGACTGGTCTCCTGGTTTTGAGATTACATAGGTATTTTATAGGTTAAAATTCAAGCAAAGACATACAGGCATGTCACTCAAAGCAATGTCATACGAAGGTAAAAGGTTACAGCAATTGTTTACCTACTAAGCAACTTATTCTCAAAACAATATAAGCTAGACTGTTCATAAAGTAAGGTGCCTAAACAAAGCCAATTAACTAAAACATCTGCAAGGCCGTTGTTTGCTATCTGCTGTAAGGAAGAACAGAGCGGCCTTCTCTGTCCAATGTTTATCATGCATGGAGCTGTTTCCCAGACCTTGCTGTATGACACAGAACCCAAACTAGGCTCATGATTATTTCTATCTAACACGCGGAAGCTCACTCCTGCTAAGAATGGTTATTACCCAGCATTCATCTGTCTTCCATTTTGTGATACCTTCCTTCGGCTATGTATAGCTTAATTCCATAGGGTCCCTTATAAAAATTCGCCCACAATTGGCTGCTATCATCCACCCAGGCTCAGGACTTGCCAACTCATCTACGTCCCCATTGCCAGTAGGCAGGTTACCCAGGATGCACCCTCTGGAGGATTTCGGGTGACCATCCCTGGCCAAGGGGCCACCCATGCAGGCCAATGCAGATCTGCAAGTTTGTTTAGCCTCATCTATCACTGGCACGGGCCACCATGGCTCTTCACCATGGCTGAACATCATGGCAGACAGCGGTGGGCCACTGAGAGAAGGGTGGGGGTGGGGTTTCCTGCACTTTTTTTGTTTTCCTCACCCTACCCAGGGTGTGAGGGCAGTGGAATGGCTCTCCAGCCACCAGGGGTCACAGGCATGTCTGTTCTGTGCCATGTGCTGATCCAGGGAGTGGTGTGGCTGTTCTTTTCCACATGAGGTTGGACCGGGGAGCTGCCGGCACATCTGTTTTTACCCACTGTGATAAGTCAGGTATAAGAGAAAAAAGTTACAGCTCCATTCTCCGCTTACAAGTGGACTTGAAACTCAAGAGGTTGCCAACATGCTGACCAGTTAATGGTTTCAGGCTAGAATATTCATTCACTTTCTGTTCCTGCTGGAATGGAGTTTTCCTCCAGTGAATTACAGGAGGAAGCTGTCCTAAGCTACTAACACTGTTGGAATAGTAATTTCTGCAACTGCTCCATATTTTCAATGGCACCTCTTCAGGAAAGTAAAAATGATTTGGTTCTTTAAGATTGAGGGACTTGAAGAAGGCCATTGTAGTGCACATTGTACAAAGGAAATCCAAAATTCTGATTCTATTATTAGTAATCTCTGAAAACGCTAAGTAAAAACTGCTGCAAGAATGGGTGCATGTACCTTTTTCATACCAAAACTCCCAAGAGAAAGAAAAACGCTAATAATTGTAGTTCCTGATTATCAAAGCTTTCCTCATTGTGCTGTGTATAATCTTCAGTGTGGGGCACAGGTAAGGATAAAAATGAGGTGAAAGGCTCTTAATTTCTTTAAAGTATATGTAAAGTATGTCACACCTTTTGTTCCATGCTTCAACTCCTAGAAAGTCAATTATTTACTGTAATAAAGGACATCTGCAGTAGGTCTTTGTGGGACAAAAGCAAATTTAAATCTTAAAATCAATGGTATCCTTGCTAATGAGACACTTGAGGTCAATGTACATTATTCATTATGAGAACATAAAATACTACTAGATCAAAGTAACAGAAAAATGCTATAATAGAAGATGGAAAAGAAAATCAGTACTATATTGAGGTTTCAGTTTTGCTACATTTTAATAGCAGGTTTTCAAGTTAATTTTGAAACTACCCTAAAACTACTGGCCATAAGACATGAATAGAAACATAATAGAGAAGAATTTTTGCAGTTGACCATGGAGCAAGAAATACCTGTTTAAATCAATTTCAGCTCGCATTTTAAAATTTCATCCATTAGTATTACTGACTTGTTGATTTCCCAAGCTGGAACCAATTGTGGTTCCCGGTGCAACTAACTGTGTTATGATTGCTGTCAAAGGTACAGTGACATTTACTGTTTTTGTTGTTGCTGATGTTGTTTTTGTTTTGTTTTTTGGCATGAAGAAAAGATGCCCATTTTGGAACAGTTGCCTTACATAGACTGATAGCCAGAACTCCATGGGAAAACAAAAATCTACAACTCTCAGTACCCCATCTCTTTACTGTGTGTTTAGTAGATCAGAAATGGTCATTGGCAGGTACCAGCCATAGGACAGCCAAAAGGGGTTCCCATCAATATTCATCTGTGAGGTTTGCTGCTGCAGACTGTGCAAATGGGCTTGATTTCCAGAGTGAACAAAGCTCAACTATTTGTAGAAGGCTTTCTCTCCAGTTTCAAATTACATAAAGCAAATATTCCTTATTAAACATATCTGTGGAACCAAACAATGGCACTTAAAGATCAATACAGGATTTTATTGCAAATTTAAACAGCTCAGTGCCAGTTAGCAAGGTAAATTTGCCCTTGAGTGCTAATAATTCTTGTTAATTTTTACAAAGAACTATAGGGCTATAACTTTCATTTGCTTTTTCTTAATCTCATGATGTATTGCTGGTTTTCACTTTTTGATATAGAGCATGATGTGAGCAAAGCAAAAGAGTGAGTGCCTCAGAAAATAGCATCAGCCATTTTCTGGATGCGCCCCGGCATTCTAATGAGTCTTGTGTGCAAGCATGTGGTTTACTTAATGAGAGAACTGACTTCAGGACTGTTTCATAAATTATATTCTGGTCTAGGATGCAAGTATAATCTGATTTGCAGAGGGAGCAAAAGGGAAATCGGATCCATCTCAGGAAGATGTAGAAATAGTAGGCAGCAGAGTTTACAGAACAAATCTCCCCAAATCATATACTTAATTTAATAAGAACCCATTGCTCTGTCAATTAAAGAGAACCATGGAAATTAGAAGGGGCAAAGTCCTATTTGATCACTGGTTTCATCACCCCCTTCAGTTCTGGACTATTTTTACCAACAGCACTTATTCTAGTATTTTGCCCACTCTAGTTTTATAGTCTTGAACTTCTAACGCTTTCTTGAGAGACTATTCCACGGCCTAATAGATCTCAATGCAATGTTATTTTGTGTCAGAATTTACTTCCTGAGCTGGAAATATGTTATCAGGTTAAAAGATTTATTATCCCTTTCTTTCTATAAAAGAAAAAGAAAAAAAGAAGTCTTTCTCTTTCTTCATCTATGCATCTGTCACAGGAGTTTCAGTTAAAAGCTCTCACTATGGAAAAATAATGAAAGATCCCCGCCCCACCTAAACTAAAGAGCTAAGAATTCCAGATGAAACCTGACCTTTGGAGATATATTCACTTAGAGAGATTGATTCTCTGAAGTTCTAGAAACTTCCTTGATTCAGCCAGCTGATTCATTAAATAAGTTCTCATGTTTCTCCCCCCCCCCCCCTTGACATAGAAGTTGGGATTCCTGTATCTTGCTAGCTACCTTATTTATAAATGTAGTGGGACTCCTCTGTATACTTCAGGGTCAGGCCTGTCATATGGGCTGGGTAAATCTTTGTAGGGTGTGCCTTTGTGATAAAGGCATATGGCTGAATGTCTCCAGCTGGAGCAGTGAAGGAAGCTGCTGGTCAGCTGAGAGAAAACAGGAAATAGGAAGCACAGATAGGAGAACTCAGGAAAGAACCACTAGGGAAAAGCAGGGGCTTAGAGGCTAGGAGCCTGCCTCTATGGCTAGATCTTATCTTTGGTTTTGGTTCCCCAGTAGGAAACAGGGGAAAGGCTGGGATCTCACCCCACCATCAGGAATCACCCTAGAGAAGGAGTTGCCAAAATCAGGAAGAACCCATGACTTGAGCTCCTAACTTGGCCAGGAGTGCCCTGTGTAACCCAGCTTGGGGCAGGAGCTGTTGATGAATGCAGCTTTTGCAGGAGGGAGCCAACACTTTTATATTGTAAAGTAAAGCACTCTGTGGAGGATACCTGCAGTTTGTCGACGCACCCCAATGAGACACAGAGACATTCGTTGGTTTCAAAAACTGGCTGCACTCATTTATTGATTCAAATTCCAAGAGGCCGGTGGGTAATTGCACATGCAATTTTGGATCCAGTATGCTATGCTAATAAACTTATTAACTTTGATGCCAACGTGGATGTGCCTTCCAGCATCAGCCTCTTTTAACCATCAAACTCCCCTTTCCAACAGCCGAAAACAGGGGATAGGCCCAACTTTGAGCATGAGTAAGGAGGTTGGTGTTCGCAGGCCAGCAGACAGCACATGTCCTTTATGACGTCACTACAACACGCCTCCGAGGGTCATGACCCCAGAGTGTGCTGTGCCCACATCACTCTGGTTATCACAGCCCCATCTCTTAAGGAGATGACTCTTCCTATGCTATTCCTATCCTATTTAGCCTACTATAGCATACTGGATCCCTGCAGAGTGCGACAAATAATTACCCTTAAACATCTTCTATAACTTGAGTAACTTCATCCAATTAACAATTCTCCATAATTACCATACAAATTATCCAATTTAATATATAATCCGTTAATTCAAGTTGTAGTCCAATTGGTGCCAATACATGAAATATAAATGAGAACCAATTAAGGGGTGAACAAATTAGCCAAATTTTCTTGTTCCTATTTAAGCCTACTCCATACTGTAAGGAGGCAAAACAAGCGGTCCTTTATAAAAAGGCTACCTGCCAAAATTCCTCCTTGGTCCCCTAATGGCAACCAGTCAAGAGACCACAGTACTGGAGGTGAGGTGGGTGGGGCTGCTCAAACCTTCAACTGACGCCGAATGCTGTGCTGTGGCCTCTGAGTGGCACCGCCCTTCCTAAAGAGTGTGGGCCACGCATTAATTCGCGCACTGTGCCCTTGCACATGCGCACAGTCTCTGATTTATGCAGCAACCTGTTTTTTCCCAAGGCATAGCAACATTCTAAAATGCTCCCTGCTGCAGCCATTCCTCTGTGCCTCCTTCCTGGGACATAACAAATTCCCCATCGCCGCCATGGCGGCGGCAAAGGGGACTTTGCTTGGTTGGATTCAATCTTGCACATACTTAGTTTGGTTAGACCACCTTGTTACAATAAGTTAGCTATTCTAATTAAATATTATTTAGTTCTTTGCACTAATTAGTTCATAGATATATATCTCAAGCAATTCAGTAATATAGTGATGTATCAACATGATGGGTAAAAATGTATGCCACGACCCGCACTAGGGCATAAAATCCCAGGCAACGCAGTCTGGGTTAGGGGCACTGGACATACATGTCTAGGGAGACTTCCTGCCAGCCACATGGCCTGGGAATGGCTGGGAAACACAACAAACATAAAGGCAGCTGGCTCCACCTGTGCTGTGTTTCCAGTGCCCTGCCATGAAGGACATCCATGGTAGCCAATGATGGCTGGCCATGGCGTCCCCGACCCAGGCTGGGTCATGGTAGGCCACAACAAATGCGATAGCACACTGTGGCCCACTCAGCCTGGGTGTGTGGGCCATAGCCTGGGCTCTGACCTCAGAGGTTTTCTGAGGTCATAGCCCGGGCTCACTGCCGACATGGCCTGGGGTAATCCCAGGACAGTATCTGGCGGCACCTCAACAGGTGTGCTTGTGGCCAGTAGTCCTAAGTGTGCCACTGTCATGTCTGTTCTTTACCCAGTATTTGTGCACATTACAGTCCATGACCTCTGAAGGGAAGATATGTAGAAATAATCCAAAACGATGATATCCAATAATTAACATACAAACAATACCATGGAATGTAAGTGACTAACTGACCCACACACACACACACACACACACACACACACACACACACACACAC
>QEPC01001394.1:6501625-6518348 GCA_003113815.1 Sphenodon punctatus
GCATCTTCATGAATGTTAGACCCCTTGTCTCTCCCTCTGTTCCCCTTCCTAAGTCTCTCCCCCAGCTCCTGTCTCTCAGATTGTAAGCCCTAGGGGCAGGGACCATGTCTATTTTATTACTTTGTAAGTGCCAGGTACACTGCTGGCGCTATATAAATGTTTGTTAATAATAATTAATAATAATCTTTTATTAAGGAAGGGTATAAGGGGGGTGAATCTCTTGTTAGTAATGTTCCCCGCCCTTCCTATATTGATGAATGTGCTATCTGGATTAAAGCTAGGCCTTTAAACTCTGGAATCCTCCCTAGATGGGATGATATGAGTAGTGTTTTGCAAAACCTGGCCTACCTCTTGAGAATGAAGCCAGATATGCTAGGTGTATTAAAAGTGGACCTTTTGAGTCAAGGAAACTGCAGTATATGTGTTAAAATATTTTTTCACTCCTCTTACCTGGTAAGAAAGATATTTTTAGCTAGGAAGTTCTTGAAGCGTAGAGACATTTCTATTGATAGGGATTTCCCCCATATTAAGCATGTCGAACGCCCACTTCTTGGGGTCTCTCCCTTCCCGCATCATGTGTCCTCCGCAAACCGTATATCCTTAAAGAAAAAATTGTTGAAGGCTGGAAACACCCCCTCTGGTGATAAAGGTTTGGAGGAGGAGATGGAGGTTAATGTGGGTCCAGTTCCCCCTATACTGCCAGTTAGGGGGAATATCTGCGTGTGGAAATAGAGAGACTGGCATCTCGCTCTCAGCAGCGGATATAAAGAGTCCCAAATTGAATTCCCTTCCAGGTATAATAAAAGCTTACCTTGAAGATAATTCAGTGGGTGCTGGTGATCTTCCAACTCTGACCTCCTTCTCTAATCTCCCCGTGTTGGATCAGGATATTTTGCTCCAGAAACTGGATATCATAAGAAGTAATCTATCCTGCTTTTCCTTAGATTATCAAGCTAAAAGTACGGAGCATAAGGAGGGATACCAACCCGAAAATAGAATAGAGGTGATGACTGCCGTCCGATATTTAACCGAAGATGAACTGGGTGGCCCTGTGTGCCCCCCCAGACCTGCTACTAATGATACTCCTCTCCTTGTGCGATCTGGGCCAGCAGTGCTGGGGTCATCAGAGTGTGATCTTATAACAATTCTTCCAAAGCACGTTGAAGTGGTCATCCATCAGGTGGACGATAAAGTGGGATTCTCTAATTTGGGTAAGAGGGAGATCTCCGAGGGTACACCCCAGGAATTATTTTGCCTATCTGATTTGATCAATTTGACAGAAGGACAAGGATGACAGGAGGGAATTATGGGGGGTGGCCTAAGACTGTAAGACATCATGAGAACCTAGCAGGTGTGATAAAAGATGATCTGGTGGGCTGTAACCATACCCATATAACAAGACCTCCTCAGTTATTCTTTGCGGACAGTGACACAGAGAAATATCTGCCCCTTGCGAGCAGTACAATTGCACAAGGGCTTAAGGATGCCCTGAGATTTGCTTCCTGGAATATTGCTGGGCTAAGGTCTAAGTGCCTAGATCTGGACTGGAATATTTTTTTGAATGAATGTGATGTGTGGTACTTCCAAGAAACATGGTGCCTGAGTGGTGCCCTGGTGGAAGTTCAAGGATTCCAGGTCCATTCTATCCCGGGAATTAGATGTCAAACTAAGGGCCGTACCTCAGGGGGTCTGGCCATATTGATCTCTAATAAGTGTTTGGGATCTTTCCTTTCACTTCCTACTAGTCGGCAGGAATTTCAAATAGGCCTCTGGGCACTCCCCGACGGGGAACAACTGCTTTTATTTATCCTGCCAATTAATTCCCAGTATTATAAACCCGATGTGTGGAAGGTGATGGAGGAAACCCTGGAGGGATTGGGAGATCAATATCCCCAGGCCCTCTTTGTGATTGCAGGAGATTGGAATGCCAGGATGGGGGCCCCGGTGGATATGAACCCAGAACTAAGTCTGGGTGCTGAAGGATGGCTGCTAAGGAGGAAGTCAAGAACACTGTCAGGAATGAGGCTGGTGCCTTTATGGATCATTTGTTATTAGGGAATGGGATGATAGTTTTGAATGGAATCGGGAAGGGAGATCCAGAAGGCGATTTTACCTTTATCAACTCAGATGGGAGAAGTATAGACGATTACATTGTAACTTACATCCAGCATAGGGGTAGATTTAGTAACTTTAGGGTCTTGGGCCGTCCGGAATCAGATCACTCTGTACTATGCGTTGACATTGCCCCTCATGAAGATAATGCCTCGATGACTGCCTCCTTTCAGCTGAGGGGAGAGTGTAAAACCAGAGTTTGGGTAAGGTGGTCTACTTCCCTTTTGGTGAAGATTTTGGACACCCTATGGGGAGATGAATTCTGTAAAACTCGTGAAGCTATGTTTCAGACAAGCGAAAAGTATATGAGTCTACTTAATGAATGCTATACATTATTAGTTACATGCCTGGGGGACTAATATTCTCTCACGAAAGGTGCGTCCAGTTAGAGATTCAGTTAATAGATGGTTCGATGGGGAGTGTAGGGAGGCTAAACGGAATTTAATCTGTGTAAGATTAGATTGGATAAGGGAATTTTCTGATTCAGCTAGGCTACAATTTGTGGAAGTGAGACATAAATATAAGACTATGATTAGGAATAAAAAGCTTGATTCTGTTCACTTGGTTTGGGCTAAACTCAGGACAGCAGTGTCCTTAGGGGACTCTAAGCAATTCTGGTCTCTGATCAACTATGCACTTTGCCAGAGATCAATCAAACCTACAATATGGATAGACAAAGAATCTTGTGTGATTCATTTTGAAAGCCTTTTTGACTCAGCTGCCCCAGATGATGGGGCTATTCTGTGTGGATCTACTGTCTCAGATCAAGCTTCTGATTTGCAAGGGTTTGATCCCTTGGTAAGCGAATCTGAAGTAGTAGATGTAATTACATCTTTAAAATGCAATAAAGCCCCTGGCCCCGACTTTATAGTAGCAGAAGTATTACAGGCATGTCCCGGTTGGTGGGCCCCCTTATTAGCCAACTATTTTACCCAGATTAATGTAATGAAGCAAATACCTCATGATTGGGGCTTATCTGTTGTTGTACCTGTATTTTAAAAAGGGGACCCGTAGTGACCCAGGCTGCTATCACCCTATTAGCCTCCTCCCAGTTATGGGGAAAGTATATACGAAATTGCTATTAAAACATCTGGAAAGTTGGGCAGAAGCCCAAAACCTTATTCCACAGGAACAATTTGGTTTCCGCAGGAATTGCTAGAAAATGGACAGTTGTTTCACTGTTGTCCATATTATAATAAAATATGTCAGGGTAAGGGTGAGTAGACTTTTTTTTAGCTTTCATTGACTTCCAGAAAGCATTTGATTCAGTCCCAAGGGCAAGATTATGGTATAAACTTGACCAGATGGGAATTGATAAAGCTTTGTTAAAATTACTTATAGGCGTCCATGCTGCCAACTATGTAAGAGTTAGAATGGGAGATAATGGGAATTTGTCTAAGCCTGTTCATGTGCAAAGAGTGGTTAGACAGCGGTATATGCTGGCCCCTCTGCTGTTTAATCTTTATCCTAGTGATTTTATCAAGAAAATGGCAACTGCGCGCTCCCACCCTCCTAAAATTAAAGATAGAGAAATATTTGCCTTATGTACGCAGATGACATTGTCTTAATGTCGCAAACGAGGAAGGGCCTAATTAGTCAGCTGGAAAATCTAATAGACTATTGTGTGGAGAATGGTCTGGCTATCAATTTCCAGAAATCACAAATTATGGCTGTAGGGAAAAAAGTTCCCAGATACGACTGGGTTGTAAAGGGTAACCGTCTTGCCCAGGTAGACTCTTATATATACCTTAGAGTTACTCTAGCCAGAAATGGTACTTGGGACCGTCATCTAAGAATTATAGCATTAAAAGCTATGGCATCGGCCAAAGGTATCTTGAGACTGGCTGCCAGATCAATGGGAATTGGGCTCTCAACTGTCTTAAGTGTATATAGGGCAAAGGTAAAATCACTGCTGATTTTTGGTACCTATCTTATGCCTACAATCAATCTCCAGGTTCTGGAGGTAGTGCAAAATAAGTTTTTATGCAGCCTACTGAGAGTCTCAAAGGGGTGCCGGCTGCAGTTGTTACAGCTGAAACAGGCACCATAGCTATTACCCACTTGACAAAGTTATCAGCTGCTAGGTACTGGATTAAGCTATGAGCTGAAGGAGAATCCCATCTTCCCTTCCTCTGTTTAAGAGAGGAACTGGAATGTCTGGGAGGTTGCCAGTATCCGTGGCTATCATTATTAAGATCCCAGCTGGGAAATTTGGGGTTCTCCTTTTCGTCCTTTTGGGGAAAGGCTGTTCCTCTCCAAAGAAGCTTGATTAAAACACGGGTGATAGATGTTGCAATGCAAGAGGATCTTTCAGCTGTAGCCTCATGGAAGGCTACGCCGTGGCTCCAACACTTTAAACTCCTCCACAATTTCAAGGAATATCTGCACAAACTTGATGATCCCTCTGCCCGTAGGATGTTCACACAGATGTGCTTTCAGCTTTTCCCCTCTGCTGTTGTTGAAGGGTGCTATAGGGGTTTACCTTACGAGACCCAAATATGCCCCTGTATGTCCTCAGTAGTTGAAGATTTAAAACATGTTATACTGTATTGCCCAATGTATGCGAACATAAGGGCAATTTGGTTACATCAATTATGGGGAAAAGCTAACTATTGCCCAGATATCTGCAAGTTACAATTGTTGTTCACCACACAGGATGAGACTGTATTGAGGGCTGCAACATCGTTTATGGTTCTGGCTATTAAACTCCGAGAAGAGATAGTTGTA
This sequence comes from Sphenodon punctatus, assembly GCA_003113815.1. Taxonomy (NCBI): domain Eukaryota; kingdom Metazoa; phylum Chordata; class Lepidosauria; order Sphenodontia; family Sphenodontidae; genus Sphenodon; species Sphenodon punctatus. The sequence goes on from QEPC01001394.1 coordinate 6,506,465, forward strand.
TAGTTTCGGTATAAATGGGCAATTGTTTAGCTACTGTATTCTTGTCGTTTTTCTGAACTTGAATTGAGGTGACTTATGTTATTAATGATATATATTCCTTATTAGAAGTTGTATTTGTATTTGGTATTCTGATACTTTCTCCGTTTGTCTAGAATATGATATACTATGATATTTTATTTATGATGTATTTGTTGTTTTGGATATTTATCCTATATTATGTTTGTAAGCTTATTTTGGTTTTCGTTATTAGGCCATGGCAAAAGCTAGTGCCGTTAATAAATTATTATTATTATTACTATTATTTTATTAATAAGGTAAGACCCAGATAGCTGAGGACTTACCTAGTCCACATCTCAAAATGTCCACCCAGGCGTTAAAATGTCCAACAGCACCCGGGCAACTTCCAGACCAGTGAGGAGTGTCAAAATCCCTCCACGGGGCCTTCCCCAAGCTAGATTTTAACTGCGGGAGAAACCCTGCATGTTTAAAAACACCCTGATGGTTTGACCATCTCACTTATTCGTGCTGTAAGACTTTTGTTTAACTGGTCTCCGTGCCCGCACAGCAAGGGTAACATTAGGGATGGCAAGAAGACCTAACGAGAGGATCCTTAAATTTTTGTCCTTTTATAAAAGTATGAAGCTAGCCAGACGTTCAGTATATACTTTCAAACGAATGCCATTTTCTCAAAATGAGTGTACATCTTTGGATTTGGGGAGCTTCTTTTCTTTAACTTGTTTGTTCTTAGGTAGATTTTCTGCTGTTTGCACATATTCCATCGGAGCATTTGTGAGTACTACTGTTAAGACACCTGTGTTCCTAATAGATTTTCCAAGTACCTCCTGCAATTCAACTTGCCTTTGGCAGATTCAACAGCCTGCAAACACCATCCTGTCATTTCTTCTATTGTTCCCATATTTCATTTTGGCACATCAGGCATTTGGCATTAATGCAATATTGAACTCGTAAACAGTGGCCTTCATGCAGAAGAGATGGCACGGGTGGTGTTCTACAGTCTGATCACCTAAATCCATCTTTGACTGGCAGTTGTGCACTGGAAAACTGGCATGGCACCTTGTTAGGAGGCACAATGCCATCAACAGACAAGCAAGAGGTTAGGCAGCAAAGTGATCATAAATGAATATCAGCTGTGAGCATTCAAGGCTGTGGGGGCTGGAGAGAAGCTCTCTAATAATGAAGTCTTCATTCTTTTTACTGTTTAATGCCTCATACTGTACACCGCCTGCTTTTGTCTTATATACAATCGAAATTATTAGTTAGAGTGACATACCGTACAAATTTTTTATAGAGTATTCTGATGTGTGCCAACAGGATATAAACATGCAATTTCAGTATTTTAAAACATGTTAATGCTGGTTGTGAGGGTTTTAACAACAAAAAATCATGAATTTTAAACACATCAGCTTCATCTACTGAAAGTTTGGTCTAAAGCAGTGTTGTTATTGCTATTGTTATATTAATGCCCCCCCTTTTCCCAAGCAGTGGGAAGTCTCAGGGTAGACTTTTCTATGTTGGTTTCTATCTGAAGAGCAAGAGACTGGAGTCTTATGGTGTGTTATAGAAATCTATTTGTTAAAAAAATTGCATGTTGTGGAAAGAGCAGATAGGAGGCAGTTGACAGCACCTGTACTGCTCCCACATAAGAAGTGCTGCTCTATGTCAGACCAATGGTCCCAGCATCCTGTCTCCAGCAGTGGCCAATCTTGGTTGCTTGGAACAAGTACTCAGTCAGGTTACAATGTGGAATCTATTCCCTGTTGTTCACGCCCAGCTCCGACAGTCAGAAGTTATATTCCCCAACCTACTAGGCTAATAGCCATTAATAGACCTATCCTCCAAAAATGTATCCGGTCCTTTTTTATTCCCAGCTATAGTACTGGCCTTGACCACATCCTCTGGCAACAAATTCCACACGTTAATTGTGGATTGAGTAAAAAAATATTTTTTTACTTGTTTTAAACCTGCTACCCATTAGTTTCATGGAGTGTTCTCTAATCCCAGGACTATATGAGAGGGTAAATATTAAATAACAACTCCCTAGCCCTGTCTACTCATTCCACTCCACTCATGATTTTATAAACCAATATTGTATCCCCTCTGTCATCTCCAAGATGAAAAGTCCTAACTTTCAAACCCCTATTTGTATGATAACAGTTCCATACCCTTTATCATTTTTGTTGTCCTTTCTATACCTTTTACAGTTTTGCTGTGTCTTTTTTGAGATGGGGAGAACAGAATTGGACACAATCGTCAAGGTGTGGTAGCATCATAGATTTATATAGAGGCATAATATTTTCTGTTTTATTCTCTATCCTTTTCTGAATAAGGCTGTTTTTACACTGATGCTGCCCCCTCCCCTCCCTTGGTGTTCAGGCAGGTGTTGGGGGGGGGGGATCCGTGTAAACGGCCGGCAGTAGGTGGGGTGATGGGTGTTCACTCTGTTTGCCCATGTGAACACCGAGCGGGATGGGTGGGAGGGTGTGCTCGCTCCCGTGCAACACCCACCTCCACCCATTGCACACCCATCTCCACCCACGGAGCCCTCTGGAAAACCGGAGAAGGCTCCGTGGGTGGAGGTGGGTGTGTGTCCCTGTAAACGGACACACACACACTTCCACCTACCACAGCCAAACACCCATCCACTCACCTCCGTCCGTGTAAAAACGCCTCAGTCGGTGTAAAAACAGCCTAATTCCTAACATCCTGTTTGCTTTTTTGACCACTGCTGCACATTGAGCTGGCTCTCTGGGAGCTTGCTGGACTACATTTCCTAGTATGCTCCCAGAGACGATGAGAGAGCATGCTCCCAGAGAGAAAACAGAGAGCCCATTGCACAGCAACATACCAGCTCCCTCTGCTTTCCTGGTGAGTTTGCTGCCCCATGCCGCCTTTCCCTGCTGCCCTCTTCCCTACTCCCCTTCCTGTTCCTTGCTCCCCTCAGTATTCCTTGAGCGAGGATTTGCCTAGTTCCGAAGCCAATTCCTCAGTCCACTCGGAACTCACAAAAACAAATTGAGCATTCCGAGCATTTCGTTTCTGCTTACCTAATAACTAAAACAAAGTTTCACAACGAAATTAGCAAACAGAAACAAAATTTAGTGCAAACAGAATTCTGTTTTCTAATTTCATTTTTATTTTGCCTCTCAGGCTGCCTGACATATTCCTGAGAGAAGCAAAATAATGTTGCAAAAAGCCAGAGGATGAAGGAAGGGGAGAGCAGGAAACTGGAGTCATGTATCCCCACTGGCCAATAGGCATCACAAAGACATCATGGAGCACCCCTATCATAGGGCTTTATTCTCTCTTTGCTTGCAACTCTTGCCTAAATGCTGACTGCCCCCTGCCAGTCTCTCTCAGATTCTGCCTAGGTGACATCACGTAAGGACCACTGTCTTTGCATCAGGCAGGCAACTTACCATGCAGTCCTCACAGTCACCAGCAACCCATCTATTTATATTCCTAATAATCGAATCCCCAACTACTATGACTATCCTATTCTCACCCTCCTGAGCACACACCCCTGGAGTTGTATCATTGGTGTGAGAGGATAAGACATCGCCTGGACGACAGTAGTACAAAGTATGCCTCTCAATCTGTAACGTTTATCCAGAGTAAACTTGCAGCTCACTCTGCAAAACACAAGCACAAACCTGCTTGTGCTGCTTCAAGCATTGCCTCCCCCATCACCACTTCACAGCTCTTCAGCAAAGGGATGAATGGCCCTATAAGTCAGTGGTTCTTAACCTTTTTTAATCACGCATTTACATACACTTGTCTGTGGTAGTTGAGGCCCCTCCTCCACCACACATATGTACACCTTGATTCCCCTCTCCCTCTCTCCTTTCCCACCCTCCTATTGCTCAATGCTTCTCCTCTCTCTCTCTTCCTTCTTGTTATTTGACTCCCTATTCCACTTACCACCCCATTACTTTGGAAATTCCCGCTCGCTCAGTCATAGGCCATTTTTAGACGTGCAGCGGGGATCAGGCATGGGAGCGGTGAAACAGCCGCGGCGCTGTTTTACACGAACCGGAAGCGGAAGTTGTGTACGTGATCGGCAGCCGCGCAATCTTTGCTGACTGCAATCGAACCGTCCTGATTTCTCTGGGGGGACATATGGAAAAGAATGTGGCCACCAATCATGCGCACAACTTCCGCTTCTGGTTCATGTAAAACAGCGCCGCAGCTGTTTCGCCACTCCCGCGCCTAATCCCAGCGCACGTCTAAAAACGGCCATAGTGTGGAGCTGGCAAACACCTTCTCACCACCCTCTCTTCCATATCTTCTGCTCCTAGCCAGGGGGCCCATCTCACAGTTTGAGAAGCACTGCTGTAATTATTATTATTATTATTATTACATCCCCTGCTGAATGGCTCTTGGAGTGCTTCACAAAATCCATACAATAAAACAATGTAAAGTCAATTTTAAAGCAACTTTAAAAGGGTAGGTAAAGAGGGAGACAGAATACATTAAGGGGAACTAGTAGTGGATCCTCTAAAAAGCACCTGGAGACTAAAAGTCTTGAGGTGCTTTTTGGAGGTGAAGTGTGAGGAACTGAGGTGAACATCTGTAGGGAGCGTGTACCACATACTGAGATGTAACCATAGCTCTGTAACCACCCATTACCCTACCCAGAATGGGTGCAAGGTGCAAACAGTAACTGCACATTTGGTCAAGCAAGCCCCCATTACCCCTGGGTTTACTTGTCTGTCGGAAATGTTCAAGATGGAGCAGGCTGCAGTTGCTCCAGGTCAGCCCTGCACAGGACACTCTGCAAAATCCAGGAGCACACATTGTGGAGCAAGACAACCAAACCTGGGGCAATGGGCAAACACAGAACTGCTGTCTGTCTGAACGGTCCCTGCAAACCCCTAAAGTGGTGCAGGGCAGAAGCAATGGGATCCTGGGCCCACATGTTTGAGTGGGGACCATGTACGGAGGTGGAGTTACCCCGCCTCGCATCGGGCAGGTTTCTGCTTGGACTCTTTGTTGTCCATGTGCCATGGACTCTTCTGCCGGTGTAGACCGCAGCTCTGTCTGGCTCCCGACCTGAACTGCCTGATCTCTGGGCCTTTCAGCCATGCCTTTCTTTGCTCCCTTTCCCTGTTCATTCTGGCTGCTTAATAAAGTCTGCCTTTTGCTCCAGGACATCAGCATTTTATGGGAGCCATGGGGTCACCAGGACTGGTTGGATGCTGGCGATTGTCCATCCTGCTCTGCTGCCCCAGGGTTGTGACACTCAGCAGGGGCTGGCCTGGCTCCTAGGGCTGTGGGTCATAAGGGGTTAATGGTTGCTGTGGCATCGCATTGTCATGGTTGTCAGAGCTATGGATCCCGGAAAGGGGCAGGCTCCTGGGTGAGGCATGTGATAGTGAGTGGGCCAGGCTGCGGGCCTGGCCCGCCTGTCTGTCCTTGAACCAGAGCTTTCCCAGGGCACGGGGAATGTGCATTTGCTGCTCACACACACAGTTCACCCATGCATGTCTGTGTGAAGGTCATCAAACTCATGGAAGTGTGCAGCTCCTCCTTGGGACACCCATATGACTGCTTTGGGGCTCTGGGACACTCCCTGTCTGTCTGAAAACACACAATATGACATTTCCAGAGGGGTGGCTCACACAAGCTTGCCATTCCAAGGGTATAACATTGTTTATATTGTTTATAGTAGTGCCTTTCTCTAGGCATGGACCAGGCAGGCACCATACAAACTAAACTACAAAAGGAGAGTCCCTGCTCCAAAGATCTTACAGTCTAAGGCCATTTTTAGATGAGTGCGTGGTGCGCTCGCGCGTCGTTGCCAAAATCTCGCACGTTGGGATTAGACAAGACACTGCCGTGAGTCACGCGCACGGGAGGGGGACACGCATTCTTTTCCATGCGCGAACTGACCGGGTCGGCGATCGAGGTGGTCAGATTGCGGCAGGAAAAGAATGCTCGCCCCCCCCCTCCTGTGCTCATGACTTGCGGCAGCGTCTCGTCTAATCCCGACTCGTGGGATTTTGGCAACGACACGCGAGCGCACCGCACGCTCATCTAAAAACGGCCTAAGGCACATTCATACGAGTGTTTTGTCCTGCTTTTTCTTGCCGGAGATAACAATTGTGACATAAGGTTTTTCGCACATTACTTCTGTTGCTTTCAGTTTTGCCTTGGCTATTACCCCTGTCACTGTTCTCATTCCCATGATGCTGTGCAGCTGTCTCGTGTCTCTAGCAGGCTGGTGACTGAAAATGGAGAGTGTCTGTTCCTAAGTTACGAGAAATGCGCAGGATGGAAATAGCATGATTGTTAAACCTTGGTTTCTGCTCTCACACTTGTGGGTCATTTGCCAGGCATCTTACTGCAACCTAATCTGATGACATGAGGGGGGAAAAAAACCCAGGGGAAAACAGATTTTGGTGCTCTTTTCATCTGGTGAGAATGCACCCTAAGTGGTTCTTAAAACTGTGGCTCATGGGGGGGTCATCATCTGTGGTCACAATTCTGACAGATATATGCTATACTAAGCATATATTTGTTGCTCTTTGGGGTCACAGGGTTATATTTAAATCTCAATATGGAGTTGCAGAGGCAAACATTTTGGAAGCCCACTGGCCTAAGAAAAGAGGCACCAGGGAGGATTCAACAGACAGACAGGAAAAGCACAAGAATGCAAGATGATACTGGTGTTCAGCATGAAAGGAGGCCTCTTAACCTTTAGCTAGTTTAGTATAGACATGGCAGCAAAGGAGACAAAGATAAAGGAGGATAATAAGGTGGCACTGGGGGTTGCTTACAAGATGTTTCTTCGCGTATAGTAAACAGTGTAAGAAAAAGTGTGAGAGTGTTTGTCAGCAGTTTTAACAGACAGGCGATCGAGCCTGTCATCATTGGGAGAGCAAAGGTGGGAATCAATCATGCAGCAATATATGAGAGATGACAGGTCGGATGGGAGGAAGTCATTGAGAACCTTAAAAGTGAAGATGAGTAATTTGTGCTTGATGTGAGGGAGAAGGTGGAGCCAGTGGAGGGATGCAAAGGAGCGTGATATGGACAGAGTGACAAGTCAAGAGAATGATATTAGCTCACTTGGAGCATTCTGAATGGAAGTGTAAACTTCTTGCTCCATCCTAACTCCCCTGCCCTGTGTCTCAGTTTCCCCAACAATAAGGCACCAGACTTGCAGTTCTTCAGTCACAATTACTCATAGTTTTACGTCAGTTCTTTCATGGTGCATGGGTCTATTGGAGCTACCAGCTTCGTTGTGGAATTGGTTCCACATATTCCCATGAACTCAGGAAACTCTGCCTCAAACACGTCCCATGTGTCCTTGTCTATGCTCTTCCTTGACCCTGGAGGCAGCTCTCTTCAGTTTAAAAACTCATTCCTTCTCCAGGCTTCCCTGGTGGTCTTCAGGCTTGTATAGTTGAGGTGTCCTTGCCCCCTGACCATACAGCTCTATTCCAAATAGTCTTTATTAACAGCTGACTCCTTATATTCCAGGTAATTAAACCCATTAGACTAGGTGAGATCTTGGAGCAGATAAAACAAGTCCTCCATCTCATCCTGCTATAGGATGTGTGCATGGAGAGGACAAGACAGGATGGGCCAGAGAAGGGGATGCTTTATTAGTCAACACTGGGGCTAAACCGAGTAGAAAAAAACTATTCACAAGTATTTCTGAGTAGCCAAGTACAGGGCCCAAGTTTCTGGGAGTTACAAATTTTCATGGGCTTTGAAAATAGTTTTTATTCTAAATCTCTAGACACTCCTATTGGACCATCACAAAGTAATAGGCAAGGTGGGGTGCTTGTTTGTTTGTTTATTTCGGTGGTTCTATATCCCGCATCCTCCTGATCGCATGGCAGCTTGGGGCAGCTCACAGCCCACAAATACAATATAGTAAAAGCGCAGACATGTTGGGTACTTTCAGACATGACACTAACCACCCTTTAACCACCCTTGGTGGTTATTTATGCATGTTTCAGGGCTGCATAGGGCACCAATACAGCCCTGCAACATGCATAAATAACCACCAAGGGTGGTTAAAGGGTGGTTAGCGTCATGTCTGAAAGTACCCCTAGTTGTTGTTGTTTTAATTTTTTAAAACCCTCTTCCTTGTCCTTAGTTGTTGGGTTTTTTCCCCAATGTGTAAGTCATGCCAGAAGAGGGACCAAGGAAGGGCACTTGCCCACCTGGACTTCACCTGCCCCTGGTACTCTAAGCCTTCTACCCACACAACCCCAATTGAAAGGGCTGTTAGAAAAACACAAGGAAAATCTTTAGTAAGACTAAGGGAAAGTATACCTAATTTCTCTTCAGTCAAACAAGTACTAAGGCTACAGCCCTTCAGTTGTGCTTCTCCCTGCTTGCGGGAACAGAGGCAGAGGGAGCTACCCTGTTTCAAGTATGCTTGCGGGAATCTGAATAGCACTTATGCTCTCTGTCATTATTGCTATATGTTACCAGAGTAGTGTAAGTTTATTTGCAGGTTTATTTCATTTACTACCCATCAAAATTGTTCATTTAGGCATGTGGGGACGGCTAATAAATGTAATGAAATAAAATAAATTTAATGAAATAAATAAATATTTTACCTGATAAAATAGATGTTTAGGGTTTTGTTGGAATGACCAACCTAAGCTTCGATGTTATGGTAATTTGTTTGCTTTTTCTTTTTGGTCCTGCCAAGTTCTGTATAACCATCTGTATCTGCGAATCACTTACCCTCAGGGTTCAGTGGGGTGACAAAGCTGTGTTATTTTTATAAACATTTTCCTCCAGAAATAGCATCATGCACTAACTAAAGAACATTACAATAAAAAACCCAAGTCTGGGTATTCTCAAGCTGCTTTTAGACGTGCACGACGAACGTGCTGCATAAACTCACGTTGTGTGTAAATATGCAGCGCGTGGGATTTAGACGTGACATTTCGCATGTTAAAGTCGGTTGCGCATTCTTTTAAAGCCGTGAATTAAATACCTCGATGTTGAGGCAAAATGTCACGTCTAAGGCTGCTTTTAGACGAGTGGGTTGCTGTTGTGTGACCCGCTCAGGCAATATTTCAAAATCTCGCAAGGTGGGATTACACGAGACAGAAGCACGGGATCACATGCATGGAAGGCAATCGCTCATTGTTTACTGACCGTGAATTAAATACCTCACACATCGAGGAATCTAATTCGCTGTGAGCAAACAATGCGTGCCTGCCTTCCATGCGCATGATCCCATGCTTCCGTCTCGTGTCATCCCGCCTTGCAGAATTTTGAAATATCGCATGAGCAGATCACACAATGGCAACTCGCTCGTCTAAAAGGGCCCACAATCCCACACGAGGTATATTTGCATGCAGCGTGATTTTATGCAGCATGTTAGCCGTGCACGTCTAAAAGTAGCCTTAGTTATGACATTTTCTGTTCCCATTACCAGAGTTATAATTCATTAAGCAGTTCTTTTTATAATATGCACACTCAAAAAACTCCAATTTGCTGATCCTTAGCTTTATTGGCTCAGCAGTGCTAACAGTAGCAAAATCCGATTTCTGTCATTGAAGTAATCAGATATAGCACCAGAAACACATGGAGCTGAAATGTTGAATGAGATGAGAACACTTTTACATCCTCTATTTTCAGATTAGACATACCTTTCCAAGAACCCTCTAGGTTTTGAATACAATTTTGTTTGACCTTTTTCAAATACCACCTTCAGTAGGAAACAGATTCTCCCTTGGTTGGCTGATGACTGTCCCCTGTACTGATGTATACTCTTCGTCAGTACTATGAGCTGTGGAAATAAGCCTGTTAAGTTCTGATATCATGCAGCCAGTTTACTTATGAAATCTTCTTATTTTTTGTGGGGTAGTGAAATGTTTTGTCCCCTCTGATTTCAGGCAGCATGTGCTGAGTAGTTAATAGATGAAATGTTTCTTTAATGAGGTAAGCATGTAAAAGGCTGCTCTACTGCACTGGGTGTTTAAAAATGAGAAAATAGCCCACACTAGGTGTTGAGTCCATTTTTGCTGCCCATTTATTAGGTGGATGCAGGATGCATGCTCCTTTGCACCAGAGCGCCTCTACTCACGGCGGAGTCCTGAGGCATCTCAGGCCCATCATGTGGACCAATCCAGGCCAATGTTTGCCGATGTGTCTTCCTCCACCTAATAGAGTGCATGCAGCCTCCGCGCGGGGAAAGCACCTAGAGCGATCCCAGTGGTCGGAGCAGTAAGCGGCGCACTCACTACTCATGCTCTTCCCGGGGCGTCTATTGTTTAGTTTCACTTTGGAGTGCTCAAAAATGGCAGTCAAAAGGCAAAAACCAAACAAACCCCAAACCAGAAAGCAAACAGCAGGGGCAGCTTCCTAGCCCCAGGATTCCCCGCAGCTGAGTCATGAGTGAGGGGTGGTGGTGGCCGGAGTGTGATGCCTCCTCATGTATTGAGGTTGTCATGCAAAACCTGCTGAGTGGGGATTTCCCAGACTGAACACCGGACTCCTGTGTGCTGTCATCCATTTATAAAGACCAACTGTCTACTTCTGGTCCCAAATTCTCCTTTCTTGCAATGTCTGCACCTTGTTCTGAATTCCATTCACACTGTTGCAGACACAACCCCCACACCCCAAATAACCATCCCCTTTCCCATCTTTGTCACCCTGGTCTCCTCTACATTGGTGTGAATGGATAAAAGCCTCTGTAGGGTTTTTTGGTGCAAATTTTTATTTGTTTGTTTGTTTAAACAAAATTAAGCTTCTGTATGGGATCAGGGATTGTTTGTTTTTGTCCTGTTTTTGGGAAGCACCAGCTGGCTGAATGCCTAATGAAGCTGAGCTGGTTGACTTGACAGCAGGAAAAAGCATGTGAGAACCCCAGAGACCACCCTGATATCCATCTATAATGGTGTTTTCATCCAGCCCTCCATGTGGAGACCAACCCCTCAAATCAATCACCACCCCAGACTCCTTCTTGTAGAACTTTAATCTCTAGATAAGGGTTCAAGTATTAGGGGTGTCACTTTTCCTGGTTTGAGACTCCCATTTTGGCCTATGGGAATCAGGATCAAACTGCAAGAGGAGGCAACCCTAGCAAGTACTAATCCTTCCAACAGGGCCACTACATAGGGCTACCACCTCCCTCCAGAGAAGGCCCAGGTTAGGTGGAGTAAGGCAAAGGGACCGCTATGCCCCCCCTTTCTGACATACCCCACTACCTGTACAGCATTATGATGTCTCAACAATCCACAGGGATGTGAGGTTGCATCAGAAAGGTGGTGTGGCAGCTTCTTTGCCCTGCCCATCTTGATGTCCACCCTCCTTAGGCCTGGCCATAGTGCATACCTCTAGGTTAGTAGGAAAGTATTGCCCTCATGAGCTGCAGAGATGGCACTCCCTCCTCCAGCAACACAGAATCCTTCTGCCACCCCTCAAGCTCCCATCTGTGCCCCTTCCTGTATCACTCAGAGTCACACCCTCCTTGAACCAGCAGTAAAGGAAAGGGCACTGACAGGAGCCTCAAGGATGACTGATAGTCTCTGTGAGAAGAATGCTGCTACTTGGGGGTAGGCAGGACACTGTCACTGCTGCTGATAAAAGGAGAATATAAGAACATAAGAAGTGCCATACTGGGTCAAACCAATGGTCCATCTAGCCCAGCATCCTGTCTCTGACAGTGGCCAATCACGGTGGCTTGGGAGAAGCACACAACAGGTCACTCCCTCGGAGTTTGCCTCACATCTTTCCCCCCTTCTCCCCCCCATTTTTGCCTCCTCCTCCCCTGACTCTGCTGTCTCTGCTCTCAACGCTTCTCTCTCCTCGACCCTTGACTCACTTGCCCCCCCCTCTTCTCGCCCCATCCGCCCCCTCGACCCCCGCCCCTGGCTTACCTCGCCCC
>QEPC01001394.1:6520568-6554906 GCA_003113815.1 Sphenodon punctatus
TGTCTCCCCCTCCTTGTCTTTTAGATTGTAAGCCACAGGTAGGGACCGCAGCTGATTGTATGTTCTGTACAGCGCCAGGTTGTTACTGGCGCTTTATAAATGTTTAATAATAATAATAAATAAATAATAATAATAAGTCACAATGGGGGATCCATTCCCTATTGTTTTCCCCCAGCTCCCATCATGTTCCCTGATCCTGTCTGGCTAATAGCTGCTAATGGACCTATCTGGTATACGGAGGAACTGCGGCGGATGAAGCGAGAAGGCGGTGGTTAGAGCGATGGTGGCGTCACTCGCGTGCTGAAGTTGACCGATTGCGGCATAGAGTCTGGTTACGTACCTATGCCGTTGCAGTGTGGACAGCAAAGAAGGTTTTCTTTGCTGCCCTCATTGCATCCACTAAGTCCTGCCCAGCTGAGCTGTTCCACGTGGTGAGGGGCCTGGTCAGTCTGTCCTCCCTCCACCTGGACTTAGAATCATCAAATGCCCGCTGTGATTTGTTTGTGGACTTTTTTGCGGATAAAATCACTCAAATTCACCACAGTTTTGATGCAACTTTTTTAGCAGTGGGTGGGTCAGAGGCAGTAGAAGCCCCTTCTTGTTCTGTTTTGTGGGATGAGTTTCAGGTTGTATCAGTTGGATCCATGTCCATTCTGGCTGATTAAGGCTTGTCGGGAGACATTGGGGCCACTGCTGGCGGGGATAGTCAATGCCTCCCTTGGGGAGGGCAGATTCCCGGACTGCCTCAAGGAGGCAGTGGTGAAGCCTCTGCTCAAGAAGCCATCCTTGGACGTTGGCATCCTGGCCAGCTATCGACCGGTCTCTAACCTTCCCTAAAAAGGTCTTTTCGGGTGGTTGCTCGACAGCTTCAGGAGCATTTGGTCCAGGTCAATTTTCTTGATCCCTCACAGTCTGACTTTCGTCTGAGTTATGGCACAGAGAATGCACTTGTGGCCTTGGTTGATGACCTCTCCCGTGAGTTGGACTGGGGTTGTTCGACCCTATTGATCCTGTTAGATCTCTTGGCTGCATTTGATACCGTTGATCATGAGCTGTTGGTGACTCGGCTGTGGGACTGGGCAGGGATCAGCGGGACTGTTCTTGAATGGTTCCGCTCTTTTCTCGTGGGGAGAACCCAACGTGTGGTGCTGTGTGATTTTTCATCTTCTCCCCAGGGCCTCACATGTGGGGTCCCATAGGGTTTCATCTTATCCCCTGTCTTGTTCGATATGCCTTTGGGGGTGGTTGTCAGGCAGTTTGGTGTAACGTGTCATCAGTATGCTGATGACACCCAGCTATATCTTTCATTTTCATCTGACCCAGGTCCAGCAGTCTCGGTGCTTACCCAATGTCTGTCAATTGTGGGGGATTGGATGAGGGTGAGCTGCCTGAAGTTAAATCCTGACAAGATGGAGGTGATGGTTGTGGGGAAAGCCAGGGAGTGATGGCCCCCATCATTTGTTGGGTCCATCCTCCCCTGGTATCTCAGGTCCGCAGTCTGGGGGTGCTCCTGGATCTGCAGCTCTGCCTGGTTGTCCAGGTAACGGCTTTGGCGAAGGGGGAATTCCGCCAGTTACATCTGGTACGTCGGCTTAGGTCATATGTCTCGGACTCGGACCTTGCCAAGATCGTCCATGCTTTTATTACCTCAAGATTAGACTACTGTAAAGCACTCTATCTGGGGCTACTCTTGGTGCTGGTTTGGAGACTGCAGCTGGTGCAGAATGCGGCAGCCCATCTCCTGATGGGGACAGGCCGACACGAGCACATTACACCAATGCTTTGCTCTCTGCACTGGCTGTTGATAGCTTTCCGGGCCCAATTCAAGTTGTTGGTGTTGACCTTTAAGGCCCTAAATGTCTTGGGGCCCACCTACTTGTAGGACTGCCTCACCCTCCGGGTCCTGGATCAGCCCCTGCGGTCAGCCGGGGGTGCCCTCCTCAGGGTCCCCTGGGTTTCCCGGGAGTCTACCATGAGGAAGGCGTTCTCTGTGGCTGTGCTGTGGAACTCCCTCCTGAGGTCTGCTTGATTACCAACCTCCCCTCTTTCCACAGACAGTGTAATACCTGGCTGTTCCTAGGAATGTGCAAACACCGGGGGGGTTGGTGTTCAGCCCATTCGGGGTTCAGCCCTCCCGAAACAGTTCGGGTTTGGGCTGTTCAGCCTGAACCTGTTCGGTTTCACAGAATACATTCAGGGGGTGGGGGTGGGAGGCAACCCAGTTTTCCCTCCCCCTCCAGGCTGCATGGGTGGAAGGGGTGCCGGGGCTCACCTCCCCCCTCCCACCCTGCCCAGCCTGGTAAACACTTTTTAAAAAAAACAAAGAAACCACCCCAGGGATCGACCTACTTGGTGGTACTGGGGCTCCGGCCCCGGATCCAGCAGCAGCAGCAGCACTGGTAGGTCTGGCTCCGGTGGTGCTCCGGAGCACTTCAGGCCTCTTCTAGGCCTTCCAGAAATTGAAGGAGGGCTTCCAGACCCTCCCTCCATTCCTGGGAGGCCTAGAAGAGGCCTGAAGCCCTATGAAGTGCCGCCGGAGCCATACCCACTGCTGCCGCCAGACCTGGGGCCAGCACCACCAAGTAGATTGATCCATGGGGTGGGGTGTTTGTTTTTAAAAAAAAGTTTTTACCAGACTGGATGGGGGGGAGGTGAGCCCCAGTGCCCCTTCCACCCATGCAGTCTGGAGGGGGAGGAGGGAGGGAAAACCAGGTTCCCCCCTGTCCCTCGCCCAAATGGGTTGGAAACCCGAACTTTGTTCGGCCGGTTCGGGCAGGAGGCAGTTCGGGTTTGGGGTGTTCGCGAATGGCCTGAAGATCCCAAGTTCGGGTCAAACATTGAACCCCCGAACTCTGTTCGCACATCCCTAGCTGTTCCGCTGGGCCTTTATCGAGGGAGATGGGGTAGGACTAGGTGGGGTGGGTTAGGGTTCGTGGGTATGGGCTTTTTAGGTTGTTTTAATTGTCATTTTATCAGTGTGTGTTTTAACATGTTTTCAATGTTTTTAAAATGTTAGCCGCCCCAAAATGCCTGAAGCAGGAGGGGGCGGCATATAAGTTTTAATATAAAGAAATAAATCTTCCAGAAAGTTGTCCAAACCTCTTTTAAACTCAGCTATAGTACTGGCCCTTACCACAGTCTTTGGCAGTAGATTCCACAACCCAATTATATGCTGAGTGAAAAAATATTTTCTTTTAATTGTTTTAAACTTGTCACCAATGAGTTTCATGGAGTGTCCCCTAGTTCTAGTACTAACTGAGAGGGTAAATAACTGTTCCCTGTTTATTAGTTCCACACCACTCATGATTTTATTAGACCTTTATCATATCTCCTCTCAGTCGTCTCTTCTGCAAGCTGAAGAGACAGGCTCTTCTGTGAGTTCCTGCCTTCCCATCAACCTGGAGATTCTGGCCCCTCACCCTGGACACATGCTTTGTAACGCCGACCATGCTGCTCCCTGGAAAACCTGATTTCTCCGGGTTCTCTGGCGAACAAGAAGTCTGGATTTAACCCCAAGCTCAGAGGCTCTGGGTCAATCCCAAAGAGGTGTCAACCCTACCACTACATTGTCATCTTGTATAAGCGGTTTTTATTTCACAACATGGATAATAATGTTAAACTTCTAAATCTCCACCCCCAGTTCTATGTTTCTTAATTTATGGCCCTCCACTTGAAAATCTTGACCTTCTGATTTCATGCAGAGTGTGCTGAGTAATAACTAGAGATCTGCATTGTTATAACTGGTTCTTTAATAAGAACGACTATATACAAAGCTGTTGTGCTGCAACTTTTCTTTCTTCAGCCTGCGCTGACAGGCTGCTTTTTGGTGCATCTTCGTACTCCCTTTCCCTCAAAGTCACGCTCCTCCCTGCAGCTTCTATACAGGTTGCTACAAACATGGTTTGACAAAGATCACAGAAGAAGTCAGTGTCAGAGCTAAATAAAAAGGGTGCAGCCACACAAGACAGGCTGGGGAGGCTACCACGTCATAGGTAGCCTTAGTCCTCCCTGGGCAAATGAGCCACATGATGCCATGAATTGTGTGCCCAGGGCCTGCCAGATGTTCTCCCCACACTGGGGTGGGGCGAGCACCACGACACATACTTGGAAAAATTCCTATCGTGTCACAGAGCAGCCTTGCCCCAACTGGGGTAATGCTACCCAAGGCAGGGCAACTCGTGTGATGGGGCACACTTGCCGCACCACACATGGTGCAATGCTGCAGGGCCTTGTGCAATGAGTGTTAGTGCCCTTTGCTTGCAGCCACATCATGGTCTGGGGAGGGGGGGTTTCTTAGTCCAGTCATGGGAGGAAGGAGGGACAGGGCCAGTCACCTGCTCGTGTGGCTGTTGTGGCTGTCTGCCCCAGCCATAGTGGCTTTGACAGGGGCTGGCCCACCAAGCTCCTCCACAACCGGCCCTTGATTGTGGGCCATGCAGGAATTGGACCCCTGCAGCTCATATGGCTGGACCTTAAGTCTCCTGCTTAGATCACTGGCCCCTGCTTCACATCTTATGCTATACTTCCCTCCTCCATTTTGTGGCTCAAAGCCATACTGGCTTCTCAGCAGAGGAGTTTCTTGTACACAAATAGTCTTCATGCAATCAATAACGGCTTACATGGAGCTGCCCCTCAAAACTGCAACTAGGGGTCTTCTCAAAAACAATGGACTTAAAAGACCAACTTAGTTTGAAACCATCATAGGAGACAGGATTGTATCAGAAACAAAGAAACTTGAAGATGACCCAAATGCAGCTGCATCCAAAAATTAACTGCGCTCATATGCTGACAGCTAAGCATCTTGAAAGTACAGTTGACTATTATAGAATGCGACTATTGTAGACACTGCCACTTGTATTCAGTGCTTATGCAAATCTTGTAATTTTTTCTTTAGCAGATTGGATTTGTATACAAGAGTTCTTGATGGTATTATGATGCTTAGAAACCAATATAAATACACACAGGGGCAAAGCAATTCATTCAGATTGAGTTTGTCAGTCTCAGATGAGTGAAATGTAGCACTATGAAATACTCTGTAGAGTGACAGAGTTTATACCTCTGTATAAACTTTATTTCACTAGGCAAATCTTGCAAAGCCAAAGGCTTTTGCGAACTTGTCTTGATTATCACTGTTTGTATTTGCTGTTCTGGATTGTCAGGTATTGAAACTCTGTATTTAGACCTGGATTCATCACACTGCAAGCACATGCTTCATTTTAAGCCTTGAAGAATTAACTTGAAGTTGATCAGAAGGTTACTTTGCTGAACTGGTACTAGTGGGTTGGGTAGTTTTAGCTAAAACTTGCACTTTTGGATAGAAGTATGAAAATTTCCACACATTCTCCCTCTCTACATGAAATCATTTTTTGACGTAGGGTTGAACCGTCCACCATCTTTGTTTCAAGTTGGTGGCCCTCAAGACTTGAAATTGTCAAAATTAAGCTTATAGTGGGGAACGCAGCCATTGGGGTCAGGACGGGGATGATATGGGTCCAAATGGGGTGGTATAAGATCAGTAAAGCGGGACAGGTGCTTGCTACAGGTCCCGCTCACTAACCCCTTAGCAGCTGGACAGAGGACTCGAGATCAGAGGACCTCCGACCCTTCGTTGCTGGTGTTGAATGCGAGATCGGTGGCTAATAAAGCAACAATTATCCAGGAATTGGTCTTGGACTTTGCCACTGATCTCATGGGCATTACGGAAACCTGGTTGGACCTTGAGTTGGGGCCTATTTTGGCTGACCTCGTTCCGCCCGGGTATTCTGTGCAGCATCAGCCACGGTCGGGGGGGGATGTAACTATGATTTTTAGAGAGAGGTGGTCTATTAGGAGATATCTGGTGCAAACCAAGGTAGGCCTTGAGGTACTCCATCTGGTGGGGGACAGTTTGGGAGTGCTGCTCATATACCGTGCACCTACCTGTATGCCAGCCTCTCTACATGTTCTAGCAGAGGTGGTGGCGGAGGTGGTGCTACGGTCCCCAAAGGCATTAGTCTGGGGGGAATTCAACATCCACGCCAACGCCGACCTCAGGGGAGCGGAGCATGGGTTCATAGCCACCATGGTAACCATGGGCCTGTCCCAAATGGTTTGTGGCCCGACACATTAGGGGAGGACACATTCTCAATCTTATGTTTTGCACCAGCCTTGAGGCGGGTGTTCCACTATTGGGGGAGGTATCAGTAGTGCCCTTGTCATCACCAGATCATTATCTACTACAGGCCTCTCTCCTAGCACATGTCTGCCCCCGGAAGGGTGTGGAACCAATTCGAATGGTTTGCCCCCGGAGGCTAATGAAACCAGAACGGATTCAGTTGGCTCTCGGGGAGGTACCCTAACCCTCTAACTCGACGATCGTCTCATCGATGACCTTGTCACACTATGGAAAGCTCTGCTGACTGAGGCCATTGATCACACGGCTCCTAGATGTCCGCTGCCCAGGCAACAGCACCACAGGCCCTCATGGTTTTTGGAGAAGCTGTGAGTGATGAAGTGAGAAGGACGGCAGTTGGAGCGATGGTGGCGTCGCTATCATGTTGAAGCCAACAGTTTGCGCCATAGAGTTAGTTTACTATGAGGGCAGCAAAAAAAGCTTTTTTTGCTGCTCTCATAGCAGCTGCAAAATCTCACCCAGCAGAGCTTTTCCGGGTGGTGTGGTGGCTGGTCATACCGGACTCCCTTCACCTTGGAGTGGAGTCATCTATTGCATGCTGTGATAGGTTTGTGGACTATTTTGTGTATAAAATCACTCGTATTCACTACGATTTCAACGCTGCGCTTATTACACATGGGGAGCCAGAGGTTATGGAAGCCACGCCTTGTCGGTTTTATGGGATCAGTTCCAGTCAGTGACACCTGCTGATGCAGTCGGGATCCTTGGGGCTGTTAGGGACACCTTTTGTGAATTAGATACATGCCCGTTTTGGCTAATTAAATATTGCAAGGAGACAATGGGGCCATTGCTGCTGGGGGTGGTCAATGCCTCCCTTCGGGAGGGCAGAGTGCCAGGCTGTCTCAAGGAGGCGGTGGCGCGGCCTCTGCTCAAGAAACCATTGCTTGACATTGACTCCCTTGCCAGCTATCGACCTGTCTCTAACCTTCCCATTTTAGGGAAGGTTATTGAGCAGATGGTGGCTCAGCAGTTACAGGGGCATCTTGACCACATCAGTTTTCTTGATCCCTTTCAGTCAGGATTTCATCCTGGTTATGACATGGAGACTGTGCTTGTGGCCTTGGTGGATGATCTGCTCTGGGAAATGGACCGGGGGCGTTTGACCCTGTTGGGGTCTGTCTGCTGCTTTTGATACGGTTGATCACAAGATGTTGGTGGCACGCCTGTGAGACTGTGCAGGGGTGAGCAGAACTGTTCTTGAATGGTTCCACTCATTCCTGACCAGAAGAACCCAGTGAGTGGTATTTGGGGAGTGTTTTTCATCATACTGAGACCTCGCATGTGGTGTCCCGTAGGGTTTGGTGTTGTCCCCGCTCCTGTTCAACATATACATGCAGCCTCTCAGTGAGGTGATCAGGAGGTTTGGCATATGGTGCCATCAATATGCTGATGGCACCCAGCTATACCCAGGGCCCCGAGGGATCCGCGGGTCTGCGAATCGCAGATTTCCCGCGGAATTCCCCTCCCCCCGCGGAATCTCCTGCCCCGCTTACCCCAGTGCAGAATTTCCAGCCTGCGCTGCGGGGACGCGGGGCAGGAGATTCAAAGAGGGAAGGGGAATGAAAAAACCCTCGGGGCTTCCCCTCCCCAGCCTCCCCAAAAGCCAGGGCCCTTTAATTTGCTTACCAGGGATGGCAGCAGCAGCTGCTCCGTCCAGCACGCTCTTTTCCTGCTCGCACTTCCTGGCCCCTCCCGACGGGGCTCTCAGGGCGACGCAGCCAGATGACGTCATCAGGCTGCGTCGCCCTGAGAGGCCCCGTCGGGAGGGGCCAGGAAGTGCGAGCAGGAAAAGAGCGCGCTGGACGGAGCAGCTGCTGCTGCCATCCCTGGTAAGAAAATCCTTTTGGGGTTTTTTTGGGGGGTGGGGGGTGGGATTCAAGCACGCCCCAGCAGCTGGGGAGGGCAAGCCCCGGCAGCTGGGGAGTGGAGGCCCTGAGGGTTTACCAGTGCGGGGGGAGGAGGAGGCAAACCAAGCCCCCCCCCCGCATGGTAAATAGCGCCGAGGCGCAGAATTGGCCCCTGACTCCCGCGGAATTTTTTTAAAAATTCCGCGGAAGAATCGGGGCCCTGGCTATACCTCTCCTTTTCAACGGACCCTGATCCCGCAGTCTCCGTGCTTACTCGGTGTCTGATGGCGGTGGAGGATTGGATGAAGGTGAATCGACTGAAGCTGAATCCCAACAAGATGGAGGTGATGTTGGTGAGTAAGGTGATGGAGTTGACGGTTCTCATCATAGATGGGATCTGTCATCCATTGGTTCCCCAGGTGCGGAGCCTGGGGGTACTTCTTGATGCACAGCTCTGCCTGGATGCGAAGGTGGAGGCTGTGGCAAGAGGTGCCTTTTGCTAATTACATCTGGTACGTCAGCTTCAACCGTATGTTTCAGACTCCGACCTGGCCACCATCATCTATGCTTTCATCACCTCTAGACTGGACTGTGGTAACGCACTCTACGTGGGGCTACCCATGGTGATGACCCGGAAGTTGCAGCTGGTGCAGAATGCAGTGGCCCATCTTTTAGTGGGACTGGGCCACCGGAAGCACATTACACCAGTGCTCTGATCTCTGCACTGGTTACCGATAGTTTTCCGATCTCAATTCAAGGTGATGGTCTTAATCTATAAATCCCTAAACGGTCTGGGACCTGCCTATCTATAGGACCGCCTCACCACCCAGGTACTAGATCAGCCCCTGCAGTCATTGGGGGGTGTCCTTCTCGTGGTTCCCTGAGTCTTCCAGGGGGCCACACAGGGGAGGGCATTCTCAGTGGCTGTGCCAAGGCTGTGGAACTCCCTTCTGGTGGGGACGCAGCTGGCCCCGGACCTACCCTTCTTTCATAAAAGCTGTAAGACTTGGTTGTTCAATCAGGCATTTGGCGGGGGAGATGGGTGAGGGGATGAGGGAGGAGGAAGTAGGGGGGGAATGACATGTTTTTATAATTTTATGGTTTTATATTGTTAAAGTGTGTTGTGAGCCATCCTGAGCTGCCTGTTGTAGGAGGGGCAGGATATTAAATGTTAAATAGATAAATAAATTTTTAAAAATCAGGCAATATTAATGGCAAATATGGCGTGTTTGGGCTTGTTTCAAATGAAATCATAGTATAGACTATTTTGTGAAGCTTGACCTAACTGTCCACCATCTTGATTTCAAGATGGCAGCTGTCAAGAGTTGGAATACTTGAAATTAAACCTATAGGAGGCATTCTAAATGGAAAAATGTCATGTTTGGGTTTATTTTACATGGTAAATGGTAGTCAACATGGTGTTTTAAAGATTTAGGAATGTGTTATTTAATATTTAATGTTGTTTAATTGGGTTTGATAAGCTACATATTAATAGCTTAGGCTATTGATGGTGAGAGGCCTAGCTTTTATTCTTGCACAGTATTTTCAGCAACAAATTGGATAGCTTTCTAAAGCTCTGGGTCCATAGATTTGGCCAAAATTATCAGAACTTAAAGAACTTTATTAGTTTCAACACAGTTACCAAAAAACCCCACACATGTATTCATGAGGGAGGTGGCTGAGAGGGGGGGTAGGACAGGAGTTGTGAGGTGGGTGAGAGGGGGGCAGGGTGACAGTGGTGAGTTGGCTGTGGGGGGTGGTGGACTCCATTACATTACACAAACAAATGCTATACAGGGGTTATACAATGTACCATGTGTTGACATAAGGATTTAGAGACACGTAATCATGAGGAAGCAGATACCAGGATGTTGCTACATGTGAAGGATGCTATCAAACAGGGTCACAAATCAATTATAAGAACAGTTAACAAAGATGTTGTTGTCCTCACCATGTCATTTTTTGAAGCATTGGAGATACAAGAATTGTGGATTGATTTTGGTGCCGGCAGACATTTCCATTATATCTCTGTTCACCTCATACATAATTTACTTGGTAGGGAGAAGGTGCTGGTGCTGCTGTTTTAATTTTCACACATTCATGGGATGTGATACAACTTCATCATTTGGGTGCCTTGGGAAATATTCAACATGTACCCTGAATTCACAAAGACATTCCAGGCATTGTCTGATAAACCAAAAAACCTAAATGACTCCATGAGCACACTAGACCTATTTGCTGTACTGCTCTATGACAAGACATCTTCAAGTACAACAGTTCAATTGCCAAAAGGAACGGTTTACCAAGAAAGGACATTCAATTGAACAAATTCTGCCAACCAAGACCACTTTAAAAACAGCATGATTTGAGGTCCGCTTATCAAGTGGGATATTGCAGTGCAGAGAGCGCTCAGGTGCTTTCCCTGGGGGGTGGGGGAGTGCAGGGGGAGCCAGGGCAGGCAGTTGAGTAACACGTATATAGGCACTAGAAATGATGCCTGCTTCTGAGCAATAATGTTTACGGTCATGGCAGCAACATGCTCGAGCAGGGAGCTCTGGAACTGAATGGATTGAGACAGTCTGCTATGCGTCCATGCCCATATTTCACGCCTCTACTTGTTCACCTTCTCAGTCACGCTGTCTGACCACTCAAACTGCTGCCAGAGGTGATCCCAGTGCCTGTCCTCTCACCGGTGGTCTAGTCGTGCCTCAGCAGCAGAGCCATTGCATTTTGTTGCGTTCTGCTGCACCACCTGCCTATGCTCCCTGGTCATGTTGTTAATAGCTTCACAGATCTTGTCTGTCCATCATGAGGTCTCCTCAAGCAGTTCCTTTTCCAAATTTCCCATTTTCAGTACCGTGCCTGACTTCAAAGTTAAGAAAACTTTCCATCAGCTTCTTCAAAATTCTCTCATCAAACTTAACTATAGTCCTGCTACTGTTCAAACAAAATAGTTACTCAGCAGTCTCATCAGTCGAGTTTCAGCTCATTGAAGCAATGCCCTAGAAAATAGTTTTGATGCCACGTTTGAAAGAGGAGAGAGCAAAGGTCTTCTCAATAGGTTTTATTTTGTCCGTAGGGGGAGGAAGCATGCAACATGCTTCTTTATTCTCAGCCTACTAATGTATAAAAATAATCAAGCAGGCTTTTCAGCTGTTCCTGATTGCACATTTTTGTTTTGAGTTCAGTTATAAAGCATGGGCTTCACTTGGATTAAAAGCAGCCAGTAGGATTTTTTTTCTTTGCTACTTTGTCAAGGTCTTTTTATGTTTTTTTAAGAATTTAATTTTGAATACAAAGCTTCTTCATTCAAAGTGAATTTCTATGGGATCAACCAACAAACTACTTGTGGAAAATTGCCTTGGTACTTACAGTAGAGCTGTCTAATGGCACATAATCTTCTTCTTGCTCAGTCAAACAGGTATTGCAAAACTGGACACTTAGATTACCAAGGGACTTGTGGGGAGGGGGGGAATAAAACACATAAGATTGAGAAACTTTACAAAATGTTAATTTGAAATGCACTGTAGCATGCAGAATATAAAAAACTCACAAACTGTATACATGTAGATTTAAATATCCCGACTCCTGACCCCCACACCCGCCTTCCTCCATGAAAGTCATCCCATGCGTGAAAATAAGACACACAAGATTATAACCAAGTAGATATTTGAATGGCAGTGACATTCTGTCATTAATATCAGCATATTAAGTTTCTTGAGCCTTATCTAGCCCATAAATAATGTTCAGAACTTTTGAATAGCTGGCTACCTATTTGGGTGCCATGCAAAGATTTGGGAAATCATTGTAAAATATTCAGATTTGAAATCTTGCCAAGTTAAAATCCTGTACATTAACTGTTATCTGTAAATATGGCAAGATGTCACTGCCATTCAAATATTATATTAGTAGTATTAGTATTATTAAGCATTTATATAGTGCAAGCAATGTATCTGACACTTATCCAGCCTAACATGGCATAGCAAGATTTTGGATCAACATGAGATGTGTTCAGAACTATTTCTTTAGTCTTATGCTTTGCACAAAAATATATCAAGCTAAATTTCTAACACATTTGGGATGTTTAATGAGAAGCAGCAGGAAGGAAATGGAGAATGTTTTTAAATGTTGAAAGTAAGAGTGATACAGCTTCTGGGGCTTAAAGGTGTCATAGACAAGACTATGGGAGATTACTGATGCTAAAAATATCAGGGCTGCACAAAAATATTTGGAAATATTCAATAATCAGTGATTTGCAGGCTTCTAAAGCCTTTGTGAATAAGACACAGTCTATGCAAAGCAATATTCTCTGTTCACTGATCATTATAAGAAAAAAAAGAAAGAAAAGTGATGGACTTCATAACAAAAATGGCTTCATAACAGATGCGCTGTAGTAGTTTGAACCCATCTAAAAATGGGTATGTTTGAGACATCATTCAACATTTGCAAGTTCAGAATTCAGCCACTTTTCCCAGGACCGTTTTTTTAAGTTGCACGAGTGGAGGCAAGATAAGAAAAAGTCAAGTATGCAATCAGGTGCTGCAATTTAAAACATAATCTTATTTCACATAATTTATTTTCTTTTTATCTGCCTTCTGAAAATTAGAATATAATTTTGTTGAAAGATATGCTCACCCACAAACACATTGCTTAAGAGAATAAAAAGCTGTTCTTTGAGTTACTGTGAGCACCCCAGTTCTCCATGATTAAATCGTTCTTTTCCTCCATTAAAACCTTTACTGAAATTCACCTTGATTCATTTATCAGTGGTGGGTTCTCCTGATCAAAAGAGAACACCTTTAAAATTCAACATAGATAATAAAAAGAAGTATTGCCTGATACCTCAGAGAAATGCTTCTGGGGCTTAAAGGTGTCATTGTAGACTAATGGTGCACCTGTCTTCCTTCATTCCTAAGGCACTGACCAACTTCTGTTGGGTACCTTGCTGCCCCCTCACTTGTAAATTTTCTCTGGGCAAGCAGAAGGGCATTTTTACATCAATCAAGTTTCAATCACATTTCAGCACTATGCTTTGAGATGGTGTAGTCTTAGCTACTTGACAAATGTTTGCTTATCTAGTAGCAAGTGGGTTCTTTTGTTAAGCTAGAGAAACAAGTTACTTGACAAGGTACCTAATAACAACTGTAGTATGTAGAGGACTGAAGTAACAAAGGGCAACTTTCATTGACTAATGTGTCTGCTTGGGTAGGACTCTACAGGAACCTTCTACACTCCATTCCGGTTAGTGTACCCTTTTGAAGCAAAGTACCCTGGGATGTCCGCTCTTGGGTGCAATGTGGCTGACTGGTTTGCCGAACTAAGGGGTAGCTGTTTGATACTGGGGAAAGACAGATGTGTTGAAGGACTAATATCTTGCTTATCTATTTTGGAAGATCACACTAGTTACGAATGCCTTTCAAACATGTACCCTTCTTCTTTCATATCAGTTTTTTCTTCTTGCTCCCCTCCCTTTTATTCTTCCAGCTTCCATGAGACGTTTCTGACAGAATGACCTTAAGAAAACCACTTCTTTTCTCCTTTACTTTCTACTGCTGTTTCACTCTCTCCCTGACCTTACTTGCCTATATTACCACTTTTTATTGCCAATCTCTTTTTTCACTGCTATCTTTCTGAATTCTCTAAACTCTACCACTGCCTCCCTTCCCATGGCTGCTATGCAGCTTAATTGTACTCCATCTCTAACCTTTCCTTTTACTGCGGAATGTTTTCTCTCATGTCTCAAATAGGCCTTCATGGTGCATTGTGTGGTACTTATTTTTCCATTCAGATTTCAATCTGTCAAAACATAAAATCCTCTCTCCATGTAGTTCCTTCCTCCTCCTCTCTGTTGCTGCTGCTATATTTTCTTTGTGCTTTGTTCTTGACCTTTGTGCAGTCTTTGATGCTGGATCGTTGCAGGCTTCTGAAACCCACCTAGCTATGCATATTTCCTTCCTGAGATGGTTATGCTCTCTATCATCTCTGACTCAAATACTCCAACATGAGCCTCCCTTTTCTGTACTTCTTCAAGAAATTCCCCCACCCCACCTGTTTTCTCAATTTTGGTTACCTGATTTCTGCCTTTTAATTAAACCTTTTTAATTAAACATTTGTTTCATGCTAATGATATTCACTGTACACATATTTTAACCTCTTTGAGGGTTCCTCTGTATGTGGTACTCCTTTCTTTGTGTCTTTGACAAGTACTTGTTGGAATGGAAAGGGTTAAGTTGAAGAATAATTAGGAAGGCAGTTTAATTTGTGAGGTTGCTAGTTAGCATAAATAAAGGCCCTTTAAAAACTGACTGTGGTGTGGGGGGGGGATGGGTTTGCGGCCACGGTGGGTGGAGGTGGGTGTGCACCCATGCAAATGGGCACACCCCCATCTCCACCCATGGAGCATCCGGCATTGGAGTCCATTGCTCCATGGGTGGGTGATGGGTGGAGGTGGGTGTAGCACAGGAGTGCGTACACCCCCCCACCCATCACCTGCGGCATTCACACGGGCACCTCCATCCATCTCCATGCAGTGAAACTTCATGGAGAAGGGTGGGAGCATCTCACGTGAACAGGGCCACCAATGGGCTCTTGTAGTAGTTCACAGCATAGGCCCTTTTTACACAGGCAGTGGTGGTGGTGGTGGGAATGGATGTGCTGCTGCAGTGGGGGGGGTGTGCACCCATTCCCACGGGCACATACCCACCTCCACCCTCCTCTACCCACAGAGCCTCCTCCAGTTTGCCAGATGGCTCCGTGGGTGGGTGATGGATGGAGTTGGGTGCATGCCAGGAGACCTCCCCCCCCCCCATCTAATACCTTCCCGCACACCCAGCAAGGATGGGGTGGGGTGCGTCCATATAAAAACGGCCTTAGCATGGGATGGATGGTTAAGGATTTCTGTGTTAGCATGACAGTGGTGGCTGGTGGGCTTTTCGGTTTATGGGCCATCAGGAGGCAGGGCCAGTATTAATTTTCACACTTGCATTATAAATGGAATAGAAAACACAATGAATGAAAAAACAACAGTGTATGCAAAAAACCCAAAAAAACCTACACAATGGTGGTGAGCAAAATGCAATGCTCTGCGTGAAAAAATCAAAAAGGGAAACCCAGCATTTGCTCCTGTAGATCAGATGCTAGGGGGAAAAAATTGACAGCTCAAAGCTTCATCTGTTTTAAATAATAATAATAATAATTAATAATAATTAATTAATAATTTATTAGACACTAGCTTTCGCCATGGTCAAAAATAATAAAAGCAAATAACATACAAAGACTCAAACAGACATTCATACATACATAAATACATAAAATCCAAAAGAACCAAGGAAAGAGAGCAGTAGGAGACTCATCTTCGCACAATAGAGTGTTAACCAGCAGAAAAAGAAAACCATTCAGGTCACTGTATTTCGAATTCTTATGGCCAACAGGGCAAAAAAAGCAAAAGTCTGTATGAATTTTTCATCCTGAGATACCAGCAGCTCAATTAATTTATTCTTAGATGAAAAGCATCTCTCATCCCATAAAGGGGCTAACCAAGTCTGCCGAAGAGACTCATATAGAGGGCAACAGAAAAGAAAATGTTCCAAGTCCTCCACTGCAGAGCTCTTACAAGGGCAGAATCGTTGGTCATAAGGTGTATTATTATAGCGGCCCTCCACAACAGCAGAAGGGAGAAGCTGGAAACGAAGGCACGTGAAGGCTCTGCGCAATGTGGCATCACTTAAGATGTCAAGGTACAACTCAGCCCTATGCAATTGCTTAAAATAGCAGAGCTAAGGAGCCACCTTCCAGGAAGCCAGAGACAGCCAAGTCTTCCTGCCTAGAAATATCAGTTAACCTGAGTTTGACCAAACTTTTTTGCAGGGGGAGATTCCCCCCCCCAGAAACAAGAAACCGAAAGGCCTGCATTAGACAAGTATAACATAATTTGGGAAATCCAAGGATAGGGTGGTACCCCTGAATGATCTAACTCTTCCTCCAAACAGAGCACTGGTAAGGAAGACTCAGCCAAATTAATTACCTTGAGCCAATATCCTAGAGCCAGCCACTTCTTAAGGCAATCAATAGCCAGAGTGCCTGTTTCCACTCTTACCACTGGGACAGGAACGCTCTGCGATACTTTCAATAGCTTCCTCAAAATACATTCTGGATCGTCTCAAGAGCCCGAACATCCATTGAGAGAGTAACCTCTGACCCTAAGAATGGACTGAACCTTGGCTCGGAATACATCCAGAATATGAGATATATTTATTCCAGTAGAGCGAGAAGCCAGTCTTAAGATCCCTTTATATGCCGCCCTTGCCTTTAAGGCGATTAACTTCCTGTGCCTTTCCCAGAAACCGTTGTCTGAAAAAGAAATCCCTAAATAAACATAGGAGGTAACCTGATGGAACTGCATCCCTCTAATAACCCAGCTACGATTGAGGGTCCTTTTCTTCCCCATCATAACCATGACTTGCTGTTTTAAATAAAGGAACACTATATGTCTGTGTGATTTGTTTCACTTTTAAAAATTGCTATTTTAAAAGGAAAAATCCACTCAGAAGAGAAACCCTGACACACAAAGGAAAACCTTTATATGTGCCCTGACTGGGAAATGCTGCAGTGTAAACTCAGCCCTCAGTACACCAGAGAATTCACCCTACCAGGGAAAGGCCCTAGAAATGTCTAACGGTGGGGAAAGCTTTAATGTGAACTTCAGTAATATGAAAGAACCCAAACAGTTCCCTCATTTCCACCTCAGCTGCGGTTGGGAGAGTAGGGCAGGACTAGAAGAGGCAGCATGGGGAAGAATGCTTTAGCAAACAGTATAATAGACCAAAAGCTTAGCTACTAAGCCACACTGATGGTCCTCCTTTTCTAACCCTCACCTCAGACCGGCTCATCCCATCCCATCCCATCCCATCCCAGCTCCCATTCCCTTGCACCAGGGGTGGGGAACCTTAGGTCCAGGGGCTAAATGTGGCTCATGGCAAGTTTTTATTTGACCCCTTTCCAGTTCCTGGATCTGGTCCTTACATCTAGTTCCTACCCTCAAGAACTGAAAATCTGAGTTCAGGGTAAGGGAGCAGAGATCTTCATCATGCACACAAGGCTAGGGGACAGATCTAGGGCACAGATCCATGAACTGGACCTTCATCTTCCTGAGTGCATTCCACAGGCACCTCTGCCTTCAGCTATGTGACTCTCAAGAGTTTGTAGTCATTTCTCAATTGGTCCCTGGGAGAGACAAGTTTCCCCACATAGTACTTTGAGTACCCTTCATACGAACACCCAGATCAGTGAACAAAAGACAAAAAATACATGGATTTATTTTGGGGGGATTTTACCATGTATTTTTTTTCTCCTCTTGTTTAACTCTCCAATTCAGAATCTCCCAACTCAAAACCATCACAGTAAAAGGAGACAGTTCTCAAACTCTCCACATCAGCTGGAGCTCTTGCTGTTGGAATCATCTGTAAAGACAAAGTTTTTACATCATTTACTGTGATGGTAACACATACCTTTGGTAATACACACCAGTGTTTAGGAGATTCCTTAATTCTTCCAGAAACTGTATATTTGGGAAGATGGGAAGGAGGCTTATCAAAAGATATCTCACAAGCTGAAATACAAGCAGTCTGGCTTCACATGAACCACTGCTTGTCTTCATGGAATGTGAAAGAATCACATCTAAATCCATCTAAACTACATACTTTTTCTACCTAAGCACCTAATAAATGTTGGAAAGTCTGTGGGGAAGTCGGTGCATTCATCTACTGCCGGTGGACATGTACTAAAATAAGAGACTTCCGGATAATGCTCAAAAGGTATATTAAGGATATAACAGGATTGGATTTACTGCTATCACCATCTATATTTCTTCTAGGTATGTTTCTAGAAATGCCTTTGATTACTACCTACAGGGAAACTTGTGTCCATTTGATTTTAGCTGCCATCAACACCATTGCAAGAAAAGAGGAAAACCCTGAACCCCCTAAAGGGGGGAAATGGATATCCCGCGGATGGTACATACTTACCATGGCTGGCGTGAATTATATCTGCCACCTTGGATTATTAGCCGATTACATCTTCCCCCGGTTTGTCTGCTCCAACTATGTTTGCTATTACATTCTTCAAATGTAATGCACTGCCTAGCAAAGCTGGCAGTTCAATTGGAGATACGTTGAATGGGGTGGGAGGTATATTGTCCTATTTTATCTGATATTATTGATATGTCGACTGGGGGGATACTGTATAATTATGCTCAATATTTATTTAGTTACTCATTAAGGTGGGTTGGGACTTAGTTTCGTCTGACACCTTTAAAGGTTTGTGGCCTGTATTTTCAGGTCATCCCAATTCCCTCCCCGGCATGTTTGTCCCTCTATGTTGGGGTTCGGTTTAGTGTTGGAAGGCCTATTCCTTTTATTGTTATTTTAGAGTTTTTGATATATATGTATGGTGTTTGCTTCTTTTAGTAAATTTTAAATCTTTTAGTTATGGTATTTTTAGTTTAGTAGGATTTGATATGTTTTGGATATGCTTTTGATATGTTGGATTTGATTTTTTGTTATGGCCTCGGCTAAACAAATAAACTTATAAACTTACTTACCATGGAAAAGACTTTAGTCTATTTACAGGACAAACATCTGGAATTTCAGGCAACTTGGTTTTACTCCTATACCTTTCTCAAAAATCAAACTGTTTTGTAAAGAGCCTTGGATAATATATGGTATATTTATCTTATTTTATTTTGATTTATATCCCATCATATCCCCTGAGGCTCATGATGGATTACAATAAATACATAAAATACAAATATAAATTAACAATTAAAACCCCATAAGACTAAAAACACCCCAACCCTCAGTCTATCCCTGCTCATTGAATGCCTGGCCAAATAAAAAGGTTTTACACTTCTTAATTTGAAGACATTCAAATTAGGTTTCAGGCAAACCTCCAAGGGAAGGGAGTTCCAAAGTTGTGGGGAAGCTACTGAGAATGCTTCTCTGCGGGCCCAAGTCGTATGAAACTGGGCCAGTGATGGAACCCGCAATAGGGCACCCTCGGCAGATCTTAAGGTCTGTGAAGGGACGTAAGGAGAAAGACGGTCCTTCTGATATGTAGGACCCAAGCCATTTAGGCTTTAAAGGTCAAATATAGATTTTAACAAGATTACTTTGCTTGTTATTGTTGTTAAAATAAATACAAATTTAAAAAGGGGGGGGAGGATCCTAAATTCCCAGTAGCATTAAGTAGGGCTGTAGCGGAAAGTCACAGCGGTAGCTATTTCTGCTGGAAACAGCGATTCCGCAATTAGTGGTACAGCGTGGCAGAGGGTTTCATTCCACTAGTTTCATTCTGCTACTTCCGCAGTTCTGCTAATTTCATTCCGCTATTTCCGCAGGCTTCACAAATAGTGGAAACATGACATTTTCGCTACTTCCGCCATTCCGCCAGCACCACAAAATAGCAGAAGAGTGGTTTTCCGACTATTCCGCAATTTTTTCGATAGTTTCTGAATTTGCAGAATGTCGGCGGAATTAGCGGAATGTCATCAGAAAAGCCGCGGTGTGACGCGAGCAATTCCGAAATGGCAGAATGGAATCGCAGCGTGGTAAAAGCTGCTGCCGCATCAGCCCTAAAGTTGCTTGTAGAGGGAACAAAATTTGAAGGGACTAACACAGTTTCCCCCTTTCAAAAGCACTAGAACTACACAAGACTGCATGCAGTCTCTGGATTGCAAACGTTAAATTATTTGTAATGTGTAAACGCAACATATAGTTGCATGGGGGAGTGAAAAACCACCATTTACATTATGTAGCTATGCCATTTCTTACTCTAACTTACTTAGAGATAATTAGTGTTCCAGTATTTGAGGATTATACTAGGCATTAGTACCGGTTGTTCTTTATTAGCAAGCACTGTTTAAAATGTGTATTTGGTTTCAAAGCAGATACCTACCTGCTACTGTATTTAGCACAAAAGTTAACGAAAAAAGGGGGTGGGGAATCTATTACCTTCTGGTCAGAGGACTAGAAGAAAAGTAATTTTGTTTGAACTTTAAAACTCTTCCTACTGCAGAAATGTGTACTATTTTTGGTTCTCGCTTTCTCATTTTTCTTTTTTGATGAGGAAAAAAGGCAAGTAGTATCGCCATCTCCGTGTTTCTTCCTTCGTACAAAATGTCTCTATCAACTGTAGGTGGGAGTTAGGGTTGTTTGTCACACTTTATCTCGATTAGAGTGGTGGGAGGAAATCATCTATCCTGGGTAGCTATTGTGTACATATTCTTTCTCCATTACACTATTGTGTGGGCTTTTTTCATCCTTTCAAAGTCAGAGCAGCTGCCTACCTTTTTCGATGATATCTGTCCACTAAATGGACACCAGTAAGGATCCTTTTTTCAAACATTTGCACCCATGTTAAACAGGTAGAATGGTGGCACGTGTTATGCATAGAGACGCCCTGTGTCTCTTGTTTTAGATAAAAGAACAGAACCCTTCTTACAGCCAGTTTTTGCTACCCTTCTTCAACTAAGAGGGCAGAATAAAATGCTACGAAGTATGTGTGGGAACACTGGAACCCTGCTCTTACTCTGTTGGAAGAGAAATGTGCTGTGGCTATCCCAAATGAAAATTAGCCAATAACGTTATATATATTAGTGGAAAACATGAAACCGTGATTTGATTTGATTTATTGATTTGATTTGACCAGTAAGTCTTATCAAGCATAAACAAACAAATTAAGTTTAAATAGAATACAACATCAGATACAGCAATACCTTCAGCAACCCACATTCAAATTCCAATATCCATGGCCCAGTAAGATTCCTTAAGATACATACACTAAATTTATATCATTGGCATTAAGCCTTGACAGGAGTTAATACCATTTACAATATAAAACAAAACTATTATAAAAATTACATAGCTGACGAAATCTGAAATATGTCTCAGCCCAGTGATTTGATCCTATGTTCCTGTAATTTCAGTGCCGAAACTGCAAAGGGTGTCACAGCAGTTGTTACATCATCTCTACTATCAGTTAGTAGATATTGATAAACCAGTATTCCAACTGTGGACCTACTGGGATCCACATCAGTTGCCCAACATAATCTTTCCTGGGGCCCGGTATATAAAGGACAATACAGTAAATAATATATTAAATCTTCCACCTGGTTCAGACTACAGATACATTTATGTTCATTATAATTCACGCCTCTATAACGACCTATCATGATTTCAGTACACACATTTGTAATTTAAAGGCCGTAAAGGCCCTCCTATAGGTTGCATTAGTCAGTGTAACAAGATAATTATGCCTTTTTATACCTGGTACCTAAAATCTATACCAGGGAGAAATTTTAGATGTTAGGGCCTGAGATACTTGAGTCTGGGGCTGCTTTCACACCTTACAAAATGGGCCATTATAATAACTGGAGATAATACTAGGTATTATAATTCTGCAATTTTTTGCAATGTGTGAATGCACTATTCCCCTTTTATGTGCCAAGATCTCAGGTCATTGTAAAAGCCACATTTGGTAGCTCTTACAGGCTGCTTTTAGACGAGCGGGTCACAGTCACATGACCCGCTCACGCGATTTTTCGAAATCCCTTGAGGCGGGATTAGACATGACGAGGGACATGACCATGTGCATTCAAGGCAGTCGCGCATTGTTTACCGACAGCGAACTAAATACCTCAATGTGTGAGCAATTATAATACCCGGTATTATCACAAGCAATTATAATACCCGAAGTGTGAAAGCAGCCATAGTTTCAATATCAACAAGTCTTGATCGAATAACCTTACAAGCTTCCTTATAAGGCAGAGACAAAAAGAAATTCAGCGAGAAGCCCAAATTCCTCATCTTGTCAATGATCCCACACCACCAAGGGTCATTCTTACTTCATATGCTAAACATGTTTTCTTCAAGACACAGTCTTGGAAGGGATTTTTGTGGGAGAACACAGACAATTTTCAACCAGAAGCATAACATAATCCCCAGAATTCTAGAGGACAAAGAACTCACTCCTGTTTCCAGCCTCAAAATTGCCAGTGATGATATAAGGGGAACCCCCAGAAGCCTGCATAAAAACTTACTTTGAATGGGCTCAAGATGGTCAGCCACAGTCTTAGCGTAGCCCCAAGCTTGTGCACCTAAACCATAACAAATCTGGGATATCAGTTTAGCTTCATAAACCCTTAAGGCTGGACCAATCAACTGCCCCCCTTTCATTCTATAAAATTTATATAGTAATACTGAAGAAGGGGCAGCAGCCTGTTTGATGGATTTAAGATGCGTAGTCCAAGAGCCATTCAAGGAAAAAATTACTCCTAGATACTTAGACACTCACTTGTTCCAGCTCGTGCCCATTCAGATACCACTTATCCTTTTGAAATCTGGTAGAGAAAAATCATAACTTTGGTCTTTTGATAATTAATTACAAGATCTTTTTTCATACGTTCCTCCCCAAAATCAGTTAGCAGACATATGAGTCCCAGTCTGCTGGTAGACAACAAGACAGTATCATCTGTGTACATAAGAATAGATGTCCTATGATGTCCAATTTGGGGCGCTAGCTGTTTATCATCTCTGCCAAATTTAATTATCAGATGATTAACGTATAAATAAAATAGGGACCAACAGACATCCCTGTCTAACACCTTGAGAGGTGGAAATTAATGATGACATGGTGCTTCTGAGATTTATACGAACCTGAAGTGTAGTATCTGTATAGACAGAGGCTATCAGCAATAGCAGTCTTCTATCTATAGACAGATCCATCAATTTAACCCAAAGTCGATTTCTGTTAATAAGATCAAAGGCCATGAAACAGTGAAAACAAGAGAGACAGTGGACAGTCAGATCCCGGCTGCCCAATCCATGGAGCAGCAACACAGCTGCTACTTGGACTGGCGCAGACAGCAGAACACGTGTTCAGTCTCCCATGCAGTGGCCACACTGCCCCCCATGGCCCAGGTTGGCCAAGAAACCAAAAACACGGGCAGGACTCAGGATTCTCAAACGGTGAAAACAAACAAGACAGCAGCCAGATGGATCCCCTGCCCAACCTGTGGAATTGCAATGCAACTGCCACCCACTGGACTGGAACAGACAGCAGAACACACGTGCAGCCTCCCATGCAGAAGCCACACTGCCCCCGCACCCTGGGTTTGGCTGAGAAACCAAAAACACGGGCAGGACTTGGACCCAGAAGCAGCAACTGCTGGAAGCAGGATTGGGCCTGTGAAAAGCGCCCAGTGGCAGCAGATCACTCCTAGATTCTGGGTCAGAATGATCCTGTCTGGGGGGCCATACATGGTCCTAGTCCAAGGCACTGTCACCCCTGCCTGACTCCTTCTGGCTGGTGTCTGGAACGCAGGAAAACCAGTGGTTCTACCAGGGCAGACCTGCACCCGGAGAGTGTCCCAAAGCCCGGTCTCTGTTGCTGGGGAGTGGCAATCCTGACCCGAAACATGGGCAGAGGCAACACTCATGGCACATGCTGCATGCCTGGGCTCACCACTGTTGCTGCCCCAGGAGCAGGTCGCATTGCTGCCCCAGGTGGAAAACAAGGAGCTTCTCCTGCTGCTCTATAAGACACTGAACATATAGTAGAAGGGTAGAGGGGCTGTTCACACAGGTGCAAGAGAACTAGGATGTCATACATAGTTCTACAGGATGGATCCCAGCAGAGAGTGCAGAGTTTTCTAGAGAACTGCACAGACCAACAACTGCAGTAAACCCTTTGTGAGGCTACCCAAGAACACTGTCAGTGGGCTATAGGTAATGCAGAACACAGGGACCTGATTTCTGACAGAAGTGGGTCACCAAAAGCACATTATACCAGACAAAGTCTGCTTCCAATAGTTTTCCTGGCACCATTCAAGATGCAAGAGCATTCTCTAAACAGCTTGGACCCTACATACCTAAAAGCCCACCCCATCCCCTATTTTCCATTGCTTTTTTCCATTGCAGTTAGGTGGGAGCGCCCTTTTGAAAGTTCCACCATTGTACTAAAAAATCAGTAATGGCAGGACACGCATGGGTATTCTCAGTTCCACAACTCTGGAACTCCCTTTCCTTGGAGACTCACCAGATCCCAAACCTGAGAATTTCTCAAAACTCATGTTAGCCTGTTTATTTTCCAGAGCTAAACTTATTTTTATTTGGCGAGGCATTCAGCAGGTAGGACTATGGTCTGAGTAATTGTTTTTTATGGTAATTACGTATATACAGCCTTTGGGAGAGGTCATGAGGGAGTTTGGGGTTCGGTGTCATCAATATGCTGATGACACACAACTTTACCTCTCTTTTTCATCTGACCCAGACTTGACTACCTTGGTGTTTACTTAGGGTGTTTTCAGATGTGACGGGGCTGCACCGTCGGAGGGGAGGGGGCGGGGCCATGCGACACAACGTGCGGCCGCACGGCCCCGCCCCTCCACGCTCCCCACCGCCTGCCCTCTGGGGAGACGGGCGGGCGGCAGGGTCAATGCCGCTGNCGACACAACGTGCGGCCGCACGGCCCCGCCCCTCCACGCTCCCCACCGCCTGCCCTCTGGGGAGACGGGCGGGCGGCAGGGTCAATGCCGCTGCAGCGTCTGGCTGAATTCGCCACAGCCCCGAATCCTGCCGGTGCTTCCGGGCCGTGGCGACCGACCAGACGTTACTTTTCTTTGATCCCCGCTGGGGATCACTTTCACCACGCTTCCCAGGGAATTGGTGCGTCTAGCCCAGGAAGCGTGGTTGAAACTGACCCCATGTGGGGATTGAGCGTGGCGAACATCTGGCGGCCGCCAAACTGTCATGCAAGTCACAGTGACCACAGGTGGGTATTCACTGTGGTTCACTGTGATCTCGTAACGTCTGAAAATACCCTTAGTGTTTGGCAGCTGTGGGGGAGTGGATGAGGGCAAGCCACCTGAAGTTGAATCCTGACAAGACAGAGGTGATGATGCTGGTGGGTGGGGCTTGGGACTGGAAGTGAGTTTCCCATCATTGATGGGGTTCATCCCACTTTGGTCCCCCATGTTTGGAGTCTGGGGGTGCTCCTTGATTTGCAGCTCCACCTGGATGCTCAGGTGGCAGCTGTGGTTAGGAGTGCTTTTTGCCAGTTACATCTAGTGCAGTGACTTTGGCCATATATCTCAGGTTCTGACCTTGCCACCATCATCCATGCGTTTATCACCTCAAGATTGGACTGCTGTAATACACTCTATGTGGGGCTGCTCTTGGAGATGGTCTGGACGCTGCAGCTGGTGCAGAATGCGGCGTCCTGCCTCCTTACAGGGATGGGTTGCGATGAGCATATAACACCAGTGCTTCACTCACTGCACTGACTGCCTATAGTCTACCGAGCCCAATTCAAGGTGCCTGTTTTGACCTATAAAACCCTATACGGTCTGGGCCCTACCTATCTGCAGGACCACCTCATTCCTTGGGTTATGGATCAACCCCTACAGTCATCTGGGAGCACCCTTCTTGAAGTTCCCTGAATTCAACGGGTGGAGATGATGGACAGGGAATTCTCAGTGGCCACCCCAAGGCTGTGGAACTCCCTCCCAATGGAGGATTGCCTGTTCCTGGAACTTTCCTCCTTCCGAAGGCAGTGTAAGACCTGGCTGTTTCGCAAGGCATTCAGCAAGGGAGAGGCAGTCGGTGGGTATGGGTAGGGTAAGGTGGGAAGGGTTTTGTTTTAGGAGACTACCTGTTTTACTTGTTGCTGGGTTTTATTTATATTGTGTATGGGTTTATTCTGCTTTATCTATCTTATTTAAAATTTGTGAGCCACCATAAAGCAGGATGGGGCGGGTTATTAAGTTATGTTATACATATAAATAAATAAATTAAATAAATAAATGTTTTTGGTATATAAAATAGTCTGAGATTTATTTAATGCATATTTTATATGTTTTATATGATAGTGCCGATCCCATGCCCTGCACTCTATAGGACTGAAATGGCAAACCGCTGCGGTAGCTTTTTCCAATGGAAAGAGCTCTTCCGCAATGAGCGGCACAGTGCAATAGAAATGTTCATTCCACTACTTTCATTCTGCTACTTCCGCCATTCTGTTACTTTCATTCCACTGCTTCCACTGGCTGCGAAAATAGCAGAACAATGTTTGTTCCTGCAGTTTCAATCATCTGCAATTTCCGCCAGCACTGCGAAGTAGCAGAACAATGTTTATTCCGACAGTTTCCGAGATTGTTCCGACAGTTTCCAAATTAGCGGAATGGTGGCAGAATTAGTGGAATGCTGGCGGAATAACTGTGGAAAGTTGCGGGCAATTCCGAAATGGCAGAATGAAATAGCGGAACGGAAAAAGGAGTTGTCACTTCAGCCCTAGCGCTTAACCCACCTGATTGCACATCCATTATGTTGTGCAGGACCTACATGGAACCTGTGTGGAGGGGGTTCGGGATTTCAGCCACTGTTAATTGTAGACTCCACCTCAAGTCTTTGGGATAAAAATCTAAATAAATAAATACATTAAATTGCTTTCTTTGCCATGCAGCCTTATACAACATGCTTGAGAGCAGTGGGGCAAATATGCCACATTTTCCAAAGCTCCATCCAAGAATCCCATGCTTGAATACAAAGTCTTAGGGAAGGTAGAATATGAACTAGGGGCCTGTCCTATTCCCTGTGTAGACTTTTGTGTCCGCAGTATTGGCATTCGTGAGACACTGCCACCTGCTCAGTGAAACCAAGCCTGTGCCTGCCCTCCCTAAATGAATCAAGACCTGTATTTTTAAATTTTATTTTATTTATTTATCAAAAATTTTAACCTGCCCCCTCTTGCCTACTGGCAGCTTGGGGGTGGCAAACCACTTATATTAAACAACTATATAAAATACATTCATAATAAATAAACATCAATTAAATCCATCAATAAATAAACAGCAAATAAAACAACTGTAGCCCGGTAAGAAACAAATACCCCCCCCCCCCCCAAAGAACCCCCCCCCACTACCCGCGTCCTCCCCCCTCTCCAAATGCCTGGCGAAACAGCCAGGTCTTGCACTGTCTACGGAAGGAGGGGAGATCTGAAGAGAGGCGAATCTCCAACTGGGAGGGAATTCCACAGCCGCAGCGCGGCCACCAAGAACGCCCTCGTGAAGGTAGCCACATGGAATACCCAGGGAACCTCCAAGAGGGTGCCCCCAACTGACTTCAGGGGCCGACCCAGGACACAAGGGGTGAGGCGGTCTCGCAGGTAAGCAGGGCCCAGACCGTATAGGGCTTTAAAGGTAAAAACCAACACCTTGAATTGGGCCCAAAAGACTATAGGCAGCCAGTGCAGAGAATGGTATTTGTAGGGTATCAAAAGGGTGAGCGTTTCTATTATTATTATTATAATTATTATTATAATTATTATTATAATTATTATTATTAGCAAGCATTTATAAAGCACCAGCAACGTACCTGACACTTTACAAAGTAATGGAATAGACACGCTCCCTGCCCTAGGGCTTACAATCTGAGAGACGAGAGGGAGGTGAAGGAAGGGGAACGGAGGGAGAGACAAGGAGTGTAACATTCATGAAGATGCAAGGTCCCAGGTGCACACATGTAACTTGGTTACATCAAGAATGATGGCTGGTTGGTCCATGTGGTGAAAAACAACTTCATTGGTTGTGATTCACAAATCACTTACTTAAGTGGCTTGTGGATCATGGCTGAAGTAGTTACTTTATTATTTACCACGGAAGTTTATTATTTGAACATTATAGACATATGTATGTCAATAATATATCTTGGGGTGATTTTTAGTGTCCACAATGCATGATGCATGCGTGTCTATTCAATTAATGCAAAGTCGCATGCATGCATGTTGTGTGCAAGGCGCACAAGCATGCAGATGGTGTGCAATTTGTGCCTATGGTGTGCAAAGAGTGTGCCATGTACACCATGTGCAAGGTATTCTTCACATGTAGTTTGGTACAGGGCCTTAATCCAAAATGTAAGAGCGCGTTTGTTCCTGTATTTAACCAGCTATCCTTACATTGTATAGGTTGCACTAATACAAGGTAGATCATATTTTTGTGACCAGAAGAAATTCATTTGATTTTTGTATTCCATATCAGCAAGTTATTCCTTCTTTTAAACATAGCTTGAAAATGTCATTATTGGAATAAACCATTATAGATGCTAGAATTAATTAAGATCGAAGGCTGACATGGTCAAACTTTGGCGCCTGGTCCTTTAATTAATATTTATGTGCCTAAGTAAAAGTGGCCTGGTTTTCAAAGGTGCTGAGCATTCAGAGCTCCCACTGACGCTAATGAGATCTGAGTGTCCCTAGTGCTTTTGAAAGTCAGGAAAGTTTTATTTAGGTACATAAATATGGATTTGGCTGTCTAGTTTTAGGCACCTACCTATGGAAACATGAGCCCAGCTTTGCATTGGTTATATACAATCAAATTAAAGCTTTCCAATGCATATTAACTTTTATCCAGTTGCAACATTTTTTATTAGAAAATTAATTTTTAGTTTAATAATAAAAATTGAGAGATGCTAAGCAGTCCTTGAGAGTGTAGAAAAATACTATTCTGCAAATATTCTCTATATGTTCACATCAGCTTCCCCATCTGCTCTTTATTATGGAATACTCTCTGACTTTAAGACCTTCACTTGCTTCTACGCATACTTTAATTGCATGTATAAATAAACTGAGTCTGACTTTTAATCTAATCCAATTTTAGGAATGTTGGGCAATGCATCTCAAAATATCAGTCTGCATATGAAACATGCACTACTCATGTTTGATTAAAGTTAGGCAATGAAGCTTTACTCATCAGTATTTTTACAGATTAATTTCAGATCTACGAACTTTAAAAAGATAAGCAGTCACAGTAGTTGCAGGTACACCCCTACTGATCAAGGGGGGACAGCACATTCCAAATATATGGTTACTGAAGTCTTACTTCTACATTTACTTTCCAACATTCCAACCACTAGTGCATTTCCTTCACCTTCACTGAAAATAGAAATGTAGCCTGGCAGGAAAATCATCTGCTGGAAAACAACAAATTCTTCACACTTCACGGGATAATATAAGTATTACGCAAGTCCAATCCAGATCACCACAGATTGCATGACTCTGCCTCATAGAAGCAAAGGCTGCGACTTTAATTGTACAAAAGCAAGAGTTTCAGGAAATATGCCCCAATCCTTACACCCAGCTGAAATGTCTACAGTGCAGCATCTGAGGAGCAAATGT
This sequence comes from Sphenodon punctatus, assembly GCA_003113815.1. Taxonomy (NCBI): domain Eukaryota; kingdom Metazoa; phylum Chordata; class Lepidosauria; order Sphenodontia; family Sphenodontidae; genus Sphenodon; species Sphenodon punctatus. Next base: position 6,549,810 of record QEPC01001394.1, read on the forward strand.
GGAATTGTACTACCTCAGCAATTCTGCCAACAATGATTTGGCCTCAGCATATTTTAACAAAGTGTCTGGATGGTTCTAATTTAAGGTTCCTGGGGAAACGGACATGTGGGTGGCGTGACAGCTCCCATATCTGGCTGGGGTGGGAAACAACAGCTGATATGGCTAGGTTCAGGAAGGGCCATCAAACAAACGTGCCCGTAGCCAGAGACTCATCCCACCACCTGCATGCCCTGGGTAGGCCTGGGAGCTAAACAAACATGCAAGTGGACGGCCAGCACTGCCCAGCCCTGACCCCAGTGCCCTACCCAGGGCATGCAGGTGGTGGGATGGGTCTCTGGCCACAGGCACGTTTGTTTGGTGCCCCTTCCTGAACCTAGGCATATATATCGGCTGTGGTTTCCCACCCCCGGTCGGGCCAGGCAGCTGCCGCGCCACACATGTCCATTTCCCTAGGAACCTTCAAAGACACTTCGTTAAAATACGTTGAGGCCAAATCATTGTTGGCAGAAATGCTAGCCTGCTTTGGTCTGCATGGGTGGCCCTTAGCCCGGACTGCGTCATCAGAGATTTTGTGAGGACACAGCCCTGGCTAGCCACCTATCCACATCAGGGCAGTCCCAGGCCAACATTTGGTGGGACATAAAACAGACCATTAGTGGTGGGTCCTGGGCCAAAGCAGGCCACTATCACATCTGTTTTTATCCCTAGAGTAACTTTGTAGCAGCACGTATATCAGAGCATGGCTTTCTCAAGCCATGCCTCTTCTCCTCTAGACAAGATCCCATGATCCCCTCCGTGCAACAGAAAAAGTAAAGCATGCTTAAAAATGGAAAACTTCATGTCAGAATCTTAGGGTGGTTTTAGATAAGCACCTCCACACCCATTACTCACCCAACATGCATGTTGCATGGCTCCATAGTGCACCAATGCAGTGTTGCAGCATGCATGATGGGGTGGGTGATGGGCTGCGGAGGTGCTTGCCTAAAAAGAGTGTTAAATATCCACTGCAGCAACATATGTGAGCATGCACTCATGTCTAAGCATATTCCCACAGAGGTAAAGGAGGAATAAAGACTAATTAGGCACCAAGGCTGGAAAGTCACGTGACTCGGGAGACTAAAGAGTAGGAAGGATAAAGAGAGTTTTCTAGCTGAGTTAGAGCCCTCCTGCAGGGCTGCACTTGGATGCAGAAATACAGGCTGCCCCGCTACCTGTATTTCTCATAAGTGTCCTCTAAAATTTGCATATCTGGACCACCCTAAGCTGAATAAGTAGCAGAGGTAAAGCGAGAGGTAAAAATGTTTTTATCCCCCTTGTTTTGGTCATCTTACAGGCAAGAACAGGAGTCAGCAACCAAAAATAGAAGTAGCTACTGCAGCAGTAAATGAAGCAACCTATGGAGGAGTGGTGGGGGTGGGGCGGGGGGGGAGACAAAGAAGTGTGTTGGATGTGGGAGCTGTGGGATGTACATCTCCTTGATTGTGTATCAGAAGAATGTTATATGTGTATGAAATATAGGCTCCATGACCTCCAGCCAAGATACAGGATCTAGAAACTGGAACTGCATCTGGAGTTTAGAAAGGAACTGGAAGACATGTAATAGAGGGTATTTTCAGACGTTACGAGATCACAGTGAACCACGGTGAGTACCCACCTGTGGTCACTGTGTCTCGAACGTCTCTACGTCTGGAAGATTTTTATTATAGGCTCTCTTTCGCTTGTAGGGCAGTTTTAGTATAAACCTGAAATGGTGCAGGGGGCTGGGCTAGATGACTCTTCACTTCTTTCAGCCCTATGACTCTAATTATTAACTAGGTGTCAGTTTGACAATCTCTCTTTGAGGATGGACCACTGTACACTCATTGCCACTTGACAGGGACATACACTGACTTTGTAACTCATTGCTAGGAAATTATTTAATATCATGTACATTTGAGAACTCATGCCAGATAACAGAAAGGCGACATTTTAATTTTAATATATTTTGTAGTCCTTTGGCAGTCCTTAATAAATTCCAAAGCTTCAGAAATGCAATTATTGCTTGAAATTTTCAAAGACAAGAGAGAATCACAAATCTGCAGATTATTACAGATGGTGTGTTAGGTGCACTCTTTTGTTTTCAGTGCTGCACACAAGCCCTTCGCTGATTTATGTTTTCTCACAACCCTTATTATGGGTTTGGAATAGATATTTATGTTTTTAGCCATCGTGATGAACAGACAGCAGTGATTCTGGAATTACCTGCATATGTCAGATATGACCTTTTATTTACAGAAGAAACAAATCAAGGATTTGGAGCTCCGAGAACAATACTTTAAAAATATATATAAATGGAGCTCTCTGCTTACAGCTGTGGTTGGTAGACTTTCAGGACTGTAATGATTGAAAAAATGTGGCTTGGAGGATACAAGTGACTCTTAGAGGAAAGGGACTGAAGTTTATTTTTCCTCTCTTAGATTTGGCTCTGCTTTGTATCCATACAACAGAACATTTGCTTTGCTCTCAGCAGTGCTAATTTATTTTGTATTTCACCCGTCCACTCTCCCACAAAGTAAAACTTCCTGTGTTAGCGCTCTTCCATTTTACAAGTCCCTGTAAAAGAAAAGTAACTATAATTTCTAACCTTAATTAACATCTAAAAGCTGAAGAATAGAATAAATCAACATTGTACTTTAACTATTCTAATTTTAATGCTTTTGCACTCAAGGCAAAACAAGGTCAGTTTTGGTCCTGGATGGTGAAACATTACTGTGTTCCTTGCTAGTGGAGTGTTTGGCATGTGTCAGCCAATTAAGCTGTAAGCAGTTTGGTAAGCAACACTGGATTCACTAGGAGTGTAGGATGATAAGACAGGAGCTGGCTGGAGAGCTTGAAGATGAGCAGATGATGAATTGCCCCTTCTCCTGCCACTAACTAGTGGTGAGAGGCCCTTTGTCATGCTCACCATAGCAAGATGTTGGGGTTTCACCTGGGTTGCTGGGGAAATGGCCTACTCTGGCATGAAAAAATCTGAGGTCTGGCTTGGATTGCTGGGGCAATCAGCCTGAGAGCTGAGCTCAAAGAATGGTCTCGCAAGGTTTGACTGGAGCGGGTTGGTATTTAAGGCTGTTCCCCCTCCCCTTGATCTCCCACAGTCCGTGAGGAGCGCAGCTTGGTCTGAACCATGCAATGCAGAAGGCCTGGGATGTGGCAGACCAGCTGGGGAGTGGTGAATAGGAGCCTCTTGGGAGTGCAAGGAGAATAACAGAATCACAGAATCTCAGGGTGATTTCAGACGTTACGGCCGGCAGCATTGACCCCGGGCCATGGGGTGGTTTGGACCATGGGCAGGCGTCAAGGGGTGCGCCAACAGATGTTTGCCCCTTTGCCCCCGGCCGTGGGGATCGCCGAACCACGGCCCAGGGTCAATGTTGCCGGCCATAATGTCTGTTGTGCGACACACACACCCAGAGGGGGCGGGACCGCATGATGCAGTGTGCGGCCACACGGCCCCTCCCCCTGCACTCCCCACCTGCCCGCCCTCCTCGAGACAAGCAGCCGCAGCAGCCTATCTGACAGCTGCCGCTGCCCGCCACCAGGACTCCGGAACGCGGTGAAGGTAAGGTAACAGATGTTACTTTTACTTCACCACGTCCCGGATTCCCCCTAACCACGCTTCGTTCGCCGCCATGGTGCGGGAGAACAAAGCGTGGTTAGGTTCACCGTGGGGGGTGGTTGACTGAGGTGAACATCTGGATGTATGCAAACAGACGTTCAGCACTGTTCACCACCACCACCACCACCACCCCCCTGTGGTTGACTGAGGTTGACTGTGGTGATTTCAGACAACGTAACGTCTGAAATAACCCTTAGAGTTGGAGGGTACCTCAGAGGACATCTAGTCCAACCTCCTGCTCAATGCAGGAAATCTACAGCTGCAGCATCCCTGATAGATGGCTATCCAGTCTCTGTTTAAAAACCTCCAGTGAAGGAGACCCAACCACTGCCCTAGGCAGACTGTTCCACTGTCAAACAGCTTTTACCATTAGGAAGTTCTTCCTAATGTTTACCCCAGATCTGCTTTCTAGTAATTTGAGCCCATTGGTACTAGTCCTGCCCTCAGGAGCAACAAAGAACAATTCTGCTCCATCTTCTATGTGACAGCCCTTCAGATATTTGAAGATGGCCATCATGTCTCCCCTTGCTAAACATACCCAACTTCTTCAACCTTTCCTCATAGGACTTGGTTTCTAGACCCCTGACCATCTTTGTTGTATTCTGATGAACCCAATCCAATTTGTCAATGTCCTTCTTAAAATGCGGTGTCCAGAACGGGACACAGTACTCCAGATGAGAGCTGACCAGCGTGGAATAGAGTGGAACTATTACTTCTCGTGACCTGGACACTATGCGTCTGTTAATACAGCCTAAAATTGCATTTGCCTTTTTAGCAGCTGCATCACACTGCTGACTCATGTTCAGCTTGTGATCAACTACAACCACAACATCCTTTTCACATGTACTGCTACCAAACCAGGTATCATCCATCCTATACTTGTGCATTTAATTTTTTCTTTCCTAAATGCAGAACTTTACATTTATCTCTGTTGAATTTAATTTTGTTTGTTTTCGCCCAGCTTTCCATCCTGTCAAGATCATTTTGAAGCTTGTATCTCTCTTCTAAGGTGTTGGCTATCCCTCCCAGTTTTGTGTTATCTGCAAATCTGATAAGCATCCACTCTACTCCTTCATCCAAGTCATTAATAAAGATGTTGAACAGTACAGGGGCCAGGACAGACTGAACCCTGAGGCAACACACTCAATGCCTCCCTTCAGATTGAGGAGGAACCATTTATGAGCACTCTTTGGGTACAGTACTTAACCAGATGTAAATCCACCTAATGGTAGAATCATCTAGCCACTAGGGGCGGGAAACCGGTAAAATCCGGTATCCGATAATGCCGGTACCGGGTGTACTGGCATTATCGGATTCGACCCGGTAATCCGGTCCGGGTACCGGATTCCGGGGTACCGGATTTTTTTTACATTGCAGCCATTTAAAAATGGCTGCAATGTAAAAAAACTTAAAGCCCCAGCAAAAAAGTTTTTTTAAAAAAA
>QEPC01001394.1:6555066-6578257 GCA_003113815.1 Sphenodon punctatus
GAATTAATTTATTTCATTGATTTCAATGGGGACACAGCGCCCCATTGAAATCAATGAAATAAATCCGGTACCGGTATACCGGATTTAATCCGGGAATCCGGTTTTCAGGGAACCGGTAAATCCGGTAACCGGTAATGGGCCCGGGGTCCCACCTCTACTAGCCACAAATGTTTGGCTGAAATCAAGATATACTATGTCCATGGCATTCCCATCATCTACTAAACTAGTAACTCGATTAAAAAAGGAAATAAGTTTAGTCTGCCATGACTTGTTCTTGACAAACTCATGCTGGCTCCCACTCTCCTGCTGTTTCGATGTATATGTAAGACCTGGCTGTTCCGTCAGGCTTTTGGCGAGGGGTAGGGGTGAGGTGGGGGCAGGGATGGGGGATTTCCCCACATATTGTATTTTTTAATTGTTTAAAAATTTTATATTGTTTTAATTAATGTTGTTCGCCGCCCTGGGCTGCCCTGTGAGCAGGAGGGGCAGGATATAAATTTTAAATAAATAAAAAATGCTGGCTCCTATTAATCACAGCATTGTTTTCCAAATGTTTACAGACTGACTGCTTCATAATCTGCTCTAGAATCTTACCAGGTATCAATATAAGGCTGACCGGTCTGTAGTTTTCCAGATCCTCCCCCCTCCCCCCTGCTTTTGAAGATAGGGACATTTGCTCATCTCCAGTCTTCTGGCACCTCATCCATTTTCCAAGAGTTCTCAAAGACTTTAGCCAGAGGTTCCAAGATTACATCTGAAAGTTCCTTCAGTACCCTAGGATGTAATTAATCTGATCCTGAGGACTTGAACTCATTTAAAGTAGCTGGTGTTCCTTCTCCATGGCTGCCAAGGGACTGGAGCAGCCCAAGCTTACTAACCCTCCCCTCCCAGCAGTCAGGCAGGGCCCAGAAACTCCATCCCCCAGTCATCCCCACCATACAAGCTCTTCCCCCCCATGGGTGCATTAAAACTGTGCACCTCTCCACATAGGAGAAGCTTGCTGGCTGCGAGATCTTGATGAGGCAGCTCGCAGCCAGAAGGGAAGGTATTGGGCCAGCTGTTCATCAAGCCTCACAAGGGTCACAAGTGGGGACATCAGCAGCAGTCACAGGGCCTCTCACCAGGTCGGCCCTGGCAGTTCCCCCTCTCCCACTAGCAGTGCCCAATCCCCCACAAGGTCTCCCTGTGGGGCCTCCATTGCCAGTGACCAACTCATCAACAAGGGCCCCTGGTGGGTCCATCGGTGCTTCAGTACTGGGTCCATCGGTGCTCCCGTAGAGGGACACAGAAAGGGTGGGCAGAGGAGTCTTCCCCCCTCTTACTTTAGGGATTAGGACCCTGCACCCCGAAGGCCCAGAGTGAAGTACCTGGGTGAGTTTCACCTGATACACCACCTCTCCTACCCCAGGGGGGCATCGGTTAATGATGCCATCCTGCAGGAGCTCACCTCAGTTAACTATTATGTGCCATTCTTGGATAATATGTTTAAACTGGTCGATGTGATTTATTTGACAATTTTTGGATGGGGTTGATAAGTTGCAGGGGTCAAGAGTCACCAGTTCAAGCCACAGGAAGGGCAAGGCTATTTTAAACATTTCCTTGTTAAACCTTCAGAGTTAAAAACTGCTGAAAGTTTATATTTATAGGTCTTTGCTCTGCATATTATTTTGTCAAATCTATGCTCAAAATGGATCTTCTGTGATATCCAAGACTTGTATATGTGATGTTGTCGGGTGCAGCGAGAATTGGGCCATTTGGGATTGTCCCTGGCACACCTTATGAAGCTCCTCTTCAGTAGGGCCTGGTTAGATGTGAGAACCAGGATTTGGGATCAAGATCTCCAAAATGAGCATGACCTACTCATGTCCCAAAAGGTGGCAGTATTGTATAGGGTGTGGTTGATCCTGCCTGAGGGCCCAAAATATTTGGGTGAGATAAGTATGCGGGCAACTAGAGTAGCCTTTACCTTGGCCAGATTAAATAGCTTCTCATCTGCGATAATGGAAGGCAGAATTAAGAGTACTCTATGGGAGGAAAGACTTTGCCAGCAATGTGGTCTGTACAAAGTGGAGACGATCTCGCACATTCTCCTGAAGTGCCTGGCCTATCAACATTGGAGGGAGGTCTATATAGCCCCATTGTTTAATCTTACTGTATGTATCACGGAGGTCGCATTATTGCAATATAAGGATATTAGAATTTTTAAGAATGTGGCAAATTTTCTGGCCAGGGTTTACTGGGTTAAAAGAAATAGGGCGAGAGGGGAGAGTAGGAGTCTGAACTGATAGTGAATCTTGGGGTAGTTAACGCCAGATGGGGGGCTGAGAATTGGGATTTATGACTGATTGTGGCAATTGACTCCGGAGGGATGAGTGAAACATGATCAGTCCCTGGATCTTTGGGGGGGCAGGAGTTTTACCTTGGTAACATGCTAATCAGCACGTAATTATATTTTAGGTTACCCCCAATTTTAATTTTAATTTTAATTTGTTAACTGGTTAACTGGTTATTCATTTTAATTGTAAAGGGAATTGACTTTGAAGTTATCATTGAAATTTTCTGTTAGATTTGTATGGTATTTTAGGATGTAGAGGATGTAAAGTGATGTTGTTGCAATGGCCATATGGCCACGCGAAATAAATAAATCCTATCTATCTATCTATCTATCTATCTATCTATCTATCTATCTATCTATCTATCTATCTATCTATCTATCTATCGCAAAGGCCTATTGGCCAAGTCAATAAAGTGATTGGGTTATGTGTCATTAGATTCAGCGGTCAAAATTATGAAGTGCTGTGGCTCTGCTGCCTTGCTCGCGAAGTATGACATAAAGTCAGCATTCCGTTTGCTCCCAAGTCCACCTGGAAAACCTTCACCTATTGGACTTTCATTTCCAAGGCCTGTATTATTTTGATAAGACTATGCCCATGGGCTGCTCAGTATCATGTTCAGCCTTTGAGGGATTTCATTCTCTGATTGAATTGGTGGTCCAACAGTGGGCTGAATTGCAGCAAGTCACCAAATATCTTGATGAATTCCTCTTCATGGGCAGGGTGGACATGGATGAGTGTGGAAGGCTTTGGAGCACTTTCCAAGAGGTGGCTGATAACCCCTTTGTACTGGAGAAGACCATGCGGGCAGTTTCCTGTCTCCCTGCAGAGAAACTCGTAGCGTTGTGATGCAGTGTTAACAGCTTCTGTTAAGCTTCTGCAGCTGACAGGCATCTCAGTCACTCTTAGGGAGCTTGAACTTCGCCAGTAGGGTTGTGGCCCCAGGGAGAGTCTTCCATTTGCAACTGTATGTGAGTGTCACTGGCAACCTCCCTCCTTAATCTCATGTTAAGTTGACCAGGGAGCTCAAGGATGACCTTGCTACATGGGCTACTTTTTTGGTCAGTTTTAATGGAGTCAGTTTCTGGCATGAAAAACTCCTATTGGAAGCTGAGCTGCAGTGCATTCGGATGAGGTGGGGTGCAGGTTTTGGGGTGTATTTCAGGAACCGGTGGTATCAAGCACCATCCCCCCCTCTCCCCCCCCCCTTCGACTGGACTGCTAATGGCGTGATGAAAGATTTGACTTTTCTAGAACTTTTTTCCATTGTCTTGATGGTTCACCTTTGGACCTCTGAATTTGCAAACCATTCAGTCCTATTCTGGTGTGACAACCTGGTTGTTGAGCACGTCATTAACGTTATTAAAATCGCCATGAGTGATGAAGATGATTAGGGCATTCGTGCTTATTTGTCAAGAAAATAATATTCTGTTTCTTGCAAAGCATGTGCCAAGCATTAACAATAGTGTAGCCGATGACCGCTCTCGCTTTCAAGTCTTGCCCCTGGAAAGGGTGAAATGTGATGGCAGACAGGGATAGAAACAGCCCCCCCTTCAGTCACCTGACTCTTTACTCTGGTCCTTACAGGAGAATGTCACCCTCTCTCACCCACACTGTGTGGTGTCTGCTAGGATGGAGGCACAGTGATTAAGAATTGGGGGTTGGCACTTGAGGGTGCATCAGGGTTAATTCCCCGGACAGTTATACTTCATGATTGTTGTGCTGGACCCGAATTGCCAGGGCAATTTAACCGCACTTCACTTATTGGGATTGGAATAAAGAGTCCAGCCATTGAAACTCACGTTACTGTTGTTCTTGGGTGTTTTTAGACAAGCACCTCCCCACCCATCACCCACACATCATGCATGTTACAGGGCCACATTGGCATGCCCTATGCAGCCCTGGAACATGGATGGAACATGGATGATGCAGCCCTGGAACATGGATGGAACATGGATGATGTAGCTTTGGAACATTGATGATGTGTGGGGAGGCGCTTGTCTAAAAACACCCCTTGTCTCATTCCAGGATGTGCTGACAAAACCGTGTTGAGCAGAGAGGCCTCAGCTAATCATCATCATCATTTATTAAGGCGTAACTTTTAGTCATTGCCAGAACGTACACAACAATACAAACAAATATACAAGAGACAATGCACACATAATACAATCAATAATAAATAAATAACTGTCCTTAAAAACAAAGGAACAGATACTTCCCAACCTCAAGGATTGAGAAAATAAAATCCAACTTTACTCAATAAAAATATACTATAAATAAATAAAATGAAATTACCAGACTCATGCATCGAGACCTAACCATATTCCATTGCATCCCATTATGCACCCAGCAATTCCTCATTAATACCCCATAGGTTGGTCCTTGATGCATTCCACCCTGAATAACTATGCCCATACCTACTTTGAGGCTTGAATAGTTGGCCCTACCCTTCTTGTTCGTGAGAATACAAGAAAATCCTAGGGGTAACCCTGAGGTATCCCCTACAGCCCCACTACCTAACATAATGAACAATCAACTTAAACTCGCCTTACCCTTCCCGGGGCTTATGGCGACAACACTTGACCCCTGCTCAAGGGTCAAAGATCAAAGGAAGCTCATTCTGGCTCTCTCAGCGCTTTAAATTCAAGGAATTTCCTTCTGAGGCCCATCGCTAAAGACAAAAACCTCATAATACATGTGGTGACCTCAGAATCCAAGTCATTAAGAGCCATTTGCATCAAGAAGAAACTTGATGTCCCAGGAAATTTTCCTATGAGAGCCTGAAGAATCTCATCTCGTAATCCATCATACAAATGACATTCGAATAAGACGTGGTGCGTAGATTCCACCATTGCATTTTCAAATGGGCAAAGGCGGTCCCCATAGGGAATCTTTGCTACCCATCCCTCCAAAACCCTGGTAGGAAGGGCATTGACCTTTGCGGAGAGGAATAAATACTTCTCCCTATAGGTTCCCATTGATCCCATGTACCTTGCCCCCATGCCCGGATGCGGAGCCCAGGAGTCGTACCCCACCAAGTGGCGAGCACGAGTCGCCAACATCAAATCGTTTTGCCGGTTTATGTCCCGGGAGCAGACAATGATCTCTTTTCTGACTGCTGCATAGGATTTGGTCCCTAGGTAATCCACCAAAAGGCCCAAGCGCACTAGATAATCCGTTACAGCCTGGCACCACGGGTTAGTGAAAGGATCAAATAAGACCTCATGCAGTAGATTTTCTAAAGAAGCTCTAGATGCTTTGAGCCAAAAAAGGGCCGCCTGCTCCCAAGCATCTGCCGTCCACTCACGCATGCCTGCTTCCAACCGGACGACGGCAGTCAGAGTTCCCTTGGGTAGATTGGTAAGGGTAGTCAAAAATCTAGTTTGTAATGAATTTAAAGATTTACCCCATAAAGGGACCCACAATGCAGCTCCGTACAAAAAGGTAGGTTTAACCTTTAACTCAAATACCTTGATGGCGGTAGCAAGATGTCTCCTCCCTGTCCCAGCAAAATATCTAAGGATTGCCACAAGAAGTCTTTTGGCTGTCACCTCCACCCTAGTCAGGTGCTCTGTCCACCGTCCCGCAGTCGTGAAGTTTAGTCCCAGGTACTTATACCCCTTAGACTGCTAATCTGTTCAGTGGTGGAAGTCCAATAGTCTGGTTCAGAAAGCCACCTCATATGTAGCTTATTTTCCTCTCAGGGAGAAACTACCCAGACCTCTGGGGCTGATTGCTTTCCTCAGCTTTATTTTTGCTTGTTTTACATAGTACAAGAGATGAAAATTAAATTTCTCATCTCCAGTTGACAGGCCAGCAGTGGGTGAGAGCTTGCTCTCTGATTCTTCACATTTGTTATAACTGAACAAAAATGTTATGTCTTAATAGTTATACAATTGCCAAACTAGCTCTGAACTAAATAAAAACTTATCAGTTGCCTACTCAATTTCTTCATAAAATGAAGGGGAAGTAGAAAACCAAAAATGACTTTAAAAAAATATATTTGTTATTTAAGTATTGTTGCTTATAGAGCTGCATTTTTCTTGCTGGTGTGGAATCATAAACTATAAGGAAATACTTGTTCTGTTTATTTCAGAGCCGTAGGCTGCCTATAGCAATAACACCAAACAGCTGAAGTAAAATGTGTTGTCAAGCAAATCGTGGGATGGGAATTTTAAAAGAACACCTGTGTCTTGTTATTACAAATCATATCCACACTGGACATCTAATAGCGCCAATAATACAAATTTAGCTAGAAGTAACAAAACAAATGGAAACATCTGTATGTGCCATGTGGCGATAGATATTGGAAGGTAGCAGGATGTCTGGCTCTGGTTTTGCACCGAGTGATTTCAATACTGTAGATTTTATTCCTTTAAAAGCCTCTTGCCTCCTTAACCATTTAAAAGCCACTACATTTTAGGAAAACAACTTGTGCTCTCCTATTATTTGATTGATAAATCAACCTGTCATAGGCCTGACTCTCCCTTTGGTTCTACAGGTGTAAATTCATCAAACTCTGGGTTCATTCACACAACACTTTTCCCTCTTGTAAACTCACAATTCCTTCCTTAATTTGTGTTTGTCCTGTCTGTGGTAATGCGTGTGTACAGTTCTGATTTCCCAGCATTTCAACATCCCGCCCCTAGCATCAGATGTCAGAGAATAAGGATTCATCAAGAAGCATGCCAGTGCTTCTACCTAAAAGACAGTTATGTCCCAGGTACTCCGTCAATGGAGTTACACTAGGGCAAAGCTGGTCTAATATGGATGAGACTCTTGCTCTGTGTATCTTATAGGGGTGTGCACCAGGCCCCTATGTCGTTTTTGGTTTTTGCTATCGTTTTCATTATTAAAATGTAATTTTCATTGTTATTAACGACAATGGTATCGGTATAATTTCAAACAAAGATTTTATTTTTAGTATCCATATCATTATCAGCATCAATTCCGATATCTTTGTACACAAGCAATATCTAATGGAGACAGGGAAGGGAAAAGGAAAACTATCTATTAACTAATCAATTAACTATATAACTATTCTAATCTAATCTATATGTCTAATATATATCTATATCTAATCTATACTACCTGTCTATATATAAAGTACAGGGGGGAGAAGGTCAGGGAAAGGGAGAAGGTAAAATGTAGGGTATAAGGAAGAAAAGGTATTGGTGGTAATACAATGAGGGGTAGGGAGGATTTTTCTGTGTGCAAGCACCACAGTTCTGTAAACGCAACCTGACAAGCAGAGCTCTCACAGAACAGAGAGAAAAAGACTGGTCTTCCCATTATAAAGGGTTGCAGTGCCCTCCCCCAGAGCCCCCCTGATTGGTTGTGGGAGGCAGCAGGCATTGAGCAATCACAGAGTGCCATGAGACTGCTGAGGCTTGCTGCTCCGATCATTGGCCAGCGATACACCTATCAGATACTGCTGAGCTGCTCGCCCCTCCCAACACAGGCACAGTTCAAGAGTTCAACCCTGTTTAGGGCTCCAAGATGTCTGCTCCCTTCTCCCCTCTCCACATTTTCCCTCCAACACCAAACTGCCACAGCACTAATAATGACAACAATAATGACCTTGTTGTTTTCATTATGTCACTGTCATTATTGATTGTCGTTTTCGTTATTTCAATAACGATAACAAAAATGACAATTTCTGTTATCATTATTGTAATAACAAAAACGACATGCACACCCCTAGATTTGTTTGAGAGGAAATGAAAGAGTAAAGAATGTTTTACTTAGCTGAGATTTTCTTTGGAATTTCCCTATTAGTCCAGGTGCCTGGAAACGTTGTTAGTTTTATATGTCACGTTTCACCATAGCAGCTAGGCAAAGAGAATACAAAAGGACTGAAATCACAAGTTAAGTAATCCACTCACAAATGATGACACCTAAACTGTCACAAGGAAAATATCAGCTACAAGGAGACACATGTACAAACTAAGCATACCACCAAAATAAACAGTTGACTTTTTCAAGCAACACCACCAACTTTCAAAGATATGAGCCCAATACAAAGAATAATAAGCACTTATGCTATAACTAAAACAAAGCAATGAGCTCTAGAGTTCTTATTTGTAAGGGGAGCAGTGTACGAAACCTGGTGCCCTGAAACGATTGACTGTTACTGATGGGTACCAATTGGTAAAACTGTAACTTGGTACAGGAAGTTGGAAAATTGGGATAAAACATAGTAAATGGGTATATTGGTTAGCCTGCAGGGCATTAATCAGGTACCAATTAGTACTTGATGTTACCAGGTTGGACCTAGTACTGCAGTTTTGACAGACGTGCCTGCTTTTGCGGGTACTCATTTCAACTCTAGTTGTGCCGTATTAACTGCCAGAAGGAATTGCTTGTCTAATAATGCAATAAGGGTTTAAAGTCAGAGGTGCCCTTCCTAGCACAAGGAAAAGAGCGGAATTAGTTTCCCAGCAAGCAGGGGAAACAGTTGTATTACCTTATTCTGATCCAGGGAATTTTTTTTCCATATTAAGGTCGACAATGTAAAATAGAAATTGTCTTCCATTTGCAATTACTTGGACTGCCTCCCATTTACATGTGCAATCACAAAACATCCCTATGGCAACTCCATCAGTTCAGTGCCAAGGAAAGTCATTATCAGTGCATTTTAGCTGTGTCTCAGTGCAGTTAAGCATCTGGAAATGAGGAGAGTGACCATCATGTGACAAGTCACTCTGTTGACCACCCGTACGTGCTTCATGAACCACACCATTTTAGAAACACTTTAACTGCACTTGAGCAGGGAAGAAAACGTTTAAATAACAAGGCATGCAGCCAACTTTAGACTCAGTCCTCCCAGGAGGAAATACTAGTCTGTGGAAGAAGAATCTAAGAATAAATGAGGTGACATGGTCCATCTCAGACACTCACACAGACTCTACTATACATGTAATTTCTCCTTTAGTAAAAGACTCAGAGGAAGAGACTTGGAGGAAGTTAGGAAAAAAAGCATGGGACTTTCTTTGTCACTTTTCATAGTCATTCGGTTTCATAACTAGGACATTAATTAAGCTAATTAATCTGGGTTTATCAGATGCCCTTATTCCATATCTTCGTTTTGGTAGATATTTTGTTTATAAGTTCTGTATAACTCTAGAGTTTTCACTTCCCTTAGAAGTTCTATTTAAACAAAACATGAGTGAACGTACACCATACAAGTTCTTTGCTGTCAGCAGCCAGTTTGGGGTCAGGGTGCTTGCCCCACTGATGGTCAGCAGATAATGCTGTTACTGGGTGTCTCAAAGCCATAATCAGAAAGCTGAGTTGGGGTTGATAGCCAATTGGGTCAATCTGGATCATCTTTGAGAAACTTTGACAAGACTAAAAGGGTGTGGGAGTGGGGACTTGAAATGTGACATTTTCCAAGGTTCTATTCTTTTGCCTATGTTGTTCAGTGTATACATGCAACCCTTTGGAGATGTCATGACTAAGCATGTGGTTGAGTATCATCAGTAGGCTGATGATACATAGCTGTATAACTCTTGCCCCATGAACCCTGTCACTTCAGCCATCACATTGGAGGAATGACTAAACAAGATAGCTGGCTGGATGCATAAACAGAGGTTATGGAAGCTCCATCGTGTCCAGTTTTGTGCAATCAGTTTCAGTGGGTGTCACCCGCTGATGCACAGGATGTTCTTGGGCAGTCAGAGCTACCTCTTGCGAACTGGACCACAGTGCCCAGGACAGGCTGGTCAAGACCAGTAGGGAGATGCTGGAGCCGTTGCAGGCAGGGGTAGTCAATGCCTGCCTTTCAGAGGTCAGAGTGCTGGTCTGCCTCAAAGAGGCGGCGGTGCTGCTTCTGCTCAAGAAACCATCGTTTGACATTGACTCCCTCGCCAGCTATCAGCCAGTCTCTAGCCTTCCCTTTTTAGGGAAGGTTATTGAATGAGTTGTGGCTCAACAGTTACAAGATCATCTGGACTGCACCAGTTTTCTGGACCCCTTGCAGTCCGGCTTTCACCTGGGGTATGGCACTGAAACTGAACTTGTGGCTTTGGTCGACAACCTCTGCTGTGAATTTTATCTGGGTCGGTCAACCCTTCTGATTCTGTTAGATCTGTTGGCTGCTTTTGAGATGTTGGTGACGCACTTGCGGGACTGTGCTGGATGGGACTGTTCTTGAATTATTCTGTTTCTTCCTAGCTGGGAGAACTCAGCGAGTGGTAGGGATGGGCGAACAGAATGCCGTTCAGATGTCCGGACATTCGGTCGTTCAGTTTGAAACCCGAGTTTGGGTTCGGCCGTTCAGTTTGGTAGAGTTCAGTTCGGCTGAACTTGGCCAAAAATTTTTAAAAGTGCTAACGGTACTGAAACCAAAACCGAAAATATTTCTGTATTTGTATTTTTGGCCCTGAAACCACCCCTGGTGCCAGGAAATCTGCTCCTCAGCTGCCTCTCCCTTCCAGTCATGTTTTTCCCACCCAAAGTCACGTTTTTCCCACCCCCGAACTCATCCAAACTCATCCAGACTTTTCCTACCCATTCAAAAGTTAGAGCGTTCGGTTTAGTTTAGTTCAGTCGTCCAAACAGGCTGAGTTCGGACTGACCTCCAAACTGTGTTCACACATCCCTAGCAAGTGGTGCTGTGGGACTGTTCTCCGTCTCCCCAGGACCTCTTGTGTGGAGTCCTGCAAGGTTCTATTCTGTCTCCTCTTATGTTCAACGTGTATATGCAGCTGCAGAGTGAGGTCATGATAGGGTTTGGTGTTTGATGTCATCAATATGTTGATGATACCCAACTTTTACTTTCATCTGACCCAGACACAGCAGTCTTGGTGTTTACTCAGTGTTTGGCAGCTGTGGGAGACTGGATGAGAGTGAACCATTTGGAGTTGAATCCTGAAAAGATGGAGATGATGCTAGTGGGAAGAGCGGTGGGGTTGGTGTCCCCCATCAGTGATGAGGATAACCCTCCACTGGTCCCTCAGGTCCATAAGAGTGCACCTCAATTCTCAGTTCCTCCTGGATGCCCAAGTGGAGGCTCTGGCAAGGAGCGCATTTTGCCAGTTACATCTGGTGTGGTGGCTTCGGCCGTACATCTTGGACTCCAACCTGGCCACTATCATCCAAGCTTTCATCACCTCAGGACTGGACTATTGTAATGCACTCTATGTGGGGCTACCCATGGTGACAGTTCATAGACTGCAGCTGGTGCAGAACATGGTGGCCCACCTCTTTACAAGGACGGGTCATCATGAGCATATTACACCAGTGCTCCGTTCTTTGCACTGACTGCCTATAGTCTTCCAGGCCCAATTCAAGGTTTTGGTGCTTACCTATAAAGCCCTATGGACCGCCTCACTCCCCAGCCTCTAGATTGACCCCTGAAGTTTGTGGGAGTGCCTTTCTTGAAGTCGCCTGGGTATCTTGGGTGACTATGGAGAGGGCGTTCTTGGTGGCTGCACCTAGGCTGTGGCTCCCTTCTGGCATAGGCCTCTCCTCCTTTCGACATCAATGTCAGATCTAGCTTTTCTGCAAGGCTTTTGGTGAGGGAGTTGGGTAAGGGGGCGGGCGTTGAGGATTATGGAGGTAAGGAGTTTTTGTATTCTTTTATGCCCCACCATGTGGATCCTTGATGGTATTTGATGATATTTTTTTAATTGTTGTTTATATTATTGTATTGTATTTTTTTTTTTAACTTGCAGTTTGTTAGCGGCCCCGAGCTGTTGTCAGCAGGAGGGCGTGGGGTATAAATAAATAAAATATATGTATTTATTATTATTATTATTATTATTATTATTATTATTATTAATAATAATAATAATAATAATAATAATAATAATAATTTAATGTGTTTATATCCCAGCCCATCCTGCCTCCGGCAGCTCAGAGCACCAATGAAAGGTATCTATGACATCTGTAGTTCATATTGATTTATATTTATATAATTCACAAATGCACTAGCATCTTGTCGATTTGTGTTATTTATATACAATCTTAACTTTGAGGGACCTATTATAATTAGAATTGACACTTCTATCAGGGAAGAAAACCAGACAAGGCAAATTTATATAAAATGTGAGAATATCTTTATATGCATCTGTGTACATTTAATATTTTTAATCATTTATATATCACATCCTGTGTTCAAAATGCTTTACAATCTTTAGCTACTTCACAACAACAATAATGTGATAGGTCCTTACTACAATTTTACAGATAGGGAACTGAAGCCCAGAGACAGCAACTTCCCAAGGCCATTCAGTGAGTTTGTAGTTGTGATCTGAAGTCTCATCTGACAGGTCCAAGCCAACACCATATCCCCTAGGCTATATTACTGGCTCCCCTGTTGCCTCACAGTGAGGCAAAGCTTAACCATAAACCATAAACCAACCAGATGGCAACAAAATGGCTTAAAATAAAAGGTATAGTTGTCCATAAGCTGAATTCTAACTAGGGGTGAAAACAGACATGACGGGTGATTTCAGACGTTACGGGCCCCCAATTAACCACAGTGGATCACCAGTGGTGGCAACCCGACCAACCACCCCCTGTGGTCCAGGAAGGCCCCAAACAGACGTGACGAGATCAGGACCACAGCAGGGGATCAGCCTGACAGACCGCAGACCGGGGCAGCACAACCAACATGACGCCGATTCCGGGCCATGTTCAAAACATCCAGAAGGCACTGGGAGGCAAACAGGAGAATGCTGGGAGGTGCAGTCCGGGGGCCCCAGAATCCCACGGTCACAGAGTCAACCCAGTGAGTGGGTGGGGGTCCACAGGCACAGGAGGGATCACAGACGGACTATGAAGGACAGCAGCACCCCGGGTGCAGGGTACCAGCTCAGAGATCAGGACACAGCCACAAGAGAAGGCATCCACAGAGGGGAACACCGGTTGCAGAGGCAGATGGGGGGGCCCCAGAGGCACAGGCAGGGGCAGCGGAACCCCAGGAACTAACCAGCACAGCAGCATGCCTGGGACATCATGGAGGAAGTGGGCAGCAACCCACGGCATCAGGGCAGAGGTGGGAGTTCATAGCGGGGTCAGCATCCAGGGCCTGGAAGGCACAGGGGGCCTCACAGCCAGCCACAGGGGGCCACGAAGGGGCCCGGGCCTGGGTGGCCCGCCAGGTGCATGTAGTGGGGCCACTGCAGCATGCCCTAATGGTAGCCCAGCACTGACATGTGGTGGGTGATGAGGTTGTACGCCTCAAAGGGATCCTGCATGGCGAGCCCCACCTGCACATTGGATCAGGACCACACACCAGCCAGCGCCGTTAGCTCCGCCCCGGTGGGCTCCGACAAGCCATAGTCAGCAGCCGGGGGCCACGGAAGGTGACTGAGCTCCAACAGGCAGTGATAGACTGCCCCACATGACTGCTGGTACCCACGGGCCCCGTGAACACAGCCAAAGAAGGACACGGCCAGGGCAGGGTCCCCTTCCACCAGACAGGCCATGTAGGTGGCCAGGCTGCACACAGAGAGAGCAGACACGGTCTCTGCCACAGACCACATCACATGTGAGCATGTCATCTCCGGGATGTGCCCATCGGGAAAGGGACGCAGGCCCAGCGTCTCTGCATGCAGCTGGCAATAGCGGGCACTCGCCTCATAGCCAAAGGAGCGCAGTCCCGAGCTCAGACTCGCATAGGCACTGGACAGGCTGTCCAGGCAGCTCAGGAGTAATTAAAGCCGGGGAATGCCACAGGTCACACAGGGCCATGGTCTCACGGAAGGTCTAGTGATGGGGGGCCCCATGGGTGCTGGGAGCCGGGAGTCCGGTGGAAGCATAACCAGCCATGGTCCAGGAAGCAAAGGAGACTAGTGCAAGGACAGGGGGGCCTACAATCCCTGGAGGGATGGGAGGGGATGCAGGGGGGCCTCCAGGCCAGCCGATAAGGCCACCGGCCGCAACATGGCATGGCAAGTGAGCGAGGCATGGGGTGTGGGCCCAGCACAGCTGCTGGAACAGAGCTCACAGACAGGACAGCCTACACACTAATCAGGGTGGTGAGGACAACAGGCTGGCAACACTGAGAGGTGGGAGGTTGCTGACAGCAGGAATGCATCTGCAGCCCACACGTTCTTGGACCGTGTGCCAGGCCCCTTGCAGGGACAGCAGGTGTGCTCAATGGACCACCCCGGCATGGCCGCCGTGCAGGAGCCTGCCCAGGCAACCAGGAAGGGGACCACCCATAACCGAATGAGGGGCCCCCAGCAGGGCTCTGGGTTGTGACCTGGGGGCGGGGTTACATGTGCCCCAGCCTATAACTGGGCCAGCTGACCCTCACCTGGGGCAACGTGCACCATGGAGCTAGTCCAGTTGGGCGCCTGCGGGATGCACCTAGTCCTCTGCGCAGAGTGGTACCGCTCGCACACTGATCTCTTGCGCATCCAGACCACTGAGGTGCACCTGGGTGCCCGCATGCAGGTTACCTGCATGGGCACTGTGGATGGCTCCCACATAGAGATCCTCTGCCTCTCCACTACAGAGGCCGCTGAGTATGTCAACAGACACGGTTACCACTCCCTGCAGCTGCAGGCTGTGGTGGACCATCGGGGGCGTTTCATCGACATCTTCATGGTCAACTCTTGGTGCTGCCACGATGCTTGGATCATGACCATCTCCCCCTTCTATGCCTGGATGTACTGCAGGGACTTCACGGACACGGGGGTGACCCTGATCGAGGGGGTGCTGATGCCCCCCTGTATCCTGGGGTACCCGGCCTGTCCACTAACCCGGTGGCTGATGAAGGCATACCCGGTCGCCAGGAACCCTGTGGAGGCGCTGTACAATACCCGTCTGTGTGCTAGTAGGACTGTGGTTGAGAGGGCCTTCGGGAACCTCAAGCAGCGCTGGAGGTGCTTCACGGGCCAGCTGGACTACACAGTGGAGACCTTACCCCTGGTGATCGGAGCCTGCTGTGTTCTGCACAATGTGTGTGAGACCAATGGGGCTGCCCTTGACTACTCCAAGCCCCAGCGTCCTCCCAGCCCCATGCCTCTCTATGTGAATGCTGAGAACCCGTGGGAGTACTGATACGCAAAGCGCATCTGTGCTGCCCTGGCTAGGTGGATCACCCGGGAGGCTGAGGCGAGAGGCCGCACACCACCATCTCCACCACCCTGGGGTCCCAGAAGCACCCTGGTTGCGCCCTTAGGTGCCCACACACCCCTAGCCCCGGGTCCGTTAACAGATCAGCGGCTGCGACTGTGGTGCCCATGCATTTTTTGTGCATACCTCCTACAGTTAACCCCACCCCCCAACCCCACCATGCAGGTTCCATGCCCCCTCTCAGACTGCCCTCCCCCTTCCCCCATGACCTGCATGTCTACGGGGCCTCCCTCTTGGCCGCCATGTGGCCGCTGTGGAGCTCTGGGAGCTCCCCTCACCCCTCGCTGTCCATGTCTCCAACCGTGTCCTGGGATGCCTCAGTGTCCTGAGGGGCAAGCAGTGTTGGGAGGGAGGGCGGACCCAGGGCCGGAGCGGCCCCCCTGGGTGGCTGCTCCCTCTGGAGGTCTACAGGGACCAGTAGGCGGATGCCTGGGCCCAGCAGTTGTGCCGGTGGCTGGGGCAGTGGCGGAGGTGGTGGGGGCACCGAGGGGCCTGGCATCGGGGCCGGGGAAGGCAAGTTGCCCAGCGGGACGGCGGTCATAACGTAGGCGCTTATACTCCCCGCGTGCAGCAGCAGCGAGGTGCCAATGTCGTGGGACCGGTCCATCTTGGCAGAGTGCTCCCTCACCATCCAGTCTATGGCCTGTTCCAGCCGCCTGAATGCCTCCACCTGACTGCAGTGCTCCCAGCACTCCCGCCTCCATTCGAGGCACACCTCCACCTGCAGCCTCCGGTCCCTTGCCTCCGCTTGCTCCACGGCCCTTTCGGTGGCTGCCTCCATGCGGTCGATGGCCGCTATCATTCGCTCACCCTGCTCAGTGGTGGTGCGGACTATGTCCTCCACCTGCTCCTCCCTCCGGTGCCATACCTGTGCGTGGGGCTCCCTCATCCGCTGATCTGGAGGCACGGGGCCAGCTTTCTGGGACCTGGTGGGTTGCCCTGTTGGGGTGCACAGTAGGGGTTGGTTAGGCACCCCTGCCGCCCACCCCTGATCCTGTGCTGCGGATGGGGGTTCATGTTGCCTTTCCGTGGTCTGGGGCAGGGGTTGCTGGGGGCAGCCCCATGGTCAGTGTGCCCCCCTCCCTCCCTCAGACCACCCCCTCTGGTCCATTTCCCATCCCACCCGCTTGCTTACCCTCGATGTCGGTCTCGGAGCCCTCCGAGGCCCATTCCTCGGTGTTAATGGGGGTCCCCCTGCGTTCCCTGGCTGATGGCAACCGGTGTGCTGACCTCGGCTCCTCCCAGTACGGACATCGACTGGGGGCTCTTTGGGCTGGTGCGTGAGGGGGGCCCTGCTGCTCCCTGAGTTCCCAGGGCATTCCTCTTGGGGGGTGGGGTCCCTGGAGCTGGTGCCTTATAGCGGGGCGGCGAGGGGAGATGGTACATTGGCCCTTTTCCTGGCCTGGACCATGGCGCTCCCCACGAGGCGCGGGATGACTATGGAGCCCTTCATGTGGAGGATGCGGTCCAGGGCATCATAGTAGGGGGCGGTCTGGGCTCCATGCCTGGACTGCCGGTTGTTGTCCTTAATGGTCTTGTACCCCCCCCTTGAGCTCCTTTACCTTTGAGCGGCACTGGTCTACTGTCCTGTGGTGCCCCACTGTCTCCATGTCCCGCACGATCTCCTGGTCCACGTGCTCATTCCTCTGGTTGACCGCTAGCTCCAACTGGTGCTCCATGGTCCATCAGATCTTGATGAAGTTCTGGGTTTCCCTGTACCCCCATTGCCCCCCTCAGTGGTATGGCCTTCTCCTGCGTGGGCCCTCCTGGTCCTGGTCCTCCTCCACATGCCCTCTGCCTGTTGTCTCCGGGGGCTCGGGCTCCCAGCCCCATTTCCGTGTCTGTGGGTTGTAAGGGGGGGGAGTTGCCTCAGCCCCATGGCCCTCCCCCTTTCCCCCCTCCTGCTGGCCCACCCACCCCCCTTGGTGCCCCCGTTCCACTGCCCCCCCTCACTCCACTTACCCGTTTCCGTGGTGCCTCGTCCCCTGGACCGGTTGCCGGCTCTGGGACGGCCTGCCCCAGCTGCTGCTGCTGCTCTCCCTCCACTGTCTCCATGTGCAGCATGACCACCTCCTCCGCCTGCACCTCCTCCTCCTCCTCCTCCTCCTCCTCCCTTGCTCATTCACCCTCCGCTCTCCTCTCCCTTCCACCTCGCTCCATCCCACCACGTCCCCCTGCTGGGTGCCCTTTAAATCTCCCTCCCCAGCCTGTGTTGTTTCTCGTTGCCTGGCAGCGACGCTGCGTGTTTTGTCCCCAGCTGGGAATCGTTTTGATTGCTCCCGGCTGGTGGTTGCCGTTCAGTCGTTACGTTTTGTTGTTTCCCGGTGGGAATTACTTTGACCACCCTTTCGGAGATGGTCCGAGCCGGAGCTCCGGAAGGATGGTTAGTTTTGTCCCCTGTTGGGGATTGTCTGTGGTGAACATTTGGCGACCACCATACAGACATTCGGGGCCCTTTGGTCCCGCTGCGGGGTTGTGTGTGGTGCACTGTGGTTGACTGATCTCGTAACATCTGAAAACACCCGACGCTAACCACCCTTTAACCACCCTTGGTGGTTATTTATGCATGTTGCAGGGCTGCATAGGGCACCAATACAGCCCTGCAGCATGCATAAATAACCACTAAGGGTGGTTAGCGTCATGCCTGTTTTCATCCTAGGCCTCTGATGAAGAGAAATCTTAAAAGCAATCACACCATAATTAAATATTTTAACTTTATATTAATGGATAAGTGTACCGTGTTTCCTTAAACTGAAGTCTGACTAGACCAAATATTCTGCTACATTTCACAGCAAGAGTGACACTGATGTACTGCTGACACTTGGCTGACTGATAGCATTTATAGATGGTGGAGACAGGCTCTGCATAAAAACTAGGGATGGGACTCCAGGGGGAATTTCTGTTTTTGAATTTTTGGGTTTATTATTATTATTATTATTATTAAACATTTATAAAGCGCCAGTAACAACCTGGCGCTGTACAGAACATATAATCAGCTGCAGTCCCTACCTGTGGCTTACAATCTAAAAGACAAGGAGGGGGAGACAAGGAGAGGGGACAGCGGGAGAGACATGGGAGAAGACAAACAAACATTCAGGCGGATGCGAAGTCTCAGGTGCGTGTACTTGGCTTGGTTACAAGGTGGTCGGTAGCAGCAGTCAGCAGAGGAGGGCTGACAGTAAGAGCAAGGGGAAAGACTAGAGGGCATTGGGAAAGGCAGCATGGAAAAGGTGGGTCTTGAGGAGGGATTTGAAGGAGCGGAGGGAGGAGGCGAGGCGGACGTCGGCAGGGAGGGAGTTCCAGGCATGCGGGGCAGCGAGGGAGAAGGGACGAAGGCGGTTGGGCGAGCAGGAGAAGCGAGGGAGAGCGAGGGAGGGGACAGCGGAAGAGCGGAGAGCGCGCGCAGGAGCGCGTAGGGCGATTAGGTCCGAGAGGTAAGGGGGAGCTTGGTCATGGAGCGATTTGAACGTGAAAACCAGGAGTTTGAACAGGATACGTTCAGGAAGGGGGAGCCAGTGAAGGGAGAGGAGGAGAGGCGTCACATGGTCGAAGCGACGGGCAGAGTGAATGACCTTGGCGGCAGAGTTTTGGATCGCCACAAGGGGGGACAGGTGGGAGCGAGGGAGGCCAGCAAGGAGGAGGTTGCAGTAGTCGAGGCGAGAGATAACCATGGCATGAACAAGGATTTTGGCCGAGGAGACAGATAGAAAGGGGCGAATGCGGGCAATGTTGAGGAGAGCGAATCGGCAGGATTTGGCCACAGAGTCAATGTAAGGTTTAAAGGAGAGGTGCGTGTCAAAAATGAAGCCCAAGCTGCGGGCACGGAGAACAGGACGGATGGTGACCCCATCAATGCAGACGGTCAGGTCAGAGGGAGAGGAGGGGGATGGAGGAAAAATGAGGAGTTCAGTCTTGGCCATGTTCAGTTTGAGTTGGCGTCGGGACATCCAGGCGGAGATATCAGAGAGGCAGTCGACGAGGCGTGAGCGGACAGAGGAGGAGAGAGAGGGGGTAGAGAGATAGAGTTGGGTGTCATCAGCATAGAGATGGTATTGGAACCCGTGGGAGGCAATAATTTCACCAAGGGACCGGGTGTAGATAGAGAAGAGGAGAGGGCCAAGGACAGAACCTTGGGGAACCCCAACCGAGAGGGGAAGGGAGGGGGAGGTCGACTCGGGGAGGGAGACATTAAAGGAGCGGTCAGAGAGGTAGGAGGAGAACCAGTCAAAGACAGAGCCACGGAAGCCCAAAGAGTAAAGCGAGTCCAAGAGGAGCGAGTGGTCGACAGTGTCAAAGGCAGCAGAGAGGTCAAGGAGGACAAGAACGGAGTAGTGGCGCTTCGATTTAGCGACAAGTAGATCATTGGTGATCTTGGCCAGGGCAGTTTCAGTAGAGTGGAGGGGGCGGAAGCCGGACTGGAGAGGGTCCAGGGAGGAGTTGGCAGAGAGGAGGTTCAGGCAGCGGGAGTAGACGACACGTTCCAGGAGCTTCGAAGCAAAGGGAAGGAGGGAGACCGGCCGGTAACTAGAGGGATCGAAAGGGTCCAGGGTAGGCTTTTTGAGGATGGGGGAGACAGTGGCATGTTTGAAGGCAGAGGGGAAGGAGCCTGTGGAAAGGGAGAGATTGACAACATGCAGAAGGGGGGGAGCGACAGTGGGAGCAATAGAGGTCAGGAGGCGGGAGGGGATCGGGTCAAGGGGGCAGGTGGAGGGGTTGGATGAAGAGAGAAGAGCAGAGATTTCCTGGAGAGAGGCAGGAGGGAAGGATGCGAGGAGGGAGGGGGGCGGGGGGCGGAGGGAGGCAATATCCCGACGGATCTTGTCAATCTTGGAGGTGAAGAACGACGCAAGATCCTGAGCAGCAAGGGAAGAGGGCGGAGGAGGGCAGGGGGGTTTGAGAAGGGAGTCGAAAGTAGAGAAAAGGCGGCGAGGGTCGCGGGAGAAAGATTCGATCCTAGAGGCATAATAGCGATGCCTAGCTAGGGAGATAGCCGAGGAGAGGGAGGAGAGGGAGAATTTGTAATGGAGGAAGTCAGGGAGGGAGCGGGATTTGCGCCAGAGGCGTTCGGCAGCCCGGGCGCAGGAGCGGAGGTAGCGGATGGCAGGGGTAAGCCAGGGGCGGGGGTCGAGGGGGCGGACGGGGCGAGCAGAGGGGGGGGCAAGAGAGTCAAGGGTCGAGGAGAGAGAAGCGTTGAGAGCAGAGACAGCAGAGTCAGGGGAGGAGGAGGCGAAAACGGGGGGGAGAAGGGGGGAAAGATGTGCGGCAAACTCCGAGGGAGTAAGGGCCTGCATATTGCGGAAGGGGCGCATAGAGGGGGAGGAGGAGGGGGGTCGGTGGGAAAGGCTGAAGGAGGCGAGGAAGTGATCAGAATTAGGGCAGGGGTCAAAGGAGAGGTCAGTAAGAGAACAGTTTCGAGTGAAGATGAGGTCGAGGGAATGGCCGTCAGTATGAGTGGGGGAGTCGGTCCAGAGTCGGAGATTAAAGGAGGAAGTGAGAGAGAGAAAGCGGGAAACAGAGGGGGCGGAAGGCGTGTCAACGTGAATGTTGAAATCACCAAGGATAAGAGTGGGGATATCATCGGAGAGGAAGAAGGTGAGCCAGGATTCAAAGTCCGGGAGGAAAGAGGAGAGGGAACCCGGGGGGCGGTAGATGACAGCAACCCGAAGGTGTAGAGGGGAGTATAAGCGCACAGAGTGGGCCTCAAAGGAAGGGAAGGAGGAGGAGGGGGGAGGGGAGAGGGTTTTGAATTGGCAGTGCTTAGCAAGGAGCAAGCCCACACCACCACCCAGGCCCTCAGGGCGGGGGCGGTGAGAGAACGACAGGCCCCCGGAGGATAGAGCAGCCGGGGTAACAGAGTTGGAGGGCGTGATCCAGGTTTCCGTAAGAGCCAGGAGTTGAAAGGGGCGAGAGAGGAAGAGATCGTGGATGAAGGGAGCTTTAGCCACGGACGAGCGGCAGTTCCAGAGGGAGCAGGAAAAAGGCAATTGGTGTTTGGGAAGGCAGGGGATGCGGATGAGGTTGGGGGATGGGTTTAGTTCTTTATGAATTTTGGTTCTCATTTCGGCTTTGGTTTCTTTTTCGTTTCAGATTTTTTTTCTACCATTGAAGTCAATGGGAACAAGCCACAATGAAAAAAACCCTAAAAAGATGGTGTCATGCAAAAAAACCACAAAAAAACAAGCAATGTAAAAGAACTGAATTGCCGGAACTGAAAAAAATCTGAAATTTCAGATTAATCTGAAACGGCCATTTCTGAGCAATTTTGGTTCTATCAAAAATCAAAATTTCCATCCATAATAAAAACCTAAAACAGAAAGATGGATGGATGAATCACTTAAAAAAATTGAAAGATGGAAGAATATACCTGGAGCTTCCCAGAGTGATTCCCCCCCTCCCCCATTTTACTATATTTGGGGAGTGGGAGGTTTGGGGAAGAAAATATTTTTAATAAGGAAATTTAAGTGTGGAGAAATTCACGCTTGTTTGACTTCATCTTTTAAGGATATAGGTAAAACCAGGCTTTTCCTGATTTACATTGCCAGCTTCAGTTTTTGAAAGCTGATTCTTTTGGCATTTAAAGTTAACTATGGCATAGGCAAACTCTCAAGACTGGACTCTGACTAATTTCTTTGCAGCTGCCTTCAGTAGCAACAACAGCTACCTATCAGACCAGCTAATCTGGTATCTTTTTTCAAGCCATGTCCCACACGATGTTTCCAAAGGAAACAAAAACATTCTCTAATATACATGTCCAGTTGAGCAGTGCTTTATCCTGGGGGAAAAAATTGTACCTCAGTCCCAGCAGGCAATCAGTTTATGCCTTGAAGCATGAAAGGTTTGTGCCTTTTTTGTAACTTTTTGACCTAGCTTGCATACCTTCAGATGCTACTGCTATTCATATAACCATCTGAACCTTTTTTTGGAATCCTGTAAGAGTATTTGCCTCACTGATTTCTCAAAGGTGATCAGCAAAGGTCACATTTAGCTGTACTTGGTGATTTGAGTTGCTTTTCTGGGGGGCTTGCAGATAAACAAACTTATCACTAAAGATTCTTTAGATGTAGAAACAGAAATTGCGTAATTTATTCTGCTGTGAGATTGCCCTTTACTACTGTGAATTTATTGAAATGGAAGTAGGCATCTCACAATCTTCCATCCAGCTTTTCGGCATGATACTCAATAAACAAGGACACACACTGCTAACAAAATAAAAATGTTTTTAATGTATTATTCACCAATCACCAGGGTTTCAGTGCTATTCTGTATTGCCCTACTTCTTGTAGAAATTGTTTAATGTTTGACAAATGTACAGCTATAGCAAACTATTCAGGTGGTAATTCAGAATACACATGCAGAACACAACTTACCCCCTGAAGCTTCTTTTTCATTAAAACTATTCCTGTGTGCACGGTACCATACAGCCAAACTTTCAGAAATATTCTGGAAGGCACATGCTATTTTTAAATAACCTTTTCAGGCTATCTTTATCCAGTAGATGCCTCAGCAGTTTAGGCACCCGGTGAATTCTTCCATTTTTATGGAAACAGGTAATCAAAACCTTTCATCAGGCACAAAAGGAGCCCTTTTGCATCCACGTACCTGCCTTCCTTTGCTGAGTGCGGTTTTTCCATCTCTGCCAGTGAGGAAGGGGTCCCTGTACTGCTGCCACCACTGCTGTCACCTGCAGGACAAAAAAAAAGAACTGTGAGCACCTGGGGTGGGTGGGTGGGTGGGAATGCAGAGGCCAGCCGAGAGGGCTGACCTGT
>QEPC01001394.1:6589806-6615745 GCA_003113815.1 Sphenodon punctatus
CCAGGCTGGGCAGGGTGGGTGGGGGGTGTCCCCCCTTCCACCCGCGCAGCCTGGGAGGGGGAGGGGGAAGGAATTCATTGATTTCAATGGGGACACAGCGCCCCATTGAAATCAATGAAATAAATCCGGTACCGGCATACCGGATTTAATCCGGGAATCCGGTTTTTAGAGAACCAGTAACCGGTAAATCTGGTAGCCGGTAATGGGCCCGGGGTCCCACCTCTAATGAAAGGTATTTCCTCCTGTTGGGTCTCATTGCAATTTGCAAACTTTAGATCTGTGTAGCATTTGTAACATGTATATAATAGAAGCGTATAATGTGTATTATATAATATAATATCCAATAATATATTCTATTTTATGTGTATAATAGATATTATATTATATCTATGGGCAATTTCAGACGTTACGGGATCACAGTCAACCACAGTAAATTCCAGTGGATTCCCGTGGTGGCTGTGATCACGCGAACGTCTGTTTGACCCCCGCCAGATGTTCACCACAGTGAATCTCTGGCGGGGGGGGTCAGAGCTAACCACAGTTCTGGGGTAATTTCAGATGTTATGCACTCCTGGCTCACCACAGTGTATTCCCAACCGTGACGACCCGGCTAACCCCTTCCCGTGGTCCAGGAAAGCCCCGAACAGACATGACAGGAGCAGGACCAAGGCAAGGAAACGGATGGATGGACCATGGCCCGGGGAAGCACAACAGACGTTATGCTGGTTCCGGACCGTGGTCAAAACACCCAGAAGACACTGGGATGGGATGTAGACATGGCCGACTGAGGGCAAACGAAGCCACAAGCACCAAAAGGAAATAACCACACAAGGAGAATGGGAAGGGAGGGGGGAAAGGGAGAAGAGCCGCTGAGGCGGCACACACAAAAGGCACAGGGAAGCCACAGACAAGGCAGAACACAAAACACAAATACACAAAACACACATGAACATGAAAGGAAGGAAGGGGCGAGCACACAGGGAAGGCCAACACACACCATGAAATGAAATTAAATTTTTTTGACAGCCTGGCTTTCACCATAGCCCATTGATTCCCGAATCCCCAAAGAACAATTTAGTAACCCAACACACACAGCAGCATGGACACGGGGTGGGGGGGGGATGCCCCGGGCCAAGGAAATGGAGGGGACCAGGCTGGGGACAGGCACCCAGAACCCCACTGACAGCAGACGACACCCAACAGCAACACAGACACCCCAAGTCATTGGGGTCCCCACAGGGATGGAACACAGGCACAGGGGGAGGACAACCAAGCCGGGGAAGGCACCGCAGCAGTCTGAGGCAGGGATCCCTCATGCTGATGCAAAGGCACAGCCGAGGATGGAGGCTAGCAGGAACCAGCGAGCAGCTCATGCAGCCCCCCCCGCCTGAGGAAGGCGGGAGGCATTGTCCAGGGGCCCCTAGTTCCGCACAGTCAACAAGGCACACAGGGGGCATGGGGGGGGTCACGGACACAGGTGAGCAGGCGGCTGGTCACAGAATGACAAGAACACTAGGAGGGCCAGTAGCGGGTTCAGGCAGCAGGAACAAGCCAAAGGGGGGGCTGGGCATGGAGGGGAACACAACAGGCAGGAAAGGTCAGGGGGTGCCCATGGAGGGGCCACAGCAACACAGGTGAGCAGAACAGGAGCAAGTGAAGTTTCTGGAGCAGCCGCAAGGCCGGAACAGCAAGGAGTGAGCGGCCAGTGAGCAGAGCCGGCAAGGGGGTGCAGGGAGCACACAGTGGAGCTGTCATCCATGGCACCAAAGACACAGGGAGCCTCACAGCCAGCTTCAGGGGGTCACGAAGGGGCCCAGGATGGGCAGGTCCACCAGATGCATGTAGCGGACCCACTGAAGCATGCCCCGGTGGTAGCCCAGCCCCACCATGTGGTGGGCAATGAGGTAGTATGCCTCAAATGAATCCGCCACGGCGAGCCCCACCTGAACATCAGTTTGGGACCACACACCAGCCAGAGCCATCAGCCACGGTCCAGTGGGCTCCGCCAAGGCATAGTCAGCAGCAGGGGGCTATGGCAGGTGCCCAAGCTCCAACAGGCACTGATAAGCCACCACACACAACCTCTGGTAGCCACACGCCCCGTGGATGCAGCCAAAGAAGGAAACAGCCAGGGAAGGGCTCCCCTCCTCCAGACAGGCCGCACCCTGAGAGGGCGGACACAGTCTCTGCCGTGGACCACGCAACATGNCTCTCCTCTCCCTTCCACCTTGCTCCATCCCGCCACGTTCCCCTGCTGCTGTGTGCCCTTTAAATCTCCCTCCCTTGTCTGTGTGTCGCTCATTGCCTGGCAGCAACGCTGTGTGCTTTCATCATGGCTGGGGATCACTTTGTTTAATTCTGGCTGGTGATTGGCATTCAGTCGTTATGGTTTGTGGTTTCCCAGTGAGAATTGCTTTGACCACCCTTTTGGAGATGTTCCCGTCCTGACCTCCGGAAGCATGGTTGGGTTTGGCCCCTACTGGTGATTGGCTGTGGTGAACATCTGGCTGCCGCCGATCAGATGTTCAGAGCTCTTTTGCCTCGCTGCGAGATTGACTGTGGTTCACTGTGGTTGACTGTGATCACGTAACGTCTGAAATTACCTGTGCACCTCCGGCGGGCCGGAGGTCCAGAACCGTGGTTAGAGTGGCCACAATCCGGGATGGGCCAAAAGTAACGTCTGTTATTTTAGCCCATCCCAGATCATGGCCCAGACTGGGAGCAGGCACAGCGGCCGCCCATCTCCCGGAGGGCGGGCATCCAGGGGAGCGCACGGGGCGGGGCTGTGCAGCTGCACATCATGCCGTGCAGCCTCGCCCCCTCCCCGATCCCCCTCCAGAATCAGACTGGCACATCTAAAGGACGGACGGCCTGATTCCTGACCGGGATCCAAGATGGATCTCGGTCGGTGGTTCAGCGTGGCGGGCCTCTGGGCTCGTCACATTTGAAATTACCCTATTATACACATAATATATCTTATTGCATATAATAGATGTGTATGTGTAATAGATCTATTTGTAATAGATCTGTGTAGCATGGACAAAAACTAATGAAGCCTGACCTCCTATGGATTTGTGGGTTTTAACCACTATTATATAATGATGATGTTTTACCCGAGGCTTTATTCTTAAGAAGTAGTGGGAAATATAATGAATTTCACATTAATCAAATTTTATTCCTGTTCTTGAACTGATTTTCAGAAAAACCTACTATTATTACATTTTGGGGCCATCCTTATACTTGGCAACTGCCAAATATGTTGAAATCAGTTTATGGGATCCAATTTTATTAAGGGAGAAACAGTGCTCAATGTAAATCCTTCGGATTTATTTACTACAAAAGGAACACTATCTCCCCTTTTCATATTATAAAATTCTGGGTACCTATTTAAGATGGGCCTTTTGTCCCTCTCCTAAATGTGGTTGAAATTGGCCTATTAGATGAAAAGTGAAGGGATGCATGAACATGCGCACACACACACACCACACACACGCTGTGATTATGTAAGCCTTCTTTCACCAGGAAAAAAGAATAGCCTCGTGGATAAAGGTGCTTCCTTGTTACAGTAAAGTTCAGCGTTAGAGGAAAGTAACTTATGCTCTGCTCCTTTAACCTTGTCCCATGGCAGTATGTTAAATTCTGTCCAGAATAATATTGAGGTTACTTTAGGCATATGTATTTTCCGGATTTCCATGCTACCTGGGTTTTCATAGCTATCTGTACTTTAAATTAGTTTTTTACAGGTGTAGGGCCAAACCCAGGGTTGGCAACTGTCAGTAAATTTACTAATACTAAATTTACAATTAGTAAATTTACTGACAGTCAGTACAAACGCTTGTGTGTGTATATATATACACACTATATATATATTTTACAGGTAACTATATATATAGTTACCTGTAAAAATATTTTATGATTGGCAATAATTTAACTGTTTTTTAAAAAACATTTCCACCTTTAAATATAACTACTGCCAGTAAAAAATAATAATAAAAAAAAATTGTGGTTGTCGGTAATTTTAAAATTTTAGCTGGTAATTCTAATTCTGGTCTGATCTTTCTGCTCCTGTAAATTAGTGTCACTTTGTCAGTGGAACACCACTAGTTTATTCCAGGTGAGAATCTGGCCAGTGTTTCATCTGTATCTGCCACTGTTTTATCTTCAAGTTTTAGAAAATTATATAGCTAATTATCCGAATGAGCCAGAAAAAGTTATACAGGCATATGAAGCCCTTATTTTGAGACTACATCCCCTGTTGGCAGCCCCGCCTAAGCATGTTAAGGGGGTTTATAGAGACTCTGAATGGTATGATAAAAGCTGTCGTATAGCAAAGCATAGGTTAAATCAACTAGCCTGAGCAATAAAAGGAGGTAGCCCGAACAGACAGCTGCTTGATCATTTTTTAGCAGCAAGGAGAGAGTACAAAAGTGAATTAGAGATAAGAAAAAGCAGTGCCAAGTGACCTATTGGGGTGAGTTGGAGAAGGCTGCAGGTGAGGGTAACTCCTCTTGATTCTGGTCCCTAATTAAATCAGCATGGGCCATGAGAGTTAACCAGGAGGCTGTTTCTATCCCAGCTAGTAACTGGGAAACCCACTATAAAGCAATTTTTTCTGGGGCTTCTACCCCAATGGGAGAACTAGAAATAGTTTCATTTGAAACCCTGACACAATGGGAGCCGGTTACTCCAGCTGAAGTTGGCATAATTTTAGATCAGCTTAAAGCTAAAAAGGCGCCAGGGATAGACTTTGTTCCAGCTGAACTTCTTAAAAGCAATGTTGAATGGTGGAGCCAGGCCTTGGCAATTTTATTCACTGTCATCAATGAATCTGGGGAAATCCCCAAGGCTTGGATGCAGAGCATAGTGGTCCCGATTTTTAAGAAAGGTGATCCCAAAGATCCTGCAAATGATCACCCAGTTAGCCTGCTGAGTACTATTGGTAAGTTGTACACGAAGTATCTACTGAGCAGAGTACAAAGCTGGGTAGATTCAAGGAAGCTCATTGGAAGCAAACAGGCAGGCTTTATAAAAGGTGTTTCAACCATCAACCACATTTTTGTGCTCGACCAACTAATTGCAAAATATGTACAAATGAGGCCTAAATTACATCTCTACATTTGTTTTGTAGATTTAAAAACGGCCTTTGACACTGTTAATCGGGAGAAACTATGGTATAAGTTGCAGACTTTTCAGATTGACCTGAGGCTGTTATATCTGATCAGGCTATTCATGCCAATACGTCCCTTCAAGTCAGAATAGACAGGCAAGGAAGCCTGACACAGTCTATTGCAGTGGGTAGGGGCGTCAGATGGGGTTGCATTCTGGCACCCCTGCTTTTCTGTATTTACTTAAACGATATGAAGGTGATATTTGCGGACCCTGTTTTTCACCCCGTAGAGCTTGGGGGCTAGACATTATCAGCCCTATTATATGCCGATGATACGGCTCTTGTAGCTTGTACTCAGATTGGGCTGAGAAGGGCAATGGAGACCTTTTGCTCTTATTGCAAGATAGAACTGTTAGCGATTAATTATATGAAAACCAAGGTATTGGTGATAAGTAGAAGTCAGACCTAAGGTAGACAACCCTGGAGGGGTTTGATCCTACTCCACAATCCAGCTCTTATGTGGGAATATAATGGGCAAAATAGTAAACAGTGAGCCAGATCTTCAACAGCATTTCCCCCACAGGGACATTTCCTGTCCTCATAAGGAAGTTCAGCATATCTGCCTAAGGAGACTATGGAATGAAATGTTTGCATCTGGAGAGTTGTACCATAGGGTGATTTCAGATGTGACGGGGCGCCTTTTGGCCCTGTCACGGAATCACCTTTTGATTCCCCGCCGGAATCAAAACGTCACGTCCAGCAGACATGCCGGCTGATTCCGGTGGGGAATCTGGGGGAGGGACGGGGCTGCGTAGCGCAACATGGGGCCGCACAGCCCCGCCCCCCCTCTCCCCCAGCCGCCCGTCCTCCTGGAGACGGGCGGGTGCAGCGGCAAATCTGGCTGCTGTGCCCAATTCTGACCCGGGGTCCAGGCCATGGTTCAGTTAACCACGCTTTCGGGGATGGTGCCCGGACCATCCTCAAAAGTGTAGTTATTTTGCTCACCGCCGGTGGTTCACTGTGGTGAACATCCGGCAGCGAGCAACCAGACATTACGAGACTATCTACCACCACAGGGGATTCACCATGGCTGAGTGTGGTAACGTAACATCTGAAAATACCCACAGTAATGATATCTTGAATGAGTTGGTTGCTATAAGGAAGAATTACAGGGAACTTCTTGCCTCAAAGTGTAACCAGCATTATAGAGCACCTTGAGAGTCATTGGATAGGGCAGTCGACAATACAAATTCCAAATTATTTTGGAAAATGGTGAGGGGAATTGGGCAAGAGAAGTTGAAGGTGGGTAAGGTTCAAGTCGAGGTGTTAGCCTGGAAGGAACATCTTGGCGCTTTGTATGCAGAACCTAATAGTTCAGTAAAATTGGTGGAACTGCCCCGTATAATGCCCAACTGGGACCCTGTTACCCCGGAGGAGATAATAGATCTGATTAAGGGTTTAAAGGTCGGTAAGGCCCCTGGTCCAGATTTTATTCCAGCTGAATTGCTGAAGATCAGAGCTGATTGGTGGGCCCCATTATTGGTGACGCTCTTTACCACAGTAAAGACACTTGCTGTCCTTATAGCGTCTGCGAAGTCACATCCGGTGGAGCTGTTTTGGGGGTTGCGGGGGCTGTTTAGTCCGGCCTCCCTCCGCCTGGATGGGGACTTGTCACAAGCCTGCTGTGAGGAATTTGTCAACTACTTCGCAGACAAGATTGCTTGGATTCAGACCGACTTTGACGTTGGATTAAGGGCAGTAGGGGAAGAGCGCGAGGGGACAGAGGTCCCATCTGGTCCAGCTTTGTGGGGGGAGTTTCAGGAAGTGACGCCGGCTGGATGTCTTGGGGTCTGTGAGGGCCACTTGTTGCGAACTTGATCCATGCCCGTCCTGGTTGGTGAAAGCCTCCAGGGAGACGTTGGGGACGGTACTGGCAAGGGTAGTGAATCTGTCTCTTATACACATCTAGATGTGTATAAGAGACAGGGTGCAAGGGTGGGGCACGGAGCAGGGGCGGTCCCGGGATGCATGCATGAGAGCCATGCACTGAACCGCACCATGGACGCACTCCACCATGGACGCGAGACTGAGGGGTGCATGGGGCATGCACCTGCCCGTCTGAGCAGAGTGGTCCCGGGCGCACACTGACCGCATGAGCCTCACCACCGACCTGCTCCACCTGGGTGCCCGCATCCAGGGGTGCCTGGCCAGGAGGTCCCAGGCCCAGGCCAGGCTCAGGGCCCAGCAGGTGTCCAGGGCATACCAACGGGCCCTGCACCTCACCCAAGGGCGGGCAGCAGCACTCCACGAGGCATCTGGGTGACACAACGGGTGCCAGGAAGCCATGGAACATGCTGGTCCCTCCTGCACCTTGCAGAGTTGTTGGTGCTATAGCTGGAGTGGCACCACACCCCATGTGAGCCCCCATACCCATGGCCCAGTGCATGGCCATAGCAGTCTGGGCACTAGCAACACCCGATTCATGCTGGTCCATGGTGCAGCACTTTGGTGTGGGAGTGAGCACAGTCACGGGCATCCTTCCTGACTTCTGTGAGGCCATGCAAGGTGTGCTCCGGGACCACACCATCCAACTCGTGGACCAGGAGGCCATGATGGCCAGCTTCGAGGCTGGCAGCTTCCCCAACTGCCTGGGCGCTGTGGATGGCACCCACATAGAGATCCTCCACCCCTCCAATGGGGAGGCCGGGGAATACATCAACCGACACGGCTACCATTCCCTGAAGCTCCAGGTGGTTGTGGACCACCGGGGATGGTTCATGGACATCTTCACCAGTCACTCTGGTCACAGCCATGATGCCCAGATCCTGACCATCTCACCCCTCTATGCCCGTATGTACTGGGGGGATATTGAGGACATGGGGATGACCAGGATCGAGGGGGTGCTGATGCCCCTCTGCATCCTGGGGGACCCAGCCTATCCCCTCCTCTGATGGCTCATGAAGGCATACCCAGTCACCAGGAACCCTGTTGAGGTGCTGTACAACTCCCGGCTATGCGCCTCCAGGACCATGGTTGAGAGAGCCTTTGGTGGCCTCAAGCAGTGCTGGAGGTGCCTAGCTGCTCGGCTGGACTACACAGTGGAAACCTCAGCCCTCGTGATAGGTGCCTGCTGTGTCTTACACAACATATATGAGATTGATGGGGCCATCATGGAGTTCCCCATGCCCCGGCGCCTGCCTGGACCCATGCCCCTGTACGTGAATGCAGATAACCTGAGGCAGTACCGCTATGCCAAGCAGATCTGCACAGCCCTGGCAAGGCATATTACCCGTGATGGTGGGGCCTGAGCATTCCGGGGCCCCCTCAGCCGACCCCACCTGTCCTCAGGCCTCGCCCGTGGCAATCCACAACCTGTACCCGTTGTCTATAGTCGCACAATAAAGCCTTAGGTTCACTCATGCGTTTATCGTACATTCCGTGTCCCATGTCCCCCCTGCTTCTCCCTGATCCGCCCTCCATCCCCCGCCCCCTTCCCCCCTGACCCTGTTGCTTCACAGGCCATTCCCTGGGCCGCCCTGCGGATGCCATAGAGCTCTGGGAGCTCCCATCACCCCCGCTTTCTGTATCCCCACCCATGTCCTGGGTGGGCTCCGTTTCTGGACCGGCTGCTGGGGTGGAGATGGGGGGTGGGCACAGTGCTGGAGGGGCCCCCCTGGGCAGCTACTGCCTCTGGAGTTCAGGTGGGACCGGGAGGCAGATGCGTGGGCCCTGCGGGCATGCCGGTGACTGGGGTGGTGGTGGGGGAGGGGGAGGCACCGTGGGGGGCAGCTGTAATGCTGGGGCCGGTAAGGTGCCAGGCAGAGTGGCTGCCATGACGTACACACTCATGTTCCCCACATGCAGCAGCAGTGAGGTGCCAATGTCCAGGGAATGGTCCATCTTACATGTGTGCTCCACGGCTGCCTGGTCTATGGCTTTGTGTAGCAGGCCCAAAACCTCCATCTGCCTGGAGTGCTCCTGGTACTCCCACCTCCTTTCCAGGTGCAGTTCCGCCTCCAGCCGCTGGTCCCTGGCCTCCACCTTTTTCAGGGACCTCTCTGTGGCTGATTCCATGCAGTCGATGGCTGCGATCATCTGCTCCCCCTGATCCGTATTGGTCCGGATTATGTCCTCCGCAAGGTCCTCCCTCCGGCGCCATACCCATGTCCTGTGGTCCCGCATCTGCTATGCCAGGGGCACGGGGTCAGCCGATGGGAGCGCATCTGGTTGCCCTGTTAGGGAGGCGATTGGAGACCGTTAGTCAGGCTCAGTCGCATGCAACCTGTCCTGGAGTGGTTCCTCATGTTCACGGCTAGCTCCACCTGGTGCTCCAGGGACCCCCAGATCCTTATGAGGTCCTGGGTCTCCTTGTGCCCCCATTGTCCCCCTCGCTGGTACCGCCATCTCCCACTTGTGCCCTCCTCCTCCTCTGCCTGCTCCTCCTCCTCCACTTGCCCTCCACTGGTCTCCTCTGGGGGTTCCAGCTTCCGAACCCATTTCCGGGTCTGTGGGTCATAATGGGGGGTTAGGTGCCTCTGTCCTTTGGAACCGCAGCCCTCCTCCTGGCCCCCCTCCCGCCGGGATCCCCCCCTTCATGCCCCTGTGCCTCTGTGCAGGCCCCCTCTCACTCTCTGTACCCATTTCCGGGGTGCCTCCGTCCCCTGGCCGGTCNCCAGGCGATCCAGGGCGCAGGAGTCCCGGGGGAGCACAGCTGGCCATGGTCCAGCAGGCAGAGGGTCTGAACAGCAAGGAGTGAGGGGCTGCTGGGAAGGGAAGCAGGGGAGCTCCAAGGACAAGCAATAATAATAATTATTATTGATTTATATACATTTTTTAGTCACTCCCTCATGCCATGGCATCTCGGGATGACTTACAAAAACAAAATATCAACAATAAAATTTAAAAACAGAAACAACAATATCATTTTAAAATTCTATAAAACACATTCTCCCCCCCCCCCCACTACCCCATCCTGCCCTCATTCCCTGAAGGCCTGGGTGAACAGCCAGGTCTTACAGGCTCAGCGAAAAGCCAGCAGGCCTGGGGCCAGGCAGACTTCCTCCGGAAGGGAATTCCAGAGTCACGGCATGGCCACCGAGAATGCCCTCTCCATTGT
The DNA here is from genome assembly GCA_003113815.1 of Sphenodon punctatus. Taxonomy (NCBI): domain Eukaryota; kingdom Metazoa; phylum Chordata; class Lepidosauria; order Sphenodontia; family Sphenodontidae; genus Sphenodon; species Sphenodon punctatus. The sequence goes on from QEPC01001394.1 coordinate 6,600,030, forward strand.
GGCCCCCCATTTTACACAGGGGACCTCCAGGAAGGCACCCCCATCAGACCGAAGGGATCGTCCTGGGGTGCAGAGGGTGAGGTGGTCCCTAAGCTATGAGGAGCCCAGACCGTGTATGGCTTTATAGGCCAACACCTTGAATCTGGCTCGGTACGCTATAGGCAACCAGTTCAGAGTGCGGAGCACGGGCATAATGTGCTGCCGTCGACCCATGCCCATCGACCCGTGTCCGTGAGGAGACTGTGATAAGGCCGCAGGCCACAACATGGGATGGCTAGTGAGCAAAGCGTGGGGTGCAGACACAGCACAGCTTCATGAACTAGCGCTCAGGCTGTACAGCAGGCACTGATAGCAGGGAGGTGATGAAAACAGGCAAGCAGCTGCGGAATGACTGGACGTGTGCATGTGGGCCCGGGGCACGAGCCCCCAATGGCAGGAGCACATGTGCACCCAGGGGCTGGTGGTGCCCCAGCACCCACCCACCAACCACAGGCCAGTCGGTGGCGGGGCAGGCGGGCAAGGGGGCCAACACAGGTGCGCTGGGGACCCCCACAGATGCAAGGGTGGGGCACGGAGCAGGGGCGGTCCCGGGATGCATGCATGAGAGCCATGCACTGAACCGCACCATGGACGCACTCCACCATGGACGCGAGACTGAGGGGTGCATGGGGCATGCACCTGCCCGTCTGAGCAGAGTGGTCCCGGGCGCACACTGACCGCATGAGCCTCACCACCGACCTGCTCCACCTGGGTGCCCGCATCCAGGGGTGCCTGGCCAGGAGGTCCCAGGCCCAGGCCAGGCTCAGGGCCCAGCAGGTGTCCAGGGCATACCAACGGGCCCTGCACCTCACCCAAGGGCGGGCAGCAGCACTCCACGAGGCATCTGGGTGACACAACGGGTGCCAGGAAGCCATGGAACATGCTGGTCCCTCCTGCACCTTGCAGAGTTGTTGGTGCTATAGCTGGAGTGGCACCACACCCCATGTGAGCCCCCATACCCATGGCCCAGTGCATGGCCATAGCAGTCTGGGCACTAGCAACACCCGATTCATGCTGGTCCATGGTGCAGCACTTTGGTGTGGGAGTGAGCACAGTCACGGGCATCCTTCCTGACTTCTGTGAGGCCATGCAAGGTGTGCTCCGGGACCACACCATCCAACTCGTGGACCAGGAGGCCATGATGGCCAGCTTCGAGGCTGGCAGCTTCCCCAACTGCCTGGGCGCTGTGGATGGCACCCACATAGAGATCCTCCACCCCTCCAATGGGGAGGCCGGGGAATACATCAACCGACACGGCTACCATTCCCTGAAGCTCCAGGTGGTTGTGGACCACCGGGGATGGTTCATGGACATCTTCACCAGTCACTCTGGTCACAGCCATGATGCCCAGATCCTGACCATCTCACCCCTCTATGCCCGTATGTACTGGGGGGATATTGAGGACATGGGGATGACCAGGATCGAGGGGGTGCTGATGCCCCTCTGCATCCTGGGGGACCCAGCCTATCCCCTCCTCTGATGGCTCATGAAGGCATACCCAGTCACCAGGAACCCTGTTGAGGTGCTGTACAACTCCCGGCTATGCGCCTCCAGGACCATGGTTGAGAGAGCCTTTGGTGGCCTCAAGCAGTGCTGGAGGTGCCTAGCTGCTCGGCTGGACTACACAGTGGAAACCTCAGCCCTCGTGATAGGTGCCTGCTGTGTCTTACACAACATATATGAGATTGATGGGGCCATCATGGAGTTCCCCATGCCCCGGCGCCTGCCTGGACCCATGCCCCTGTACGTGAATGCAGATAACCTGAGGCAGTACCGCTATGCCAAGCAGATCTGCACAGCCCTGGCAAGGCATATTACCCGTGATGGTGGGGCCTGAGCATTCCGGGGCCCCCTCAGCCGACCCCACCTGTCCTCAGGCCTCGCCCGTGGCAATCCACAACCTGTACCCGTTGTCTATAGTCGCACAATAAAGCCTTAGGTTCACTCATGCGTTTATCGTACATTCCGTGTCCCATGTCCCCCCTGCTTCTCCCTGATCCGCCCTCCATCCCCCGCCCCCTTCCCCCCTGACCCTGTTGCTTCACAGGCCATTCCCTGGGCCGCCCTGCGGATGCCATAGAGCTCTGGGAGCTCCCATCACCCCCGCTTTCTGTATCCCCACCCATGTCCTGGGTGGGCTCCGTTTCTGGACCGGCTGCTGGGGTGGAGATGGGGGGTGGGCACAGTGCTGGAGGGGCCCCCCTGGGCAGCTACTGCCTCTGGAGTTCAGGTGGGACCGGGAGGCAGATGCGTGGGCCCTGCGGGCATGCCGGTGACTGGGGTGGTGGTGGGGGAGGGGGAGGCACCGTGGGGGGCAGCTGTAATGCTGGGGCCGGTAAGGTGCCAGGCAGAGTGGCTGCCATGACGTACACACTCATGTTCCCCACATGCAGCAGCAGTGAGGTGCCAATGTCCAGGGAATGGTCCATCTTACATGTGTGCTCCACGGCTGCCTGGTCTATGGCTTTGTGTAGCAGGCCCAAAACCTCCATCTGCCTGGAGTGCTCCTGGTACTCCCACCTCCTTTCCAGGTGCAGTTCCGCCTCCAGCCGCTGGTCCCTGGCCTCCACCTTTTTCAGGGACCTCTCTGTGGCTGATTCCATGCAGTCGATGGCTGCGATCATCTGCTCCCCCTGATCCGTATTGGTCCGGATTATGTCCTCCGCAAGGTCCTCCCTCCGGCGCCATACCCATGTCCTGTGGTCCCGCATCTGCTATGCCAGGGGCACGGGGTCAGCCGATGGGAGCGCATCTGGTTGCCCTGTTAGGGAGGCGATTGGAGACCGTTAGTCAGGCTCAGTCGCATGCAACCTGTCCTGGAGTGGTTCCTCATGTTCACGGCTAGCTCCACCTGGTGCTCCAGGGACCCCCAGATCCTTATGAGGTCCTGGGTCTCCTTGTGCCCCCATTGTCCCCCTCGCTGGTACCGCCATCTCCCACTTGTGCCCTCCTCCTCCTCTGCCTGCTCCTCCTCCTCCACTTGCCCTCCACTGGTCTCCTCTGGGGGTTCCAGCTTCCGAACCCATTTCCGGGTCTGTGGGTCATAATGGGGGGTTAGGTGCCTCTGTCCTTTGGAACCGCAGCCCTCCTCCTGGCCCCCCTCCCGCCGGGATCCCCCCCTTCATGCCCCTGTGCCTCTGTGCAGGCCCCCTCTCACTCTCTGTACCCATTTCCGGGGTGCCTCCGTCCCCTGGCCGGTCGTCCCCTCTAGGGCAGCCTGCCCCGGCTGCTGCTCCTCCACCACCGCCTCCAACGCCAACACCACCTCCTCCTCCCTTGCTCACTCACCCTCCACTCTCCTCTCCCTTCCACCTTGCTCCATCCCGCCACGTTCCCCTGCTGCTGTGTGCCCTTTAAATCTCCCTCCCTTGTCTGTGTGTCGCTCATTGCCTGGCAGCAACGCTGTGTGCTTTCATCATGGCTGGGGATCACTTTGTTTAATTCTGGCTGGTGATTGGCATTCAGTCGTTATGGTTTGTGGTTTCCCAGTGAGAATTGCTTTGACCACCCTTTTGGAGATGTTCCCGTCCTGACCTCCGGAAGCATGGTTGGGTTTGGCCCCTACTGGTGATTGGCTGTGGTGAACATCTGGCTGCCGCCGATCAGATGTTCAGAGCTCTTTTGCCTCGCTGCGAGATTGACTGTGGTTCACTGTGGTTGACTGTGATCACGTAACGTCTGAAATTACCTGTGCACCTCCGGCGGGCCGGAGGTCCAGAACCGTGGTTAGAGTGGCCACAATCCGGGATGGGCCAAAAGTAACGTCTGTTATTTTAGCCCATCCCAGATCATGGCCCAGACTGGGAGCAGGCACAGCGGCCGCCCATCTCCCGGAGGGCGGGCATCCAGGGGAGCGCACGGGGCGGGGCTGTGCAGCTGCACATCATGCCGTGCAGCCTCGCCCCCTCCCCGATCCCCCTCCAGAATCAGACTGGCACATCTAAAGGACGGACGGCCTGATTCCTGACCGGGATCCAAGATGGATCTCGGTCGGTGGTTCAGCGTGGCGGGCCTCTGGGCTCGTCACATTTGAAATTACCCTATTATACACATAATATATCTTATTGCATATAATAGATGTGTATGTGTAATAGATCTATGTGTAATAGATCTGTGTAGCATGGACAAAAACTAATGAAGCCTGACCTCCTATGGATTTGTGGGTTTTAACCACTATTATATAATGATGATGTTTTACCCGAGGCTTTATTCTTAAGAAGTAGTGGGAAATATAATGAATTTCACATTAATCAAATTTTATTCCTGTTCTTGAACTGATTTTCAGAAAAACCTACTATTATTACATTTTGGGGCCATCCTTATACTTGGCAACTGCCAAATATGTTGAAATCAGTTTATGGGATCCAATTTTATTAAGGGAGAAACAGTGCTCAATGTAAATCCTTCGGATTTATTTACTACAAAAGGAACACTATCTCCCCTTTTCATATTATAAAATTCTGGGTACCTATTTAAGATGGGCCTTTTGTCCCTCTCCTAAATGTGGTTGAAATTGGCCTATTAGATGAAAAGTGAAGGGATGCATGAACATGCGCACACACACACACCACACACACGCTGTGATTATGTAAGCCTTCTTTCACCAGGAAAAAAGAATAGCCTCGTGGATAAAGGTGCTTCCTTGTTACAGTAAAGTTCAGCGTTAGAGGAAAGTAACTTATGCTCTGCTCCTTTAACCTTGTCCCATGACAGTATGTTAAATTCTGTCCAGAATAATATTGAGGTTACTTTAGGCATATGTATTTTCCGGATTTCCATGCTACCTGGGTTTTCATAGCTATCTGTACTTTAAATTAGTTTTTTACAGGTGTAGGGCCAAACCCAGGGTTGGCAACTGTCAGTAAATTTACTAATACTAAATTTACAATTAGTAAATTTACTGACAGTCAGTACAAACGCTTGTGTGTGTATATATATACACACTATATATATATTTTACAGGTAACTATATATATAGTTACCTGTAAAAATATTTTATGATTGGCAATAATTTAACTGTTTTTTAAAAAACATTTCCACCTTTAAATATAACTACTGCCAGTAAAAAATAATAATAAAAAAAAATTGTGGTTGTCGGTAATTTTAAAATTTTAGCTGGTAATTCTAATTCTGGTCTGATCTTTCTGCTCCTGTAAATTAGTGTCACTTTGTCAGTGGAACACCACTAGTTTATTCCAGGTGAGAATCTGGCCAGTGTTTCATCTGTATCTGCCACTGTTTTATCTTCAAGTTTTAGAAAATTATATAGCTAATTATCCGAATGAGCCAGAAAAAGTTATACAGGCATATGAAGCCCTTATTTTGAGACTACATCCCCTGTTGGCAGCCCCGCCTAAGCATGTTAAGGGGGTTTATAGAGACTCTGAATGGTATGATAAAAGCTGTCGTATAGCAAAGCATAGGTTAAATCAACTAGCCTGAGCAATAAAAGGAGGTAGCCCGAACAGACAGCTGCTTGATCATTTTTTAGCAGCAAGGAGAGAGTACAAAAGTGAATTAGAGATAAGAAAAAGCAGTGCCAAGTGACCTATTGGGGTGAGTTGGAGAAGGCTGCAGGTGAGGGTAACTCCTCTTGATTCTGGTCCCTAATTAAATCAGCATGGGCCATGAGAGTTAACCAGGAGGCTGTTTCTATCCCAGCTAGTAACTGGGAAACCCACTATAAAGCAATTTTTTCTGGGGCTTCTACCCCAATGGGAGAACTAGAAATAGTTTCATTTGAAACCCTGACACAATGGGAGCCGGTTACTCCAGCTGAAGTTGGCATAATTTTAGATCAGCTTAAAGCTAAAAAGGCGCCAGGGATAGACTTTGTTCCAGCTGAACTTCTTAAAAGCAATGTTGAATGGTGGAGCCAGGCCTTGGCAATTTTATTCACTGTCATCAATGAATCTGGGGAAATCCCCAAGGCTTGGATGCAGAGCATAGTGGTCCCGATTTTTAAGAAAGGTGATCCCAAAGATCCTGCAAATGATCACCCAGTTAGCCTGCTGAGTACTATTGGTAAGTTGTACACGAAGTATCTACTGAGCAGAGTACAAAGCTGGGTAGATTCAAGGAAGCTCATTGGAAGCAAACAGGCAGGCTTTATAAAAGGTGTTTCAACCATCAACCACATTTTTGTGCTCGACCAACTAATTGCAAAATATGTACAAATGAGGCCTAAATTACATCTCTACATTTGTTTTGTAGATTTAAAAACGGCCTTTGACACTGTTAATCGGGAGAAACTATGGTATAAGTTGCAGACTTTTCAGATTGACCTGAGGCTGTTATATCTGATCAGGCTATTCATGCCAATACGTCCCTTCAAGTCAGAATAGACAGGCAAGGAAGCCTGACACAGTCTATTGCAGTGGGTAGGGGCGTCAGATGGGGTTGCATTCTGGCACCCCTGCTTTTCTGTATTTACTTAAACGATATGAAGGTGATATTTGCGGACCCTGTTTTTCACCCCGTAGAGCTTGGGGGCTAGACATTATCAGCCCTATTATATGCCGATGATACGGCTCTTGTAGCTTGTACTCAGATTGGGCTGAGAAGGGCAATGGAGACCTTTTGCTCTTATTGCAAGATAGAACTGTTAGCGATTAATTATATGAAAACCAAGGTATTGGTGATAAGTAGAAGTCAGACCTAAGGTAGACAACCCTGGAGGGGTTTGATCCTACTCCACAATCCAGCTCTTATGTGGGAATATAATGGGCAAAATAGTAAACAGTGAGCCAGATCTTCAACAGCATTTCCCCCACAGGGACATTTCCTGTCCTCATAAGGAAGTTCAGCATATCTGCCTAAGGAGACTATGGAATGAAATGTTTGCATCTGGAGAGTTGTACCATAGGGTGATTTCAGATGTGACGGGGCGCCTTTTGGCCCTGTCACGGAATCACCTTTTGATTCCCCGCCGGAATCAAAACGTCACGTCCAGCAGACATGCCGGCTGATTCCGGTGGGGAATCTGGGGGAGGGACGGGGCTGCGTAGCGCAACATGGGGCCGCACAGCCCCGCCCCCCCTCTCCCCCAGCCGCCCGTCCTCCTGGAGACGGGCGGGTGCAGCGGCAAATCTGGCTGCTGTGCCCAATTCTGACCCGGGGTCCAGGCCATGGTTCAGTTAACCACGCTTTCGGGGATGGTGCCCGGACCATCCTCAAAAGTGTAGTTATTTTGCTCACCGCCGGTGGTTCACTGTGGTGAACATCCGGCAGCGAGCAACCAGACATTACGAGACTATCTACCACCACAGGGGATTCACCATGGCTGAGTGTGGTAACGTAACATCTGAAAATACCCACAGTAATGATATCTTGAATGAGTTGGTTGCTATAAGGAAGAATTACAGGGAACTTCTTGCCTCAAAGTGTAACCAGCATTATAGAGCACCTTGAGAGTCATTGGATAGGGCAGTCGACAATACAAATTCCAAATTATTTTGGAAAATGGTGAGGGGAATTGGGCAAGAGAAGTTGAAGGTGGGTAAGGTTCAAGTCGAGGTGTTAGCCTGGAAGGAACATCTTGGCGCTTTGTATGCAGAACCTAATAGTTCAGTAAAATTGGTGGAACTGCCCCGTATAATGCCCAACTGGGACCCTGTTACCCCGGAGGAGATAATAGATCTGATTAAGGGTTTAAAGGTCGGTAAGGCCCCTGGTCCAGATTTTATTCCAGCTGAATTGCTGAAGATCAGAGCTGATTGGTGGGCCCCATTATTGGTGACGCTCTTTACCACAGTAAAGACACTTGCTGTCCTTATAGCGTCTGCGAAGTCACATCCGGTGGAGCTGTTTTGGGGGTTGCGGGGGCTGTTTAGTCCGGCCTCCCTCCGCCTGGATGGGGACTTGTCACAAGCCTGCTGTGAGGAATTTGTCAACTACTTCGCAGACAAGATTGCTTGGATTCAGACCGACTTTGACGTTGGATTAAGGGCAGTAGGGGAAGAGCGCGAGGGGACAGAGGTCCCATCTGGTCCAGCTTTGTGGGGGGAGTTTCAGGAAGTGATGCCGGCCAATGCGACGGATGTCTTGGGGTCTGTGAGGGCCACATGTTGCGAACTTGATCCATGCCCGTCCTGGTTGGTGAAAGCCTCCAGGGAGACGTTGGGGACGGTACTGGCAAGGGTAGTGAATGTGTTCTTGCAGCAGGGGAGGTTGTCGCCTTGCCTCAAGGAGGCTGTGGTGCGCCCCCTGCTGAAGAAACCATCCTTGGACGTGGATGCGCTCGCCAGTTACCAACCTGTCTCTAACCTTCCCTTTTTAGGGAAGGTTATTGAGCGGGTGGTGGCACTCCAGCTCCAGGTGCATCTGGACAGCATCGGTTTCCTAGACCCTTTTCAATCTGGGTTCCGCCCCGGCTATGGCACTGAGATAGCATTGGTGACCTTGGTAGATGACCTCCGCCGGGAGATGGATGCAGGATGTTCGACATTTCTCATCCTGCTAGATCTCTCGGCCACTTTTGATACTGTGGACCATGGACTGCTGTTGAGGCGGCTGCGTGACCTGGGGGGTCTGGACGGAACTGTTCTTGAATGGTTCCGTTCATTCCTCTCGGGGAGAAGCCAGTGGGTGTTGGGGAATGAGACATCATGCCCCCACGCCTTATCATGCGGCGTTCCGCAAGGTTCGATTATGTCTCCGTTATTATTTAATGTATACATGCACCCCTTGGGGGAGGTCGTGAGAGGGTTCGGGGTGCGGTGTCACCAATATGCTGATGATACTCAGCTGTACCTCTCCTTTTCAACTGACCCAGACCCAGCTGTCTCGTTGCTATCCCAATGTTTGGAGGCCGTGGTGGAATGGATGCGGCAGAGCAGACTGAAGCTCAACCCCGATAAGACGGAAGTGATGTTGGTGGGGAGAGCAAGGGAGGTAGTGGCCCCCCTGATTGAGGGAGTTTGCCCTCCTATAGCTCAGCAGGTCCGGAGTCTGGGGGTGATATTGGACGCGGACCTGCGCCTGGAGCGGCAGGTGGAGGCAGTCGCTAAGGCTGCCTTCCGCCAGTTGTATCTGGTGCGTAGGCTGCATCCGTTCGTTTCTGGCCCAGACCTGGTCTCCCTCATCCATGCCTTCGTCACCTCGAGGCTGGACTACTGTAATGCACTCTACGTGGGGCTTCCCTTGTTCCTGGTTCGGAGGCTGTAGCTAATGCAGAATGCGGCGGCTCATCTCCTTACGGGGACGGGTCGTCGGGAGCACATTACACCTGTGCTCCAGACTCTGCACTGACTGCCGATAGTGTGCTGAGCTAGGTTCAAGGTGTTGGTGTTGATTTATAAGGCCCTTCACGGTCTGGGCCCTTAGTACCTCAGGGATCGCCTCGCCCTTCACGCCCCAGAACGGCTCCTGCAGTCAGCCGGGGGTGCCTTCCTGGAGGTTCCCCGCATAAAGCGGGGGGTCACAATGGAGAGGGCATTCTCAGTGGCTGGGCCGTGCCTTTGGAACTCCCTTCCGGAGGAAGCTCGTCTGGCCCCAAGCCTGTTGTCATTCTGGCGGTGTTGTAAAACCTGGCTGTTCGCCCAGGCCTTTGGGGCCTTCGAGGTGGGAGTTATGTTTTTCTCCCCTACCCTGCTTACTGTTTTAAGTCCTGGGGGCCCTATTTTAAACATTTAAATTTTTGAGTATTTTAAATTGTTTTATAGTTGTTTTTATGTATTTTTATACTGTTGGAAGCCACCCCGAACTGTGTTCAGGAGGGGCGGGGTATAAACTGTAGAAATAAAAGTAAATAAATAAATAAATAAATGCATCAGGAAAGGTTCCCCCTGGTTGGGTGCAAGCGATAGTAGTGCCGATTTTTAAGAAGGGCAACACGGCAGTTCCTAAGAATTATAGGCCTTAGCCTTCTTTGTATCATAGGCAAATTGTACGCAAAGTACTTGCTGGCGAAACTTGAAAGATGGCTGAATATGCATGAGATTTTAAATCATGAACAGATTGGTTTTCGATCAGGTAGAGCAACAGGGGACCATTGCTTTTTACTTGCCCATTTCATCCAGTAATGTAGCCCTAGGCTTGGAACGTGGATTACTCCCACTACAGGAGAGGATTTGGGCAGTGGCAATAAATTATTGACTGTGCCTTCTTTTCAAGCTAGCTGTCCCTCCTTGTAATAGAAGATAAGACTCCAAATGTATGGGTAGAGGTGGTGACTACTAAAGTGAAATTTATGGGCTTTGCCCCGGAATCTCTGATCCCTTTATGATACAAGGGGGCAAAAAAGTTGCTTATAGGTAGACTCTCTGATATGACCTGATATGATATGAGGGCCAAAATCAGGGTGAGTTGGGCCCTAGGTCATTTTGCTTTGGTGGCCAACAGTATTCGCCACCCCATGGCCTATTTGGATAATACCCTGGTCCCTAAGAAGAGGAGGCTTTTCATACTAGCTAAACTTGACCTTTCCCCCTCATCCTTGGTGAAGAACGGATACAGAGGGATACCAGTCGCTGAAAGGTTATGTATGCTTAAGCAAATAGATGCAGTTAAGCACATTTTATTGGATAGTCCATTTTATAAAGAAGTCTGTGCTAGACTTATTCAGCCCCTCATTGCCCTGTTTCCGGGAAGGTCCAGGAGTTTTATGTGGCATTTCTGCTGGGTGACCGCTGCCCAGAGATCACGAGGAAAGTGGCTCATTTTCTCTGGCTTGTCTACATTTTGAAATTGGAAGTAAAAATTAAGGCTGCTTCTGAACAGGCTATCCCAATTTAATCGTAGGGATTGTTTGGGATTTTGAGGGGTGTCCAGCATTGTAATGATTTGAGATATATTGTTGTTTGTATTTCTTTTTCTGTTTATTTATCTTTATTGTATAAAGGTTTTAATTAGCTGTTTATGCCTGTGTTATTTGGTTTTATGTTTTTCTTGTTAAATGGTTAGTAAAACTGCTCAGGTGGTATTTGACGTGCAAAAGTCATGAGGCAAAGCAATAAAGGTTTTTGATGATGATGATGATGATTGATAGAGTTTGGGTTGTAATATACCTATGGCTTTTTTTGTTCTAGTTATGAATAGAAGGAGATTGCTCTTTGCTCTCCCCAAGTCAGCTTGCACATATGATTCAGCAAGTGGGTCTGCTGTACCAAAAGGGATAAGAATGAGGATTCCCTGCTGACATAAGTATGTGTACATCATTGACTAATTAACTGAGTGTGAGGATACATAGTTAGTGTGACCATCATGTAAAATCCCTCTCTTATTCTTTTAATTTTTTCAGTCTTCTATATGTTATATGCTAAATATATCCTACTGAAAAGGGGCTTGTGACCTGAAATGTGTTTGGGATTGGTTTTTTCAGCCTTTGGAATTATGATTGTTCTGTATTTTGGTATTGATTGATTTATTGATTTTATGTCAATTTTTGACTTTTATGATTGTCCAGAATTTAGGGATTGATTTGATATATGAGGTTATTTTTTATCCTTGCTCCAAGTCTATTGCAGACATGGGTTTATGTGTATTGTACATACATACATGATTTTTGGATTATATTCAATAGTTGTACCTTTGGTTTTTGTTGTTATTATACAGACCCTAATAACTCAACTAACGTGGCCAGGTTTCTTTTTCATGTATTCAAAACCAAGCAGGCCCTACTGAATGAGTAGGACCTGTGGACTGGTGTCAGGGGGCTAGAACAGATTGGGCTAAATGATCGGTTTAGCATACAAAGGGGTATGGATTTTGGATGGTATTATTATATGATATGATATTATATAACTTTTCCTGTTTGTTGTTTGGTGGTTATGTGTTTGTGTTTTTTATGCACTTTTATGCTTTTATGTACTTTACGATGGCCTTCGACTAAGTAAATAAAGTTTACTATTCTACTATCTGCCTAGCTCTCTGTCTTGTAGTTCTGTGTGTAATCCAGACAAGCAGGAATCATTCTCTAGGTTTCCCACCCTAAGATTTGCTTGCTGATTTTGGTTCATTTGAAAACTCAGATCTTCACACAGTCCTTTTGTACAACCTACTGTGAAACCTGTACATTTCCCCAGTGCCCAGAGTAGCCTCGGTAATTCCAGCTATGGGTGTTTTCAGAAGTGATGTCGCCCACCGCTGCCACAGAATTACCCGGGCGGTGGTGGGCACCTTCACTCTGGTCGGAATCTGGCTCACGCACTAAACTAATGTGACAGTGGCTGGGATTGGGAGATGCACGGATGCCCACATAGCTCTTCCCCTGCGCTGCATGCAGCGGCCCACCCCCCCCCAGTGAACAAGCAGTCATGGCAGCCAGTGACAGCTGCCATGGCACCCGGAACGACGGGGATTCCAAACTGGGTCCAAGTAAAATGGGCTTTCAGACATGAAAGCACACTGCTGGGTCCAGTGGCCAGATCCCAACCATAGTGTTGGTGAGGCCGTAATTTCCCCAAGTCACAGCCCAGCCTAGCCACCACCACAGCCAGGATCCAGCCCAGAGAAACATCTGGCAGGTGCCTTTCAACGTGATGGTGGCCCCTGGTTTAAATTGCACTAAAGCAGGTTAAACTGTGCCACCGTCACATTTGAAAACACCCTATGTTGTGTTTCCAATTCATCCAATGGGAAATTAGAGGCCTCCAAGTTCCAGGTGTGCAACTAAGGGCAGTAAGGGCACATCAGGCACAGGGCACTCTTGGCCGGTGAAGGCACTCTTGGCCATGGCCACTTCCTATCCATACCCAGTCCCCAGCAGTGCACACTTGCTCTCCCTGTTCTTCTCCCTCTATCCCTTCTTCCCACTGCTGGCTTCTGTCTTGTGTTTGTCTGGGAATTTGATCCCTGATTGAGCAGAAAGCAGCATCACTGCACTGCTGTGTTCTCCCTTGCCTCCCTTCCTTTCTTGCTTCCACCCCACAATGTCTGATGATGGGGGATGTGTGATCTGGCATAAAGCAGCATCTGGCATCTGGGTGGGAAGAGGGAAGGACTAGGGACCAGTAGTGTGGTGGTGAAGAGGAATGAGGGTCCTAGAGCCAGGAGAGGGAGGTGAGAGGAATGATGGTGATCTTGGATCTGGGGGTCTTTCATTCACTTTTCAGCTGCTCCACGACCACTGATGCTCTTCTCAGTGGCACCAGAGCCTGGCAGGCAGTAGCAGGAAGAGGGAAGAGAGCCAGGAGAGGGACAAGTTTATTCCTTTCCCTCAAATATGGCTCATTCACACACATCCCTGGGAATAGCTGACACACAGCACAACTCATGCTGGCTTTCCCTTAGGGAAGGGTGTGTTTGTGTGTTTGCACATGAGTGAGTGACAGAAAAGTACAGAAACCCTGCCCAAGCAACCCTACACTGTCAGGGTGTTCAGCATAGGTTTCCTTGCCTTGCAAAGTCCCCTCTGCGATCATCGCGGCGGGGGGTTGTCGGTGCCCCCTTCTCCTCCTGGCCAAGGAAGGCGAGGAAGGAGTGGCCGCTTGAGGGTGGGGGGAAGAAGGCCATTGGTTGCTAGGCAACCTTGTAGGAATGCGCCCGGGACTCTCGCAAGAGTCAGAAGTCCCGGGCACCATCTTAGATTCCCCGCTCAACCGCCTCATTCGGCCGGGCGGTGAGCGGGGAAAAGGATGTGCACCCACCCATCCCTCTTATAGGGCAACACTCCGTGTAACTACTGGTTGTGAATTAGGACTAGAAAGGAATTTTCCCTGAGCCAAATTGGCACAGCGGTGAGGGGTTTTTCGCCTTTCCCGGAGTAACATACCTAATTGAATAGAGGATGAGGAGGCAAATTTGCCAGTGCTAGGCAGAAATGTCGCACTCTTGGCGGTAGGCTGAGTTCAGGCCAATGGTTAAAAGTTGAAAGCATTAGGATAGCATAGGGTAGCAACATCTCCTTAAGAGATGGGTATAGGCCATCCATAGCCGCTCAGTGCGGCCCACTGTATGGCCAGCCCAAGGGTGAGAGACGAGCGGCCGAACCTCCTAGGCAGACCATGCACCAAACAGGAGGTTACGGTGTCCTCATCCTTGTTGTTTAAACCCCCGCCTCGGTGGGCAAGAGGGGATAGGTGTGAACAACCCGCCCTGGCCCGGTGAAACCGGTAGCTGGGGTAGGGTGTAGGTTGAAGAGTTGGTTAAGATAGGGCACAGGAGGATTCCCCTCGGGCTTAACCCGAAGACGGTAGAAGAGGGGCACCAGGCAAACAGGACAGCGCCTGGTACAGTAGGGGAACCTCCTGTGGGGACGGTTAACAGTTAGGAATAAGAAATTGATAGAACCCCAGTTCAAAGGGGGAAGTGGGAGGGTTACCTCTTCCCCCTTTTGGCTAATAATAAAGAGTGCGGCCGTTCAAACCCTTATATTGTGTCCTGGTCTTCTTTGGGGTGGGGGTACATCGACAACCCTCTTCACACAACACCCACACAGACACCATCCCCTCATAAAAGGAGCTGCCATGTGCTGTCCACTTCTGGAAGAATGCTCTTTGAATAAGCCCATATTCCCTCTTTCCTCTCACACAGTCTTTGTGGAATGCCAAATGAACCCTTAAAACTTCCCAGATTTTCACAATCAGTCATTCTACTTCTCTGCCTTCTCTTTTCCTGGATCAGCTTCCTCACCTACGTAGTAGCTAACCTGTCTTTATGACTTCCAAGAACAGCCCCATAGAATGACTACCTTTGTTACCCTAAGATTCTCCCAGGAATTAGCTTCGCCATGGGGTCAGGAATCTCCATAGAAAAGCTTAAGTTTCCTCACCAAAAAGTCACAACAGACAATTAATATTATTATGACTAAAATACTACAATGTATTGCCCTGCCAAACTGGCTTACACTACTATAAAAGCACTATGGAAGCAAAAAAAAAAAAAGGTTATTGATTGCAAATATATATTCTTGGAGAATATATTTACTACACATATATCGCAGGTCCTAAAAAAGTTGTTCAGGGTGTGTGGGGTAAGATGTTAACTTGCTGCTATGCTGGAGACTTAATAAGGATTAAAGAAAAAATAGTAAAAATAAAATATAGAAAAGATAAAGAAAAACATAAAACAAAATTTGTCCGGAGATTGAGGAATGGTCTCTCAACAGTCAAGGAGTATGGAAGTTCCAAAAAGGGAGGGAAAAAGACAGAGAAGCACTGTCCACCCAACAGAGTTAAAAATGGAAAAGAAACAGGTTATTAGTGCTTTCATAAAAAAAAGTAAAGTCTGTACCTGGGGACAAAACCTTAAAGAAAAGTAAGAATTGTCCTTAAAAATGGGGAAAGAAAAAAAAAAGAACTTTTTAAGGGGTGCGACCCTTCAGGGACCGTGGGGGGATCTGGGGTGTGTGTGCTATGTTGGCGAGTTCTTTTGTTCAGGCTTTAAGGGGCGAGGGGGGTGGGAGGGGCAGTTGGGGAAGGGGGGAGGTCTCCTCAGCACTAACCCTTGGTGGCAGTGAGGGACGGTGTAGGGGAGAGGATCGCCTGGTGGCAGCAGGTGGGGTGTCTTCTTTGCTGTTGAATGGTGGGTGGGTGGGAGAGGAGGGAGATTTCCCCAGCACCGTTCCCTGGTGGCAGTGGGGGGTGTGCTGGGGGAGGGTTCATGTGGTGGGGGGAGGTGGGATTTTTTGCCCAACTTCCAGTAGCAGGGGGTGATTGGGGGGTGGGAAAGGGTAAGATATCCGAAGCCGGCCCCTGGTGGCAGCAGGAGGCTCGGCTAAGGGTAGGGGGTTTGGGGGG
>QEPC01001394.1:6616106-6629986 GCA_003113815.1 Sphenodon punctatus
GGGGGGGGGGGGGGAGGTGTAGCTATTGTTTTAAGAGAGGGATGGCCAGTTAGGAGATATCCAGTCTGGGAAAGTCCAGGTATTGAAGCCCTCCATGTGGTGTTTGATTTGGCTGGGGGCAAGCTTGGGGTGATGCTAATATACTGGACCCCTTCCTGTCCGGCAGCATCCCTTGCCGCTCTGGCAGAGCTGGTCTCAGAGGTGGTGCTGAGCTCCTCCAGGACTTTGGTCCTGGGGAACTTCAATGCCCATGCCAACGTCGGCCTTGTAGGAGCGGAGCGTGAGTTCATCGCCCCCATGGCAACCATGGACTTGTCCCAAGTGGTCAACTGCCCGACCCATGTGGAGGGGCACATTCTTGACTTGATCTTCTGTTCTGGCCTTGAGGCGGATGATCCGTTAGTGGGGGATGTGAGGGTTACACCCTTGTCATGGATGGATCATTATCTCCTGCAGGTCAGTCTCTCAGCACACCTCCTCAAGAAGGGGAATGGACCAGTTAGGTTGGTTCGCCCTCGGAGGCTGATGGAACCGCAGTGGTTCCAGGAGGCTCTGAGGGAGTTAA
Source organism: Sphenodon punctatus (assembly GCA_003113815.1). NCBI lineage: Eukaryota > Metazoa > Chordata > Lepidosauria > Sphenodontia > Sphenodontidae > Sphenodon > Sphenodon punctatus. The sequence continues at coordinate 6,616,672 of QEPC01001394.1, forward strand.
TCTTAGACCCGGATGGCCACTCTGTCGATGAGCTTGTCCGGCATTGAAACACCTTGCTGGAGGAGGCAATTAACAGGGTGGCTCTGAGACATCTTCTCCCTCCGTCTCGTCACCGTAGGGCCCCTTGGTTTACTGAGGGGTTGCGGTGTATGAAACAGGTAGGTACGAGACTAGAGTGACGCTGGCGTCAGACTCGCTCTGAATCTGATCGACTTCTCCATAGGACCCATTTGCAGTCCTATGTTGAGGCTGTGAGGACAGCAAAGAAGGAGTTCTTTGCTTCCCTCATAGTGTCTGCGAAGTCGTGTCCAGCAGAGCTGTTCCGGGTGGTGTGGCAGTCCCGCCTCCCTCCACCTGGATGAGGACTTGTCCCAGGCCCGCTATGTAGAGTTTGCCACCTACTTCGCAGACAAGATCGCTCATATCCAGAGTAACTTTGACATCGGATTGGAAGCAGTAGGCGAGGGGCATGAGGTTATGGACGCGTCGTCCGGTCGATCTTTCTGGGATGAATTTCAGGAAGTGACACCAACCGATGCAGTGAATGTCCTGGGGTCTGTTAGGGCCACTAGTTGTGAATTAGATCTGTGCCTGTCCTGGTTGGTGAAAGCCTCCAGGGAGACTTTGGGGACGGTGCTGGCAAGGATAGTCAGTGCGTCCCTTAGGTAGGGGAGGCTATCACCCAGTCTCAAGGAGGCTGTGGTGCACCCCCTGCTGAAGAAGTCATCTTTGGATGTGGATGCACTCGCCAGCTACCGACCTGTCTCTAATCTTCCCTTTTTAGGGAAGGTTATTGACGGACAGTGGCACTGCAGCTCTAGGCGCATTTGGATAACATTGGTTTCCTTGACCCTTTTCAATCTGGGTTCTGCCCTGGTTATGGTACTGAGATGGTGTTGGTGGCCTTGGTGGACAATCTCCACCGGGAGATGGACGCAGGATGTTTGACATTTCTGATCCTGCTAGATCTCTCGGCCGCTTTTGAACTGTGGACCATGGGCTGCTGTTGAGATGGTTTTGAGACCTGGGGGTCTGAACGGGACTGTCCTTGGGTGGTTCTATTCATTCCTCTTACAGGGATAGGCTGCCAGGAGCATATTACACTGGTTCTTTGTTCTTTGCACTGGCTGCCTATAGTCTTCCAGGCCCGATTCAAGGTGCTGGTGTTTACCTTTAAAGCCGTACATGGCCTGGGTCCTATTTACTTGCGAGACTGCCTCACCTCCCAAGCTCTGGATCAGCCCCTGCAATCAACCGGGGGTGCCTTTCTCAAAGTCTCCCGAGTCTCCCAGGGGGCTACTATGGAGAGGGTGTTCTCAGTGGCCGCACCAAGGCTGTGGAACTTCCTCCCAGCAGAGGCACGATTGGCCCCGGATCTCCCGTCTTTTAGACAATCTTGTAAGACCTGGCTGTTCCGTCAGTCTTTCAGCGAGTGAGACGGGTTGAGTGGAATGTTTTGAGGGCTAGGGTGCGAGGGTTTTTGTTTTATGTTTATATTTTTATGGCTTCCGCCTTAAAGTGTTTTTATATTTGTATTTTATATGTTTTATAATTTTGTTTTAAATTGTAAGCCGCCCTGAGCTGCTTTGCAGAAGGGGCGGGGTATAAAATAGCATAACAAATAAATATATAATAAATAAAGAGAGAGTATAATTGCTCTAGATCCGAGATGGGGAACCTTTTCTCTCCACATGGCCACTCTCTGGTCCAAACTTTGCAGGCTAGTTAGGAGTTATGGGGCGGTAGAGCCTTGGCAGTGTACACAGGAGGGGGAGGATCCAGATCTGTGCTGTGGATCCATCCCCTTTACTTGTGTGCATGCCCTTATCTCCACTCCCTTCCTACAAACTCGGTCTTTCAAAGCTTGAGGGACTGCGGCCATTGGCCAGATCCAGAAATTGGGACAAATAAAAAACTGTCCGCAGGCCACAGGTTCCCCACTCTGTTCTATATAATTAGAGCATTTAGGAAATTATACCTCTTGGAATTTTATTGAGAATCTTGTGGGTCTAATAAAGCAAATCACAAGATGTGTAATAAAGTTGGGTGTCCTGGGTTTGGCAACTGCATTGTGACTTAGAGGAGGGGGTTTCACTAGGGGAATGCTTGGTGCAGATAGCTAGGAATGTATTGAGAACAGCCCACCTAAACATAATGGTTGAGCATGAGGAGTTGACAACATCCCTTCTGGTTAGGAGTGCAGCAAGTACTTCAGTTAGTATTTGTGAGTATGGCCATTTTTACATGGATGGAGGTGGGTGGGGGATGGGTGTTCTGAGAATCTTGTGGGTCTAATAAAGCATATTGCAGGATCCCTTATGTTTAGTGATTTAATAAAGCTGGCTGTGGCCTGGTTTAACCCACATACCTGGCCTCCAAGATTTCCTTTCTGCTTTTGCCATGCCAGTGTCAAAATGTCAGCTTTCTTCTTTTTAAAAAAATGTTTCTGGCCCTCCTGTCTATGGAGCAGAGCTTGACAATGTGATGGCAGGTCAGAAATTAAATTACACCTCATTCTTTTTTAAAAATTTCATAATTTCTAAGTTACTCATGATTTTGAGGAGACCTGTTTCAGGATATTTGAACTTTTGGGGTTGGCAGTCTTGGAAAGACACTGCATATCACAAGATAAGATAATAATAAAGGTGTAAAAGTTGACAGCACTATCGCTGGATAGCCACATAGACATTATGGTTAAACAAATGCACTAAAATTACTTGATATATACTTAGACCAATCTTTGGTTTAAGGGGCCGGGGCAGGGGGAGTTCAGGCTCTTACCAAGTCACTCATGCTCCAAAAGCATGGAATTCATAAGTTAAGACTTCTGCCTTAATTCACACACCATGTAAGTAGTAAAGACCTTGTATAGTCTCATATATTGTGCTCACTTGTAACTTAGGCTCCATTTTTTGGTCTAAGAATTGTTCTGTTTTTTAGAATTCGAATGCACATGCACTAAATTTCTTCATGCAGCTACAGTACCAACCCAGGTCATAGATGTCCCCTTTTCCCTCTCAACTGCCCCCACCTGTCCCCCCACTGATTTCCCCCATCCCCACATACCTGGTCCCGCACAGTTGCCTTGCCACACCCCTCCCATTCTCAGCCCTACTCACCCAGATCGCCATAGATGTCCACCCCCCCTCCAACCCATTCCCAGACCCATCCTCCACTGGTGGCCTGCCTTGCCTTTCACAGATGCCCTGAACCTGCCTGTTCCCAATCCCCCCCTTATGTATGTATGCCCCTTGCTCAGCTGTCTGTTCCAGCACAGATCCTCTCACCCCTGCCCATTCCCAGCCACTCCCATCTGTCTGGCCTCTCACAGATGCCCCCACTACTCCAGTCTTGCAAAGATGCCCCCACCTCCACCACCCATGTCATAGCCCACCCACCTGGCACAGATGCCCCCCACCTCTGTTCCAAGTTCCTACCCCTTGAGCGCTGCACATATGCCCCTTATCTTCGTCTACGTCTACTCACTCCTGCAGTTTTCTCTCACCCACCTACATTGCCTCACTTCACCTGCACCTTCTCCTTCCCCCAGGTATGTCAGAGTCTCACTAATTTTGACTGTTCCATTCCTTCCCCCTTCACCAGCTAAGCTTCATTACCAATAGTGAGTCATTCCAGCTGAGCCTCTTGTAGATTACTGAGGCTATCTGCTCCCTCACTAGTTGCTTGCGCTTCCAGTTGACGATAGGAGCCTGACATGGGTTATTTCCGATGTGATGGGCCTTTCGGCCTGCCACGCTGAACCAGGATCCGTCTTGGATCCCGGTCCGTGATCAGACTGGCCATCCTTTAGACATGCTGACCTGATCGCAGAGGGGAATCAGGGATGGGGCGCAGCTGTGCAGTGCGATGTGTGGCCGCTCAGCTCCCCCAGCACATCCACGGTCTCCCACCCTCGAGGAGATGGGTGGGCGTAGCGGCCAATGAGGCCTCTGTGCTCGATCCCATCCCATGGTTGGGACCCGATTCCAGGACGGGGCTGGCAAGCAGATGTTCATCGTGGCCATTGCCAGCCCCATCCTGGATCATGGCCAACCTAACCATGATTCTGGAGGTGAGACCGGCCTCACCTCCAGAACCATGGTCAATTTGATCCCGGACGGGTGTGTGTTTGTTTGTTTATTTATTTATTTATTTATTTATTTATTAAATTTTTACCCCGCCCCTCCTGAACACAGCTTGGGGCGGCTTCCAACAATAAATACAGTTTAAAACAATCCAAACACTTAAAATACCATATAAACATTAAAATGACATATAAACAGGGCCTGGGATATAAATTACTTGGGATAGGGGAATAAACCCTGTGGTGAACATCTGGCTGGGAGCAAATAGACATTCACGAGATCGCTGCCACCACACAGGATCCACTGTGATTCCATGTGGTGAACAGCGATCTCGTAACATCTGAAAATACCCAGAGTCTCAGGCTCCTCTGAGCAGCTCAACATTTTCACTGGCTCTATATGCTCTTCCTAATGTCTGTGCTTCCTCCACGCCCCCCCCCCCCCCCCCCCCCTATCCAGTCTCTCTCTAGCCTTTCTCCAATCTAGTACCTGCCCATTCCTTGACTTCTTTCCCTTTGGACAGTCCTCCTGGCTAGACCGCTGCATCAGCTTCAGACTTTGCCTGGCTTACCTTTAGCATTATGTTTACTTCTCAGATGGACCTTCTGGATTGACCCCTGGATTGACTTTCAGACCTCAGCTGGCTCACCCCAAGTATGGCACCCACTTCTGGAAATGACCTCCTGGCCATTGACCTCCCACCCCACCGGCTCCATCCCACAGATTGCTCAACCCTTTGGACCCCAATTCTACAAGCTGTCCATGCCCCAGCTGCCCTAACAAGGTCTCCAATTCCCTCCTGCCAGCATTGCCCTTGCTCATATCTCCTGAGTGCCCTGGATTTTCTGGGATATTTTACATCTCTTTTGTTATCTGTCCCGAAAAACTGATGGAAAGTCCTGAATTAGAAAGGGAGTTGAGAGGGAGAGCAATGAGTTGAATTATCCTGTCTTAAAGAGCCAGACCAGCCAAATAGTTTGCCCCAGTCTAGTTGAGAGTAGGGATGTGCAAACATTGGGTTTGGCCGGGTTCGGTGTTTGGCCAAACCCAAAACCGTTTGGTTGAGCCTGTTCAGGCAGGGGGAGGGGTGGTTTTCCCTCCCCCCTCCAAAATGTGCAGGTGGAAATGGCACTGTGGAGATACTCCCCCCCACACTCACTCACTCACTCACTCACTCACTAACTGAGTCAGCCCAATGGTCCATCTTAGTCCAGTATTGTCACAACCTGACATGGCAGCAGGGGTTTCAAATTCAGGTCCAAGTCCGGCTCTTCCGGGGTCTCCAGCAGAGGCCATTCTGGTGTGCTACCTGAGATCCCTCTAAGCCCCCAGCAGAGACCTCTCCCAGACATGCTACCAGAAGTTCCGAAGTGGAGATTCTGGGGATTGTTGAACGCTGTTACCACTTGAGCTATGCCCCCCCTCATAATTTTTTTTAACACCCCACCCCACCCAGGGATCACCCTACCTGGTGGTGCCAGGACTCTGGCCCTGGGCCCGGTGATGGCAGGTTCGGAGGTGGCAGCACTCCAGAGTGCTTCAGGCCACTTCTAGGACTTCCAGGTCAAACCGGAAGGCCTAATAGCAGCCTGAAGCACTCCAGAGTGCTGCTTCTGCCAGACCCACCACCACCGCCGGTACTGGACCTGGATCCCAGACCACCTGGTGGTGCCGGGTCCGCTGGCCGGCAGTGGTCTGGAACGCTTCACGCTGCTACTAGGCCTTCTGGTTTGACCCGGAAGGCCTGGTAGCAGCCTAAAGTGCTCCAGAGCGCTGCCACCTCTGAAACTACCATCAGACCCACCACCGCTGGACCCAGGGCCGGAGCCCCGGCACCACCAGGTAGGGCGATCCCTGGGGTGGGGTGGTTAAAAAAAAATTACGAGGCTGGGCAGGGTGGGGGGGAGGTGCTCCCCAGCACCCCTTCCACCGACACAGGCTGGAGGGGGTTGGGGGAGGGAAAACTGGGTTCTTCCCTACCCCCCGTGCCCCCGCCCGAACCGGTTCCTAGCCCAAACTTTGTTCGGCTGGTTCAAGCAGGGGGTGGTTTGTATTTGGGGTGTTCACGAACAGTCCAAACACCCCAAGTTTGGGCCGAACCCTGAACCCCCAAACCACGTTTGCACATCCCTAGTTGAGAGCAGTCCCACTCACCAGAGAGATGCGGGATTCTCTGGTGTTCTCTGGCCTTTGTACGGGATAATGTGATTAATTAAGTTTTCTTTTTTAAAATAACAAAATTTCTAATCAGCCTTTTTAGGTAATGGGCTATTGTTTAAAAATCATAGACCATTTCATCTGTCAAAGATTCCACATAGGAAAATGGTTGGAGTGGGAGAAAAGCATTATCGTAAGGAGAACTGTGTAAACTGTAACACTCACTGGGCATGGGGTGCGGAGGGAGGTTGGAGGTCAAGCAGTTAAGGGAAGTGCTGTGATAGAGCTTAGGCATAAAGAGTGGCAGGACAAGGGTTTAGGTCTGGCTGAGGGCTCTTTTAGATGAGTGGGTCACCATTGCGTGACCTGCTCGCGTGATATTTCAAAATCCCGTAATGTGGCATTACACAAGATGGAAGTAAGGAATCACATGCATGAAAGGTGGTCACACGTTATTTGTCGACCGTGAATTAAATACTTCACACATCGAGGTATTTAATTCGTGGACAGCAAATAATGCGCGACTGCCTAGCATGTGCGTGATCCCCTACTTCCATCTCATGTAATCCCACATTGCAGGACTTTAAAATATTGCATGAGAGGGTCACGTGACGGTGACCCACTCATCTAAAAGCAGTCTTAGAGTGATGTTGTATCATATGCAAGTCTCTTAACGTCTTGCTTTCTCTTCTTTAAAAAAACAAACAAACAAACAAACAAAAAACCTGGGGGTTTTTAAGCCCAGCCTCTGTTAGATACGTGACCGCTCCCACAAGTGAATATTTGGGGCTGGCACCCCAATATCCAAATGACCTCTTACATTTAGGAGGAATTAGCCAAATTAACTCAAGTGTGGGGTCACTCGTGCCAAAAGGATCAGTCCAAGACGTGACACTCTACTCCTGGTTGGGGGCGTACCCCTTCCCAAAGTATCAGACAGGAAACAAGGTGCTTCAAGAAAAAGGGGTTCTTTATTACAGTGATACAATGAGGGAGAAAGGAAACACACCCACACAATATAATACAAAGACAAGCCTCCGCTTTGACTGACTCAGTAATATAAGCGGTGGCTGGGAAAGTGAAAGTAATTAGTCGACGGCGGGGGGGGGGAGATGGGATCAATGGGTGGCAAAAACCCCGAAGGAAAGCAATTACCTATCCTGGATGTTGCAAGGAGACAGCGGCTCCGTAGATCCTGCAGTGTTCGGGGTGGGGGGTGAAGATGACAGAGTAATCTGCACGTGTCCATGTTCAAGAGCAACTCAGCTTGGACAGGGAAACCTGGGGCAGTTATAGGGACTTGCACAAAGGATCAGGGAGGTGCCGGGGATCTGAGAAAGAATTTTCAGAGATGTCCGGAGTGAAACAAGGGGAAAGCTCCAGATGGATCTTTGAGAAACAGAAGAGCATAAACACAGGGTCTTTGGTGTTTTTAAAGGAATGAAAAAGTATCAATGGGGATTTCCCAAAGATACAGGAAGAGAACCATAGTTAGTTTTGGAAAGATGGGACACTTAAGGACCTTTTGTGATCACACCTGGAGGGCCATTGTTAACTAGAAGTCTCCCAGATTTACAACACCAAATTTTAAAAAAACTAAACACAGGAAAAGAAATTGGGTGCAACCTGCTCTCCAAAACTCCTCTAGCTTCCTTAATACACCTCGTGGCACTAGCTACCATGCGCATGCAAGTCACAAAAGGGATAATTTATGCTTTTGGATCCAAAATTCAAACTGCTATAACTTGCTCATTTAACAGATGTTCTTAAAATCTGGGAAATTTACATACACTTCTCAACTGACCCTTTCTACCACGTTTCACACTGATAAGACATACCATTCTGATTTTTTAATTATTTTAATGTTTGTGATTTTAACGATTTGATACAGATGCCTTAGCTAACAGAGCTACTACCACAGCTATAATTTCTTGGGTGGAGACACACACCATGATTTACTGGTAAAGCTTTCAATTTATAGTAACAAAAAATTGTAAAGAGTGGGTGCTCTCACCATAGTGTACTTGCATTTTTCATGTAAATGAGTGTTTGGAATTGCCTGTGTTTTTTGACCAGCTTTGGTTTTCAGATTAACCTTCTTGAGAGACTCTTGAGAACCAGAGTCCCTCATGACAGACTCTTGAGAAAATTCAAAAGTCATGGGATAGGAGATAGTGTCCTACTATGGATCAGAGACTGGTTAAAAGATAGAAAGCAAAGGGTAGGACTAAATGGTCAGTTTTCACAATGGAGAGATGTAAAAAGTGGTGTGCCTCAGGGATCTGTATTGGGACCGGTGCTGTTTAATGTATTCATTAATGATTTGGAAAAGGGTGTTAAGAGTGAGGTGATCAAATTTGCAGACGACACCAAGTTATTCAAGGTAGTTAAAACACGAGCAGACTGTGAGGAACTGCAACAGGATCTTACGACACTGGGTGCCTGGGCATCTAAATGGCAAATGAGATTTAATGTGGACAAGTGCAAAGTGATGCACGTAGGGAAAAATAATCCAAACTATGCGTACACAATGCTGGGTACTAAGCTAGGAGTTACCACTCAGGAAAAGGATCTGGGGGTGGTTGTGGACAATACAATGAAATCCACAGCGCAGTGCGCAGCAGCAGTCAAAAAAGCAAACAGAATGTTAGGAATTATTCGGAAGGGGATAGAGAATAAAACTGAGGATGTCATAATGCCTCTATACAAATCAATGGTGCGACCGCACCTTGAATATTGTGTGCAGTTCTGGTCGCCCCATCTCAAAAAAGACATAGCTGAACTAGAAAAGGTACAGAGAAGGGCAACAAAAATGATCAAGGGCATGGAAGGGCTCCCGTATGAGGAGAGGCTTGGTAGGTTGGGGCTCTTCAGCTTGGAGAAGAGACGACTGAGAGGAGATATGATAGAGGTCTATAAAATCATGAGTGGTGTGGAACTAATAAACAAGGAGCAGTTATTTACCCTCTCAGCTAGTACTAGAACTAGGGGACACTCCATGAAACTCATGGGTGGCAAGTTTAAAACAAATTAAAACAAATATTTTTTCACTCAGCGTATTATTGGGTTGTGGAATCTGCTGCCAGAGGCTGTGGTAAGGGTCAGTAGTATAGCTGAGTTTAAAAGAGGTTTGGACAAGTTTCTGGAAGATAGATCCATTAGCAGCTATTAGCCAGACAGGATCGGGGAACATGGCAGGAGCTGGGGGAAAACAACAGGGAATGGATCCCCCATTGTGGCCTGTTGGGTGCTTCTCCCAAGCCACCGTGATTAGCCACTGTTGGAGACAGGATGCTGGGCTAGATGGACCATTGGTCTGACCCAGTATGGCACTTCTTATGTTCTTATGACAGTACTGTCCTCCTTCTTGATTATGCTACACAAAATATGCATTTAAGGTAGAAGAGAGAGAATATTGGAACTTCCTACCATTCTATCTCTTTGCTAGAATATGGCTCCAAGATGTATGGGCATAATTTGATTGTTATGTCTGGAGGGACTAATGAAAGAATATCCTGTGCTCCCATCAATGGTATCACCATTCCCATATTTCTCACTGTGGTCCTAGCAGTCTTATCTCCAGTGCCTTCTGCCTTACTCTGGGCTCCTGCCAATCTAACTAAAGTGTGTGTCCTGCAGCAGATCCTGGCCCTGAACCAAGATCTGTGCACAACACATGTGCATCAAGGCTGTGCAGAAAGCCATGATCTAAGGTCCATGTGCATCAACCCTATTATGTGTGTATGGATGGTGATGCAGAGGAAGACTGCTGCCTCCCAACCACATTGCCACCTGGCAGAGGAAGAGGTAGGGTTGTGGTGGGGGAAGCAGGTTAGAAGGCAGCAGACTTCCTCTGTGGCACAATATACGCACATGGTAGGTTTGGTTCCCATGTTGAGCAGATCTTGGATTGAAGCTTGAGTGTGTTCGATGCGCTCAGTGCATGCACATGCTGTGTTTGTGTGCAACATATACACAAATCAGGGCCTCGGTTAGCAGCATCAGCTAGAAGGTGCCTAGCTGGTTCTGTTCCTAATGCACAACCTTTGAGCTCAATAAAAACAGACTTCCTGTCTTCGCAGAACTTTTCAAAAATGTTTGAAATGTCAGCAGGAATTCCACCGCAGATTTAAGCCATGGTGGAATTCAGACCAAAGTTCTGAATACAGGGTGCTGCCATTTTGCACAATGCACTGTGTATGAAAGTAGGAGGGTGAAGCTATCCAGTCATTCCAGAAAAATACTGACCGGATCATATTCCAGTCCCCATTTCACTGGATTGATCAGAATGGCCGAATCCATCGAAAACAGAATCAGAGCTGGCATTTTGTTAGTTATACACAGCCCTCAAGCTCTGTTGCTGTTTCCTGATGTAACACAGCCAGACAGATGCCCTCTGCTGGATGGGTTGGCTGTTGGAGTCCGAGACCCTGACAGGCAGCGAAAAGATACAGGGTGTTAATAAATGTGATGCTGGCTTACCGGCAGCCCAACCCCCCATGGGGATGAAAAGTGCCAAGGACATGGTTCTGACTGGGTTAGGCTGCCAAATGTGTCAGCGGCCGGGCCACCAGGGAGGACAGGAAGATGCACAAATTTGTGTCCGGCCCCCACCCCCATGTTGCACCCAGTGCAGCACCCCCCACCATCATGGACCCGATCTGGGCCAAATCACAGCAGGCCACAACAACAACAAACGTGATGGCCTCCTGTGACCCACGTTGCCCTGATTGGGTGGAACCTAGCCTGGGCTGTGACTCAGAGGGTCTCCTGGATCACAGTCCAAGCTAGCGACTGACATGGGGGGATCCTGGCCAGCATCCAGTGTGCTATCAATAGATGTGCCAGTGGCTTGCACGTCAAAGCGTGGAAAAGCGGACTACCGTCCCATCTATTAACACCTACAGATTACATAAGCCATAAATAGGTCAAGCAGCACACTACTGGGAGGTGGGAAAGAGGGCAGCTCCCAGCTCAAGTGACCCAGAGTGATCAAAAGCAAGAAGGTCAAGTCTGAGCTTAGCACCAACCAGTGTAGTTCAAACTCCTCCCATGCCTGGGTGTGGAAGAGAGTTTTAATGTTTTAATGTGAACAAAGGTTTTCATGAGTCCTACTGTCTATAGTCAATTTCAAATTTATTTTGTTTCCAGACTGTCTGTGGGAGAAGGTTTTCATGTACAGCCATGACATCTGATGGATTTATTATTAATCTGTTCTCCTAAAGAGAGATGAGAGAAATAATCTGAGAATGCAAACAATGTCTGAGGTTTTTTCTTCAGTGCTACCAAGATGTGACAGACATATCTGCTTCTTTTCACTGCAGATGAACAGGAGCACCTTAGTCTCTGTAGCTGCCAGTCTGTCATCCAAGTCACTGTAAAAACAGGACAGTTATATGGAGAGGGGGAAAAAAGAGACATCATTAATGTAATGGAATGAAAATTCAATAGTTCAAAGTGCAATAAATAACAAAATATTACCTTGGTGATGATGCCAAATTTTGTGTAAAGAGATCCAAATGTTGCTTGAAGATGGTTCTACCAAAACTGCACTTCATTCAAGTCAGAATTCACTCAAAGCGCTACTACTGTTGCACATTCCATGTAAACCACCAGTGTCTAAACTTGTCATCTGGTGGGCAATTTGTCAGTTTCTGAAGATGACACTGCAATTCCCACAGCATGGTTTTACACACTGAGCAAGCTTTTCTTCGCCTTATTCTGTATGCATTCTGCATATAGATTGATTCCAGACCAAGTCTTTTGTACTTTTGTTTTTTACCTTATTTATATAACATTAGACCAGGAGTTGAAGAAGAAAATACAGGGCAGAGTAGTGCAAAGACCTTCAGTTTTAAATAAGGCATGAGCATGCAAAAATGCACCTTTTCTTTTACATTCTTTTAGAAACAGATTTTTGCGTGTTGAGTGATATCAAATCTGAACGTTGGGGTAATGAAGGCACTTGTAGATGGACAGAAAATAGCAAAAGGGAGAATATAGGTGTGGGTGGGAATTTCTGTCAGGATGAGGGATGATGGGTAAGTGGATATTAATGCTAAAATGAAGATGTGTCTGGAAGATAACAATAATATATTATCAAATTCTTAGATCAACAGCCTTTGGTTTAAAAGAGGAGTTAAGGCTCTTGCAAGTTCAGCCATGCTCCAAAAATCATAGAAATGGTAAGTTAAGGCTCCTGCCATAACTTGCGTGTTTTGTAAGCAGTAAAGATGTGCAGTTCCTCATACTGTGCTCACACTTACAACTTAGACTCCATGTACCCAGAAGTTGCCTTGGCTTTTCATCCCCAATCCTCTTCCTTTGAAGGTTGGGAGCAACACTGAATCTGGGGACAGCAAGCTCTTCGCTGTCCCAGTATTATTATTATTATTATTATTATTATTATTATTAATTTATTATTTATTTATATACACCAGCAATGTACCTGGCACTTTACAAAGAATATAGACATGGTACCGTTCCTGGCTTGGTTACAGTAATTTTCAGGCATTGGCAGCTGTTTTATAAACAGCTACTGTTTTATAAACAGAGGACTGCTAAAGCCCCGATTTTGAGGAAACCGCTTGACCCACATTTCTAAAACTTCAGCCATGGCTGTAAGTTGTGAGGACCATCATATCCACAGACTTTGAAACAGATGCATTAGGAAAATAAAATGTTATAACTGCTTAAACGTTAATTGCTTGTGGTCAAAATGCACACCGTCCTCGTGTATTTGAATCATCAATATCTCCTCCCCCTGAATGAGTTGAGCCCCCAAACTTCACAGGCTTTGAGAATGAGATCAATAACAAATGCTTCTGAAATATGATACTGATTTATACAGCCAAAACCGATTTATTAGTGATAAACAATCAGTTCCGCTAGTTCATGCATGTGCACTTGAGCTCCTCTCTCCTGTCTGACAGCTGCGGAAGCAGCTGAGGAAGCATCCCCCTGTGAGCTGCTGATCCTGCTGCTGCTTGGGCCCTAGCTGTCCCTGTTTAATTTTTTTTTAAAATCTGCCACCATTGAACTGAAGGGGGCAAGGAGCGAGCGGGGGGGGGGGG
>QEPC01001394.1:6631508-6658264 GCA_003113815.1 Sphenodon punctatus
GGGAGGAAGGAAGCTCTCTGAGACACAAAGAGATGAGAAATCTCCTGGGGGAGGAGATTGACCAATCAGGTCCTGACAGGAGTAGGACAGATAGGATGGGGGAAGGGTTCCCTGATCTGTCTGTCTACTCCTGCTGTACTTAGGGGGGATGCAACCAAAGGAATGTATTTCCAACAGTTATTTCCTACAATATTCTAGAGCTAGGATGGGGAATCTCAGGGAAGCCAACTAGGGCACACAGCTGGTTTTTTATTTGGCCCTTTTCCAGTTCCAGGGTCCAGTTACTACCCCTAAGCACCGACTGAAAGAATGAGTTCAGGGTAAGGGTGCAGAGACTAGGGCATGCACACAAGGATGGATAGGCAATAGATTTATGGCACAGAGCCATGATCTGGACCCTTCTTTTACCATGTGCACCCCTTAAGCACCTTTTCCCTCAACTTCTGTGCAAATTTTTGGAGCATGTACTCCTTTTCAAAGTGACTCAGGGAAGGGAAAACAAAGTTCCCCACCCCTGGACTAGAGTCATATACGTAATTGTGTGCCCACCACTAGCACAGGTCAAAAGAAAAGGGAAAGGCACAGAGGCATGTTTGAATGAATGCTCCTTTATTTTTCATGCATTTCTCATATAAATTAGGGTTTGGCCAGGCCACATAATTCCCCTTCCCTCCACTAAAACTGTAACTACTATAGCAGAAAATCCTCCTGGTTAGTGAAGAAACCATATTTTTAACAAGCCAATTTGAAATAAAGTAATCTGGTGTATGATAACCATTTTTACTTCCACTTTGTGAAACTACACTCAAGGAATTCCCTGAATAATCGGGTGTTGTGGTAGGGTGGCTTGTTTACCCCCCACACTGTTGTGGTTGTGAGGCAGCAAAAGGGCTCACCCCTCATCCTCTGTCTCATTGCAACTGTCATGGCTAGCTCAGCCCAGAACAAGCAGCCTCCCCACCTACAAGCGAGCCCAATAGGGTTGAGGCTGCTACAGCTGGCTGCAAAGAAAAATTCCCCTCCCCCTCCTAGGCAAAAACCTGCTGTTCTTCCCCCACCCGCAAGCTGGGAGCTTCGTTCCCCTCTCCCCATTAGCAGTCAGCCAGATCTCAGTGCTGCATCAAGGAGGGAAATTGTGCTTCCTGTATGGAGGCAGCCGTGCCTCGGGGAAGTGGGCAGCAGGAACAGGGTAGGAGCACTGACCCAGTCAGAGGGGAGCAGCATTTCTTAGGGCCAGTGGATCCATCCGCAGCCAGTGACATCAAGGGAGGACTAGGAGCGGAATGTCAGCAGTGCACCTTGAAAATGAAAAACTGGCTACTGTACATGGGATGCGCAGGCAGGAGCCACGGTGGAAACAAGAGCTTGGATATTGACTCAGCAACATTGCACACACAATGTTCTAAGCAGACCTGCTGTATAGCATGAGCTTTAGATTGAAGGTCAGGAGGTAGGGGGTGGAGTGGTGGTGATCTGTAAGGAGAGTTTGGCCTACAAAAGGTATCGAGCCAACATAGAGTATGTCCACCTTCTGTTCGAGACCTGGGAGAGATTGAGGATTCTGCTGGTGTACCGACCACCACGCTGAACAGACTCCCTGACCAATCTGGCTGAGTTCATCTCGGAGGTGTTGAGGATGCCCAGACATAGGCCACTTTCAGACATGCCCCCCTCCCCCCATGCATATTTGGGCTGAGGGGGGGAACGCACAGTCCGAATATGCGTGGGGATTGGCCAGTCTGAAAGCCCTCCCATCTCCAGCCTCCCGACCCCCCATGCAACATTCTCCTGCCCCAACCTGACCCCCCCAACCCCTGCCACAACCTCCTGCCCCCCCACGCAACTTCCCCCCACCCCCCAACACCCACCAAAACCTCCTGCCCCCGCACAACATCCCCCTGACCAGACCTGCCCCCCAGCCCCCACCCAAGCCTCCCTCCCCCTGCAACATCCCAAGCCCCCAACTCCCACAAAACCAAGAAATTAACCAAAGCAAAAAACGTAACAGTTTAAAAATAAACTTAAATGTACAAGAGTTTTCTTAAAATACACACAAAAAAACAATTCAGTAATTTAAGTCTGTTATTTACATGTATACAAATTGTGTATATTCGTACAATGAAGTAAAGAATGTGAGTGTAGACATTATACAATTCGTTGTACACAATGAAGTTATGTAGAAACAGACTTAAATTACTCTTGACACAATTGTTCCTTGTCAAATTATGAGAATAAATTAGTTTCATAATTGTAAAATGTGCAAGTTTAGTTATTGATACAAATAAAGTATGTATGGTAAGGAATTTAGTATATATATTACATGTATGTTGATGATAAAATATTAAATATTGCTCTAATTGTGAATTAATTTCTATGTTTTTTGGTGTTTATGTTTTGTTGCAATGTATGGAGTGGAAGGTGTTTTGAATTGTAATTGTACTGAATTTTTTTTCTGTGTATTTTAAGAAAACTCTTGTCCATTTAAGTGTATTTTTAAACTGTTAAGTTTTTTGCTTTGGTTAATTTGTGCTTAATCTATTACCACATTCACACCTGATGGTCGGGTGCTGTTAGAGTGATGCAAGGCACAGACGTGGCAGCAGGGTGGAGCCTTAATGATGGAAGTAGAGCCGGTGCAAACGGGGATCTGCCATGGCTAGTCTTACGCATGACAGGGCTGGATTTTGCATCCTGTCATGCATGAGATTTGCCGCAGCAGATCCCCATTTTCACTGGCTCTACTTCAGTCATTGGGCTCCTCCCTACTGCCTCGTCTGTGCCTTGCATCACTCTAACAGTGCCAGAGCATCAGGTGTGATTGTGGCCTATATCTCACTGTGGCCACAATTTCTCCTTCATTTATAGTTCCTTTCTCAGGTAGCAGCTCAAGTGCATCTGCTCACTGAACTTGTGATTAAGGGCAGGGGAATATTTTACCTCTTATGTCATGCAATGAGGTACTGTACTGTATTATGGGTGGGTGTGGAAGAACTGATGCTGGTACTGCTACTTACAGTCAGCTTCCCCTGCTTCTGTACTAATTCTTCTTCATTCCATATTATTCGCCCTTGCTTACTAGTCACAAAAATCATTCCTTGGACTCAATACAGCTGTTTAAAAAAGTGTGGCAAGAAAGGACATTCCAAAATAGTGTACCATCATACAATGTAGCAAACTCTCACCTCAGAAGATCTAATTTTCCAATAAGAATAAAGGCAAGTGAGTGGTTTTGAGAAATAATTGTGGACACAACCTATTTCTAGCACTCCTACAGCATTTTTCCTTTGCTCCCTGAAGCCTCCTGGTCTGATGCTCTGATAAGAACACATCTCTAACAACATATCCACACACACACACACGAACATAGGCCCTTCTTAAGGGTGTAGGGGTGGGTGGGGCGGGTCCATGGGGGCGGGTGGTGCATGGGTGCTGGCGTACATGGATGCACACCCATCCCCCATGCATCCCCACGCATGGAGCAACCAGCATTTTTACCAACTGCTCCATGTGTGGGGGGTGAGGGGGATGCATGGATCATGGGAGTGTGCACCCATGCACCCTGCATTTACACAAGACGCTCCCCTGCATAGATGATGGGTGTCCATGCGTGGGAGCATCTTGTGTAAAAAGGGCAATGTGCCGGGGATCCCGGCGGGGAATCAGGGAGGGGGCGGGGCCGTGCGGCACAACATGCGGCCGCACAGCCCCGCCCCCTCCACGCTCCCTCGCCGCCCACCCTCTGGGGAGACGGGCGGGCGGCGAGGCCAATGCTGCCACAGCATCTGGCCAAGTTCACCACGGCCCGGAATCCCGCTGGGGATTCCGGGCTGTGATAGCCGACCAGATGTTACTTTTTATTGATGCCCGCCTGGAATCACTTTCACCACGCTTCTGCGGATTTTCCCACCGGGAGCCCGGGAAGCGTGGTTGAAATTGACCCCATGTGGGTATTCAGTGTGGCGAACATCTGGCGGCCGCCGAACAGACGTGCAGGGCACAGTAACCACAGGTGGGTATTCACTGTGGTTCACTGTGATCTCATCACATCTGAAATACCCAGTATCAATGGGAAGTTCCCAATCTCGTTTCAATCTTATGAACGAGCATATGTGAGACTGTACAATGTCTTTACTGCTTACATGGCACTCCAGACCCATCAATGAACGATTTTTGTTTACATGGCAAGGCAAAATAGCTTTGTGGTTCCGCTGGGTTATTCCATTAGAATTAAGTTGTATATTTTACCCAAATTACTCCTATAAGACCTGTACTTTAGTGAACTGTAAATAACTCTCTTCAGGATTAGAATTGCTATATCATCTGTGACTATGTAAATCACTTGAGAATAGGGATGCAGCAGAGTACATTGACTAGCTACAGGTAATACCTGTATTTTGGGGCACCCCCTGCAGGCACCAGATGGATTTACGTGGCCCCCATCATACACCCAGATGCCCCAAAATGCTGTTTTTTCTAGGACACCCCAGGAAGGTCCTGCCCCCACATGCTTCATCAACTGACTCACCCCCCAGCTGCTGGCTGCTCCTCTGAGTCACGGCCGCTGCTCCCTCTGCTCCTCCCCAGGGTGTCTGATTATGTGGGTGCCTGCTTGCACCTACTTGAGAAATTAGGTGTATCATTTATAGCTTTCTTTCACAACTGATTAAATGGATGTGAAAAACCTTTAAAGGATTTGGTCATTTGCAGTCATTAAAAGAATGGAATAATGGGAAACATGGCTCTTTTTATTCATACAATTTCACAGAGTTGAGGATTGTGATGGTTTAGTGTGTTTGGGCAATAAGGAAGAGTGGTCATCTGTATTTTTGTGATTACTAGTCATATGCCTAGAAAAAACGTATGGGAGTTGTTGTCCTGCTCACACATTGATCTACAAAATGAGTGCAATTTATGGAGATCTGTCATCCCAATAAGGTTTGGAGGAAACTGTATTGAGGGATATTGTAAGAGGTGATTTACTTGTGATTGTGACTTTGCATCTGAAATATTAATAATAAAGCATCCTAATTCAGACACGATTGGCACCAGTAGCGTAAATGTTATTTTAGGCACTTTTATAGACCACCAGAAATGCATTCTGAGTGGAGGAAGATGCCCCACCATTTCCAGTGTTGGCCTGTTGTAACCTTAAAGATGTTGCCCTGGAGGCCTTTCCAAAGAATCGGGCACAATCAGATTTCAAACTTCCAAGCACTTTACTGAACAAATGTGTTTAAATGAACAACCAAATAACAAACTATATGGTAAATAACAAGTCCCTCTTTACTTGTTCCGCAACACTCATGATTTTATAAACTTCTATCATATCCCCTCTGTCGTCTCTTCTCCATGCTGAAGAGCCCTAGCATATCAAGCCTCTCCTTGTACAGAAGCAGATCCATACCTTTTATCATCTTAATTGCCCTTCTCTGTTCCTTTTCAAGTACTTTTTCCTTTTTGGCTGAGTATGCGGAGATTGGCTGCCATTTTCCAAAATGGTGCCAATGCTGCTGGTGCCATTTTGGAAAATGGCCACACATGTGCAGGACAGTCATGGTGGCCATTTTGCACATGTGCAACTGATTTTTAGCTTCACTTTCCCAGTGCAGCCCTGAAAAGGGCACACTGGGCACCATGGCCAGGTGCCAGTTTTGAAAGAGGCGAGGAGAAAAAGTAAGCTACTCCCCCCCCCCTCACCACCCCTGCGTGCTCCTCTACCCCCAGCTCTGCTTCCCCCAGGCCCCTGCTCAGTGCCTGGGCTGGGCAGGAGTCCTGGGGAGGCAGAGCTGGGGCCAGACATTGGATTCAACCTCCTATTGCTCAGAATCAGATCCGATTCCAAGCAATATGATCTAAAATCAAAATTGAAGTTGGGTCAGTCCAGTTCTGAAGCAATCCTGAACTTCAATACGATTCCCCATCCCTATTGACCAGTTGGAGCAGATTCAGAGGAGGAAACAAAGATGATATACAGGATCTAGAAAAGAAGTTCTACAAGGAAAGGTTAAAGAGCTGAGTGTATTTAGCATAAAGAAAATAATAGTAAGGGGAGACATGATAGCAGTCTTCATATACCTAAAGGGATGCCACAAAGAATTGTTCAAAGGAACTGTTCTTCATTACCACAAAGGAACGTTTTTTCATTACCACAGAAGGCAAGACTTAGGCTGCTTTTAGACGAGCGGGTTGCCGTCACACGACCTGCTCGTGTGATATTTCAAAATCCTGCAACGCAGGATTACACGAGACGCCCGGCGGGAATCAAGCGCATGAAAGGTGGTCGCACATTATTTGTCGACCACGAATTAAATACCTCGATTGTGAGGTATTTATCCCAGGATAAGAGCATTATCATTGAGATAGTTTGTCCGTCTAAATGCTGTCAACAGTGATTATTATCCCGGGATAACAAAAATATCAGGGTGTTATAAAGCCCCAATCACTGGGGTTTATAACAACCAGTTGATAAACTATCCTGCAATAAATTCCATTGTCCGTCTGAATGGCATATCCCGGGATAGTCAACTATCCTGGTGATTAGTGTGTCAGAGTCTAACAGCAAGGTATGTACTCACACTGCTCAGCTGCACAGAGGACGTGATGCTACAGAGAAAGGACGTGACATTTTAGTCCCAGAAAACATTGCGCTGAACTCAGCAGAGAAGCACCGTGTGATTTTTAATTCATCCCAGAGACTCTAATCACAATGTACTGTTCACATTGACTATCCCAGTATTAAGTTAGTCTGGGATAAAAATGTCTGTCTAAACAGGTACCACTTTGTTATCCCAGGAAAATAATCACCGGAGATTATTCTAATTACCCCAGGATAGTTTGTCCGCCTGAAAACGCCCTTAGGTTCCTGCAAGTTCACCACTGAACCAGGTCTAAACAACACATAAACACAGGGCATTCTTGGTGGTTGCCCTTCAGCTTTGGTATTCCCTTCCCCTGGAAGTTCACCAAAGTCTGAGCATCTTCAGAAGGCAATGTAAGACCTATTTGTTTGGCTTGATTTTGGCAAGTGGGGATAGGACTTGCGGGGGGGGGGAGGGAGTGAAAGTTTTAATTGGAATTCTATATGGCTTATTTTTATTCTTAAAAAATATTTTTTGCATGCAAGCCACCCTGAGCCTGTGGGAAAGAGCAGGATGTAAATTCAAATAAATACATAAAATAAAATAAAAATAATGAACTCAAAGTACAAGAAGGTAGATTTCAGTTAAATATCAGGAAAAAACTTCCTAAGAACTGTTCAGGAGTGGAGGAAAACCTTGGGAGATTGTATGCTCTCTATTGCTAGTTTTCAAAAAGAGGCTGAAACAGCCATCCATCAGAGATTTTGGAGCTGTGGACTTCTTGTATCCAAGATGAAGGTTGGATTAGATGACCCTGGAGATCCATTTCAACACTCTGATTCTATACATAGAGAGTAGCTTAGGGTGACAATAAATGTGCAGCTGACATGTTGGCTACATGCTCTGGGAGGAAGGGCCGGCCCTGGTGGGATTGTTAGGAATTTACCTGGTTTCCCTCCCAAGCACAACTCCCAATCGGGATCTTGGTCACCCTACACCACAAATCAAACGTTTTAATTGGGTACAACGCTATTTTATTCTCTTATCCACACAGACAATATATCATCAGCACAGTTCTTGGATAATCCTAGCCTTGTCTACCAAACACATAGAATGCATGTTTCTTACATGTCCTGTAGATTACAGTGGCGAGCGTTGGTTTGGAGAGGTTGGTACGGGGGCCCAGGGGTCCATACCCGGGAGAGGTACCCCTTGTATCTGGATCTTTTGAAAGCAACAATAAGGATCAACAGCCCAGTGGCTCACTGCAAAGCTAGTGGCCTGTAGTGCTGAAGATGTTTTGCCATGGTTTGAGCTTCTGTTTTATAGCCCTCTGGGCTGGAGAATGTTATTGCTATGCTTGTTCCTGGGTCCGGGTGACCTCTGGGCGGGAAGGCATTATGCTGGTATACTTGGTACAGGGCCTCATGTTGTTATCTCGTGGGTTTCTGCTGACTACATTCTTAGGCACATCTCAATATTTATCTCTTCAGAAAATCCAGACCCCATCCCTTCTGTTCTTCAAGATGAGATTAGGGTCTTCCCCTTGCCCTGGAGTCACTAAGGCTGTTAGTTAGCTGATACCCATTGTACTCGGTCATTGTTTGTGGGGGCAACATCTGCTGAGTCTGGTTGGTGTTATCTGTTTATGCATTTCATTGCCCTGTTTACTTCAACTTCTCCAAAGAGTCTCTCTCCTTTTCCATGAGGCAGCGTTTTCTCATGACTGTGATCTGAGGCTCTTAGCCTAAGTTAACTAGTCTTGTTCTCTGGCTTGTACCCATCATGCTTTTCATCATAAAGCAACATACTCTTAATCAGTCTTAACAAAAGTACATATTTTCACTA
Source organism: Sphenodon punctatus (assembly GCA_003113815.1). Taxonomy (NCBI): domain Eukaryota; kingdom Metazoa; phylum Chordata; class Lepidosauria; order Sphenodontia; family Sphenodontidae; genus Sphenodon; species Sphenodon punctatus. Next base: position 6,639,935 of record QEPC01001394.1, read on the forward strand.
CTGGTTACATTTGATCTCATTACTACACACACATGTACCATTACTGAATATAGGGCTACCAAGGAGGGTTTCAATCAATATGTCAAGTAAAATACAATTATTTCATAACAGGATCAGGTTGGGGCACAGAACTGACATGCACCTGACCAGGCTGGCCAGCAAGCATTCCTCCCCCCGCCCCCCCACTCCTCCCACCCACCAATAGGGTGAGGAACAGAACAAATGCATGGCCGGGCAGCCCCAGGCCCAGCATACCCTGCCCGCCCCCCTATGATGGGAAGCCATAGTGGCCAATCATGGGCAGCCATGGTGGCCCCCAATCCCTAGCAGGGATGAATCCACAAACAGACGTGCTGGCCTGCTATGACCCATGTTGGCCCACCTGGGCAGCCCTTGACCCAGGTTGCAGGCCCAGGATTATACGGAGGACCAGTTCCGGGTCAGCTGCCTACCTAGACCGGGGCAGCTATGGGCCCACATCTAGCAGCCCAGAAATAGACGTCCCGATGAGTCCCCAGCCCGGGTGGGCCACAGTGAGCCAGCGTCACAGCTATTATCACTCTTAGTTTATAAGAAGCCTTTCTGAATCAAGAATCAAAGATACTTCAGTGTCAGTGCTTAGGAAAAACTTGGATCTGGGCTGAAATTTAAGGGTTGTTAAAGCACAGTGTTACATAAATGAACCTCTGAATTAACAAATTCTGCTTTTCTAAAATGATGTAAAACTTGTTAAGCTCATAATTTAAAACCTCAGAAACTACTTAACTAAGGGAAAGTTTGGCGCTTGCTACTTAGGTAGGCCTGGTGGTTCTCTCCAAAGCAGATTGTGTCCCAAGGTAACCAGTTTATCATTCTTTCCCATTAAGAGGGTTTGATACCCTAATTAACATATAAAACCTGTTTGGGAGAAACAGTTATACTATTCACACATGCTGTTGAGTTCTGAATTAATTGTAGTCTCTCTGGAAAAAGATTTAAGTGTCACTGTGGATAATTCAAGGAAGACATCTGCTCAGCCACCTGCAGTCAAGAAAAAGACATCAGATGGAGGGAAAGCTTCCTGTGACTTCACTGGGATTTTTGCATGTGAAAGCAATGCAGAAGCAGGGTAAGGGAGTTAAGGTGAAGAGCCATCATTGGTCACAGTTGGAGTGAGAATACTGAGTTAGATGTCACATTCTTTTCTCCCACTACATTAATTTGTTATTCCTATAATATAAAAGGAACAAAATTTTATATGCAACAAGAAATTTTATATGCAAGAAGAAACAGGGGATATGTACGTAAGTACATATCCCCTGTTTCTTCTTGCATATAAATTTTTTTGTTGCATATAAAAGCCAATTAGCAGATCAAAGGGTAATTAACTAAGTTCTGAAATAAAGTTGTGAAGGTGACAGAGGCAGTTAAGCAGGGAATTGTAACAAGGAAGGTATAATAATACTGTGTGTAGCTCAGGAAAGGACTCAGCAACAAATTTAGCAGTGCTTGAACTTGTAAGGAAGAAAAATATGCTTAAAAAATCCATGGGACATAAATACAGAAACTCCCAACACACAAAAGATAATAAAATTCAAGCTGTGGCTGAGTGGTAGTACCTTAACACAGCAGGAACAAGAGAGAAACTTTGTAATGTTTGTATTATTAGATTGGAAAAATCATATAATTTGTTCAGGAATGTATTATTTAATATTGGAATAAATCTATTAGTAAGAAGTACGTGTTGCTGAGTTTGTCACGTAATTGCCACAGTTAGGTCCAGAAGAGGGTCTGTAAATGTACAGGGATTGTGTAGCATACAAGGAAGGCAGAATTAAGGTTTCCTGGTTTTCAGTTTGTACATTTCTTGAAGATTCCTTGAGCCCTGCATGAATAGCTGCCTAAATTTACAGAGTAACATCTTCTGATGCATCTGAGTGACTTACAAACTTAAGTCCCATTGCCTCTCAATGAGAAAGTCATTAGACTCTGAGGTAACTTGGATTATTTTCAAATGATGCTCCTTGTAACTTGAAGAGAGCTTCTGTGAATGAGAAACAACAGATAGATCAGTGTCAGTGCTGAGAAAATACTTGGATTTTTTTTAAAAAATGTACTATAGGAGAGGTAAATGTGTTTTATATTGAGCGTTTCCAATATTATTTTGTTATAATTTTATGACTGTATATCCTGCCCCTCCTGCACTCAGGCAGCTCGTTATGTTATGACGATATGTTAGGATATCTAACAGCTCATCCCCTAAATTTTTAATTGAATTTTGTCTGTTCACCATTTCCCCTCAGCTGAAGTTGAAAAAGAAACATTTATGGAAAAAGAGAAGAATGTCTTTCTTTAATGAGGGCTCACAACATGAGCGTGCCATATTTTCTGTTTATTTCCAACACTCATAACTACATATCTGATGGGCACACTGTCTGTGTGAGGCCTAGTCTTTCTGTATGTACCTGAAGGTATCCATACAGTCTGAAGGATTTAAACGTCCAAGTGCTACTTAACAGCTAGGAGACTCTTTAGTTCAAGTTTTTGAGCCCTATCCTCTTTTGGAATGTGGTTATGTTAAAAGTGGTGTCTAGAAGCCCCAGACATGGTGTAGAGTCCTACAGCACTAGGCAATGTACAAGCAAATAACAAAAGGACAGTCCCTGCTCAAAACAGCTAACAGCCTAAATGTAAGAGACAAGAGACAAACATGGGAACACACGAAAATAGCAGGTGTGACCAGGCATTAACCTTAATCCACATCAACTCAACACACATTGGATCTGATAGTGGTCTTTAGACATAAAGTCAATGGGTGTCTGAATGTGTGTTTTGACCTTGACATGAACACCGGTTTGGCCCTGTGTTCACCATGGGGTGCTGCTTAGACAGACAGCCCATCTTGGAGCAAATCAGTGATTTACTCACTACCTGATCTCAGCATGCAAGCAGTGCTGCCTCGTTCCCTGTGTTGTACCTGCTAACATGCCAAGCAATATCATTAGACACAATGTTGGTCACGTGTTCAGCTGGAACATGCAAATTGTCCTTGTGATGCAATGGTGTTCACATTGTGTGTTCAACGGGTGGCCAAATTGGTGTTGGGATTGTTATGGTGCTTACGCAGGTCGGCCAAACACGTGCTTAGGGTTTTTGGCACCTGTTCTTTGTTATGTCTAAAGACACCCAATGTCAACACAAGCATGTAGCCAGTTGAACATACATTTAAGCTTCAGCTATTGCTGCTGTACATAGCTACTGTAACCAGATGTAATGGCAACTAAATGCAATCGCTTGCTCCTCGTTTTTCACCTGCAAGATATGCAGTCCCAAAACAATGAGCAAGCCCAGAGCTGACATCCAGACATGAGGACAACTCATCTCAAACACATAGCTGGTGGTATGTCTGATGGTACCCGAGAAGTACTGTTCAGCATAATAGGCAGTGGTCTGTACACACCAGCTACGTAACCATTATCAGGTGTTTGACAAGCATCATGGCAAAGGAATTGAAATGTACTGATTCTCTCCCCATTACTGCACATGTGTAGCTTAGCTGGTAATTATGTTTGTGTCTATGATATTGTTGCCCCTTCATGCTATTTAGTTCTTCTCAATATTTTACTTTATAGAAACTTTCAATTGATCTTTTATTGGGGGAAAAATTCAGACATACAAAGAAAGTCTCCTCTGAAACACTATAACTTCTACACATACCAATACTATATATGGTCCAATTCCGCAAACATTTGTGATTAGCTTTGCTTATGTATTGTATTAACACTGAATTCAATTAGATCACTAATTATTCACATGAGTAAGCATTTACAGAATATGGCTCAAAGGGTATTTTCAGACGTTACGAGATCACGGTGAACCATGGTCAATTCCCATATGGGGACCGTGAGCCCGTAACGTCTGTTGGAGCCAACCGTGATTCCCGCCAGATGTTCACCCCCATGAATCATGGCCAGGAATCACTTTGACCATGCAAACGGCCCTCCTGCATGGAATCAGTGCTGCTGATTCCGGGCCGTGGTCAATGCCCCGGGGGGCGCATGGGCGCTGCAGCCGCATTGGCCACGGCGCCCGCCCATCTCCTGGAGGGCGGGCGGCTGCGGGAGTGTGGGGGAGCGAGGCTGTGCGGCCACATGTTGCGCCATGCAGCCCCGCCCCCCTCCCCCCAGATTCCCCACCGGAATCAGCCAGCATGTCTACTGGCCATGACGGTGGGATTCCGGCAGAGAATCATTTGGGTGATTCCGTGGCGGGGCAAATGCCGCCCTGTCACGTCTGAAATCACCCAAAGTGTATACAATAGATTGTATTCAGATGTGCTGACAAACCTCCTAATTACCTCTTCTAAGCTTTTTAAATATACAGCATGAATCCAAGGAAAATGCACTCAGATTGTCCTGTATATGTCTGGTGGTGAAAAATATTAATTACACTCCCATCAGTCTGTACGTGAAAGAAATGCAGAACACTTTATCATAGCTGTAAGGCTCTGAACATCACACATGCTCTGTACAGTGAATGTGTTTTCTGTTCAGGGTGACAGAGCAATGCACATCAAGGATATTTGATAAAAGGCATTATCTGTCAGATAAATAAGGTGAACATTTTTTCTAGTCATGAAAAACAGGGTACACTGTGTCCTGAGTGTGTTGCAGAATTCAAAGGCTATTATGTAGTATTACACTAGATGCCCAATTTCATACTCTAGCAATTCCCCTGCCCCCCCCCCCGTACCCTTGCTTAAGAAGCCTTTACAAACCATCTTATGATGTACAGAAAAATAAGGAATTGGAGACTGGTCAAACTACTCACTTTGTTAGGAAGCTGACTGGTAGGCCTGAAATGGCAGTATTGTTTGCCGTTCTGCTTTGGACTACCACTTTTTTGGTTTGTCTGCTACCGGGCCGACAGCAACAAACAGCAATTTATCTAATTTATTACAGTAATTTATGGCAGTTTTTGGCAGTTGCAGAATTTGTGGGTGTGTACATAACTTTAATGGCATTTATGATAGTTCACGGCAATTTACGACAGTTACAGCAGTTTTAGCGACATTTATGACAATTTTTGGCTGTTGTCCCATGGTTTTCAGCACCTTTTCAATATATCAGTAGACTGTTTAGGCTCCCTCTTCACAACTCAGTCCTCATATTGTTTGATCACACAACAAGCCCCATTCACATGAATAGGGCTTGCCCTGGTAGAGCACTTTAATTATTAAGTTGTTAATGGGGAGCTGTCTTTAGCAGAAGAAGAGATCTGTATTTATTCCTTCCTCTCTAATTTAAGCCCAAATTGCCCCATGCTAGCAGAATATCCTGGGTCAAAAATATCCTCAAACGGAAAAAAAATATGCTAAGCAGTGCGTGTGTGCTGTCTGACTGCTGTGCCTGCAGACAATGACATGTATAATATGAGCTAATTACTTTTCTGCTATCTCATACAATCGAATAACAAAGCAACTTACCAGGTATTGATCTAAATATCCCATTTGTGTGTGTGCCCATTGTAATGTGGGTTTCTTACATTAGACAGGGTAGCTCTGGCATGCAAGGGACTGAATGAGCGAGCCCTCAGCAGAAGTGAAATAGAAAGAGAAGGAATAAAATGAGAGCTACCTTTAATACCCATGTGCTAGTTCAAGCAGAAAGGACAGCCACTAAAATGAATAAAAAGCAGAGCTCTCATCTGATCCACCAATCACAAAACAGTACACACAGCAATTTATGACAATTCACGGCAATTTACGTAATTTTACGAAATTATACGGGAGTTCCCAAAGGTTTACGACAGTTCATGGAAGTCCACAACAGTTTCTGAAACTTTCAAAAAGGAGGAGATCAGCGATATGTTTGAGCGGAAAGCGGCAGAAAATATCGGTAAGTGCCGCTGCTTCAGTGGGGTTTGCCGTGTTTGCCGTATACACGAAGGCAATGTCAGATTGGACATGTCTGACAAAAAGAGCTGCCGCTGCCGCTGCCGCTGCCTCTTTCCGTTTCACCCCTACTGACTGGGATTCTTGTTAAGAATGCAGTACTTTACAATACTAACCTACCCGTGTCAGGCTGAATGGCTTCTTTGTTGGAAAATGAAGCCTCCAATATATTTTAAATTTATAAAAACATTAATAAATGTGATATCAGGAATATATTTTTCCTTCTTAAAAATCCTCTGAAGTATCTTATTAAAATATTGTTTATGTTCAATAGTATGTATGTAAAATCTTGTTGCTGATTAAAACTATTAAATGATAGGAGGGGAAACAATGTGGTCATAGACACAGCTCCTGTGAAAGAGAAATCAATAATGGGATCTGGTGTAGTGTTATTTAATACAGGGGCTAATGATTGGGACCTCAGTTTTGTGCCCTTGAAGTCGATAGCAAATCTCACATTGACTTTAATGATGTAGGAGCAAGACACCGGAGGAGAAAGTGCAGGGATGTTTGTTTATGTCACAGCCATAAATTGTTTCAGTTAATAAAAAATTATTGAAGCAGCATGAAACTCTGGATAGATTTAAAAGCCTTGGGTACTGGGCAGCATGATCGCAAATGAATTTCAGCTTGGCTGAATGTCCACTGGCAAAAGCACACCGGCAATAAACTTCAAATGTACACATCATGTGCTAAATCCTACCATGTGTTACCTAATTAAGTTAAACCGTACACCTCACCCAGGGTTCGCAAACATGTTTTAACATGTGTTAGCCTGGTATACATGTAGGGTTCTCCCAGATTAGAACTGTTACTAGTTGCCTGTTTCCGCTATGATCCTGGCAACACACTCTCCTCTCCCATTGGTTGTTATCTGTGGTGTAAGAACATAAGTAGTGCCATACTGGGTCAGACTAATGGTCCATCTAGCCCAGCATCCTGTCTCTGACAGTGGCCAATCACGGTGGCTTGGGAGAAGCACCCAACAGGTCGCAATGGGGAATCCATTCCCTGTTGTTTCCCTCCAGCTCCCGTCATGTTCCCTGATCCTGTCTGGCTAATAGCTGCTAATGGACCTATCTTTCAGAAACTTGTCCAAACCTCTTTTAAACTCAGCTATAGTACTGGCCCTTACCACAGCCTCTGGCAGTAGATTCCACAACCCAATTATATGCTGAGTGAAAAAAAAATAAACAGGTTGCTCGACTCTTGATTGTGGTTATATTCTGCAACATGTTATTCATAAAACCTATAAGATCAGGAGCGGTAAGATATTTTTGGCCTTTGCAGATCTAGCTAAGGCCTTTGATTCAGTGCCAAGGACCAGCCTTTGGGAGAAACTGAGGACTAGAAACATCGATGAAAATTTGTTGTCAGCAATCATTAGATTATATACAGACAATGAAGTGAGAATAGGAGAACCTAGAGGAACTCAATTATCTGAACCTATCCCCATTAAAAGAGGGGTTCGACAGGGGTGCGTTCTCGCACCCCTTCTTTTCAATTTATATCTCGCAGATTTGAGCAGTTATATGTCCCAAAATGATACCCACCCTCCTAGGGTGGGAAGTACAAGTCTGCAATTTTTACAATTTGCAGATGACATAGTTTTCATGGCCCAATCGGAGATAGGGATCAAAAGAGCTCTAGGGAAATTTTTAACATATTGTGAGGTTAATGGGCTGACCTTGAACCTTTCCAAAACTAAGGTGCTGGTTGTGGGGAAGACTGTAAGACCGCCAAGTTGGCAGCTGGGAAAAGGAAGAATAGAGCTGGTAAACAATTTCTCCTATTTGGGAGTAGTTATACATAAGAGAGGTACATGGAATAGTCACTTGCTTAGGAGGGCTTCTATCGCTAGGCAGGCTGTACACCCTTTGCTGAGAGCCTGCAGGCTCTCGAGAGGTATACCCCTCTCTGAACTACTGAAAGTCTACAGGGCTAAGATCCCCCCCACCCTACTGTTCGGTGCGGAACTCATCCCTTCTCTCAATACGCTTCCGCTTGAGAGAGTTCAGAATCTGTTTCTTAGGCGGCTCTTGGGGGCCCCATTGGGAGTTCCGGGAGCCATACTACGAGCGGAATTGGGTATTCCCTCTATTGATTCTTTGGCGAAGAAAGCTTTCATCAATTACTGGTTAAGATTATTAAAGATGCACGATGCTGCATTACCGGTACAATGCTTGAGGGAAGAACTTTTGTACCAAGGACCACGAATCTATCCATGGCTTTTATACCTGGGGAAATTAATTAATACCATGGGGTTTTCCCTTCAATACTTTCAGGACAAGTCTATTCTGGCCATTAAGACAGAGATTTATCTCCGACTAAAGGATATTGCCAACCAGGAGGATATGGCCAGAGTAAAAGCATGGAAAGTAGCCCCTAAATTAGGGACTTTTAAGAGCCAGATATTATTTGAGCCATTTTTGGATATTCTGGTCAACTCAAATTTAAGGAGAGCATATATGCTTCTTCGCTGGCAAATGGTTAGAGGAGTGGTAGTGGAAGGGAGATATGAGCATATTCCACGGGAGGCTAGATTATGTTCCTGCTATAAGCAGGAAGTGGAAGATGTAGACCATTTTTTGCTGAGATGCCCTTATTTCGAAGTCCTGAGGGCAACTTGGGTGGTTCCTTGGCTGCCCAGTGAATACCAAGTGCCTGATCCAGTTAGATATTTATTATCTCTTACCCAGAAAGAGGCCATTAGAGACTTGGCAACTTATACCCATTTAGCAGCCAAGAAACGGTTATATATTTCTAAGGCCCTCTCTGGGAATATAATATAAGGGACAAGGCTGGATAACCAAATGGGGTAGATCTTCGAGGGATGGAATGGGGAATACTGGGGCAATGTCAATCAGTATCTGTTCAGTGTTGCCCTTACTATGGGACCCAGGAAGGGACAACTGTGGTAATTGTCGTATTAAGGATCGTGCCCTATATTAGGGAAGATTCAGTGATTGCGGTGGGGAATTGTCTTGCTACTAGTGTGACAAATCGACTAAGAAATCTATTTTACTTTGTTTTATTTTAATCTATTTGTATAATATTTAGATATTTGCGGTACCTTGTATGTATTTACATGGACTGTATTGCCTTTTTAGCTCTTGAGCAGCAGTTGTGTATGTTTGTAGAGAACTGTTTGTATATTACTGGGCCATGGCGAGAGCCAGTGCCGTCAATAAACTTGAACTTGAGTGAAAAAATATTTTCTTTGATTTGTTTTAAACTTGCCACCCATGAGTGTCCCCTAGTTCTAGTACTAGCTGAGACTGAGGGTAAATAGCTGCTCTTTGTCTATTAGTTCCACACCACTCATGATTTTGTAGACCATATCTCCTCTGTCATCTCTTCTCCAAACTGAAGAGTCCCAACCTACCAAGCCTCTCCTCATACGGGAGCCCTTCCATGCCCTTGATCATTTTTGCTGCCCTTCTCTGTACTTTTTCTAGTTCAGCTATGTCGTTTTTGAGATGGGGCAACCAGAACTGCACACAGTATTCGAGGTGCGTCGCACCATTAATTTGTATAGAGGCATTATGACATCCTCAGTTTTATTCTCTATCCCTTTCTGAATAATTCCTAACATTCTGTTTGCTTTTTTGACTGCTGCTGTGCACTGTGGATTTCATTGTATTGTCGACAATCACCCCCAGATCCTTTCCCTGAGTATAAAGGAGCACAAGAGGAAGCAGGCAATGAGAGAGCTTCCGGTTGGCTACTGCTGAAATTCTGCCTGTGTTGTTACCCTGCCTCTGCCCTGTGTTCATTGGGAACCTGGCCTCAGCTCTTGTCTCATGTTCTTCCCCAAGATCTGTGAGCTATACCTGCCTCCATACAGCTTCTACCTAATGCAATTGCTCTATGCATCTAACCACCAGTAACCCAGCCCCTTCCTGCTGCTCCTAACCAGGGGTGGAGAACCTCAGACCCAGCGACCAATGCGGTGAATAGGTAGTTTTTATTTGGCTCCAGTCCTTTCCCATGCCTGGATCTGGCCCCTAGATTCAGTTCCAACTCCCAATCACTAAAAGGGTAAGGGAGCAGAGATGAGGGCATGCACACAAGAATAAAGGACAGATCCATTGTACAAAAACATATTTTCACCCTCTTTTTCCTGAGCACCCTGGCCTCCAGCTTTTATGTGACCCTTGCAGCTTGTGCTGATTTTCAAGTGGCCCTGGTGAGGGGAAAAAGTTCCCCATCCCTGGTCTACACCCTTGGCCTGACTCTCCAGTTACTGATTCCTGACCATGCCTCGGCATTAGTGCAGTATCCAACACAGCCTGGTGACAGAGTGAAGTGACCAGTGTATTTTTTATTCCAGTCCAGCTTGCTGCTTACAGCTCTGGTTTTGTCCCATGGTAGCCAGCCACCCAGACTGCCTGACCACCTATCCATAACCCTGATTTTGGGGATGCAGGCCTGTGGCTCTGGTAGGCTCTCAACAATACATGAGGAGTTTGACACTTAGCTAAAAGCTATTGTAGGCCCCACCTTTGGGAGACTACCAAGTGCTTAGCCTGCACTTGCAGGGAGACCGCCACTAGGGGGAACGAGAGAGGTGAAGGGGAGAGTTTTTGCTGGGAAGGAAGGAGGGGAGTGAAGAGAGACTGAAGCCCACACTGAAGCTACCAGGGAGGGGAAGAGAGGAGGCCAGAGAGAGCAAGGGAAATTTGGCAGCCAAGGAAACAGAGGGACTGGAGCCCTCGCAGAAACTACCAGTGAGGGGAGGGAGGAGGCCACAACGAGTGGCCAGCAGGAACAGAGGAGAGGATACTCAGTCAGTAGCCCAGCTGACGGGGACCAGAGGGAAGGACGAAAGTCTGAGGATTCAACCCCCGCCCCCAGGTACCAGAGGAATGGTGTGGGAGGTCAGCTGGCAGGACGGGCAGCAGGGCATTCATCCAGGCAGCACAGCACAGCCTCAACCAGACCAGCGGAGGGAAAATCCTACCCCAAAACCCTGTTACTGTTATCCTGGCAGGATGCGCATAGAGGCCCCAGCCTGCGCACTGACTGGCCCAGCAATATAGGGGAGAGGGAGTGCGTGGGCCTCAGAGAATCTGTTTGGGAACAGGGGTAGCTGAAATATTCTCAACTCCTTGCGAGGCTTATTTTCTGTTTAGAATAAACTTGTTGTTTAACTCGTTAGCCTGACTAAAGTGTGCATGCTTTCAATGGGGGGTTCTCTGAGCTAGTCCTAGGCATTCCCACCACAAGGCCCCGAGCTGTGCGGGGGGGGGGAGTAGCCCACCCTTTACCTCATCAGGGTCACCATAGCCATGTATGCACCCCGGGTGGAGGCACTGCAATTTGGCGCAAAAATCAGGAGAACAAGCCCATGAACCCAGGCGCTCTGCTTGAACTAGCACATGGGCATCTGGATTGCATCAGTTTCCTTGATTCCTCACAGTCAGGATTTCACTCAGGTTATGGCACCGAGACTGCGCTTGTGGTGTTGGTCAATGACCTGCACCGGGAATTAGATACGGGTTGTTCAGCCCTCCTGATTCTGTTAGGTCTGTCAGCTGCTTTTGATACCGTTGACCATGAGATGTTGGTGACGTGCCTACGGGACTGGGCGGGGGTGAGCGATACGGTTCTTGACTGGTTTCACTCCTTCCTGGCCAGAAGAACTCAGCGAGTGGTACTCAGGGATTATTTTTCATCATACCAAGACCTCTTGTGTGGAGCCCCACAGGATTCTGTTCTGTCCCCTCTCCTGTTTAATGTGTATATGCAGCCACTTTGGTGAGGTGGTCAGGAGGTTTGGCGTGTGGTGTCATCAATATGCTGATGACACCCAGCTTTACCTCTCCTTTTCATTGGACCCTGGCCCGGCAGTCTCAGTGCTTACCGGGTGTCTGGAAGTTGTGGGGGATTGGATGAGGACGAATCGACTAAAGCTGAATCTTGATAAGATATAGGTGATGCTGGAGGGTAAGGTGGTGAATATAACGGCCTCCATCATTGATGGGGTCTGCCCTCCGCTGGTTCCCCAGGTACAGAGTCTGGGGGTGCTCCTTGACTCACAGCTCCGCTTGGATGCTCAGGTGGAGTCTGTGGCAAGGAGTGCCTTTCACCAATTACATCTGGTGCATTGGCTTAGGCCATATGTTTCAGACTCTGGGCTGGTCACTGTCATCCATGCTTTCATCACCTCTAGGCTAGATTACTGCAACGCACTCTACGTGGGGCTACCCATGGTGACGGTTCAGAGACTTCAGCTGGTGCAGAACGTGGCGGCCCATCTCCTGGTTGGACTGGGCCACCAGGAACATATTACACCAGTTCTTCAGTCTCTGCACTGCCTGTCTATAGTCTTCCGCATCCAATTCAGTGTGTTGGTGCTTGCCTATAAAGCCCTAGACGGCCTTGGACCGACCTTTTTGTGGGACCACCTCACCCTCCAGGACCTGGATCAGTCCCTGCGGTCATCAGGGGGTGTTCTCCTTGAGGTCCCCCAAGTCTGCCGGGGGGGCATGATGGGGAGGGCCTTCTTGGTGGCTACTCCACAGCTGTGGAACTCCCTGCCGGTGGAGGCCTGTTTGGCCCCGGATCTCCCCTCCTTTCAATGCTGTTGTAAAACGTGGCTGTTCTGCCTGGCTTTTGATGGGGAGGATGGGCATGGTGGGAGGAATGGGTTACGGTGGTGGGTGGTTAGGGATATTTTAATTCCTCCTTGTTTGATTGTTTGAAGTGTTTTTATTATTGTTGTGAGCCACCCAGAACTGCCTGTGGCAGAATGAGCGGGGTAAAAAAAAAAAAAATAAATAAATAAACACTTTCTTGTGCCATGTGTATAATTGCCCCTACTTGGGGCTGTGGTGAAGGTAATCAAAATTAGGAAGGATAAAGGAAAAACCCATGGGCTATTTCCTTTTTACAAGAGGATGGGAGCATTTGGTAAAATGAAAGACTAGCAAAGGCAGAGCAGAATGAATGGAAATATGGTACTACATCACACAGTGTGTAGTCAGCTCATGAAATCATATCTCTCAACAGTCCCGAGTTATGCGGGAATGCCCTGCGTTTTGATGGCAAATCCCCCAGTCCCGCATAAAGTGGACTGTGCCCTGCTTTTTGCAGGTGGAGCGTGCCAATATGCTGGAGTGTCCAGCTATTGGCAACAACACAGATGTGCCATTCATCATCATAGCTGGAGCTCACTCTCCCCTCCCCCTCACCTCATTCCCCTAATTGGTTGGGCTGCCACCAATGATAGGGCCAGCTTCAACTCCTGGACCACCACCCCCTCTGCTGGAGCTGAACCTTCTGCTGTCACTGGGGTACCCACCCCACGTCCCTCCACCAGGTATGGGTCCCTGTTCTGTGTGCAAGAGTGCACCTTGCTGTGTGTGTGTGTAGGTGGGGCTCATTCAATGAGGAGATAGGGCTTGTTGCTTATTGGCTGCTGAACATGTTGGGAGACATGTGAAATTCGCCTATGTGGGAAATAAACTTAAATATTGACACTAAGTTATGGTAAAATTTGGATAATTTGGTAACCATTAAATTTATAGTTACCCCTTTCCCCGTTCATTTAATAATTCAGGGAGTAAGTTGATCACCTGCAGAGGTCAGGAAGAGATTTCCTTTCTTGGGTTTAGTATGGCCTTGGCTACAATCTGGATTTTATGCCATACTCTGAAGCATGAGGTGGCAGGGCAATAGATTTGACAGAACAGTTGTCTGATCCAGTGCAACAAATCCAGTGCCCTAGGTGTAGTTTATTCAGGTTTTAAATTTGTTTACGAAGCTGACCGGGGCATAGCAACCACCTACACAACATCATTTAACTCTTCCTGGAGAAATGGTTATAGTTTCAGAACACACAACCCCTAATTAGAGTAAAATTACTCCTGATGGAATAAGCAGCCAGCAAAAAGGGAAAAGAAAAAGTGAGTTTAATTTCCAGTGCCACAGGGAGGTCTTGACTATTCAAAAACTGTCTTTAAATCTTAGCAGCTCTGCTTTGAAGTGGTAAGCTAATAGAACCAAGCAGGAAATAAGCCTGATTAGCATTTTGTAAGTAATTTGAGCACAAAAGATATATTTACAATAATAGCTAAGACTTATCATCTACAATTGAACTTGACAATTGTAAGTTTTTTCTTTTTAAAAAAAGTCAGTTGGATCCATTAAAATGACATTAAATACATCAAGATATTTATTTTGTTGTGCATTGCTTATCATTTTTTCATTTTTAGAAAATATGTTTGGAGATCTCTATATCCAAATATGGCAAAGGGGTTTAACATTGATTTTGATGGGCTATGACACATTTATATACATGTTATTCTTAATTCAAAACACAACAGTCTCCACTGCACATCACTTCAACACAAGTCAATCAGCAATATCTGCAATAAAAAATCTGAGAGAGATGTATTAGATTTATCTCAGATGATTTAAATGCATAACCTTAGGGTCTTTTTTTTTTGCAGGATTGATTTTGCATCTTTCTGTAATGCATGCCGAGTTGTTGGTATAATTTCTCTGCCCTGCAGAACAAATCACCATCAACCTTGGATGGACCCAATAACTCTCTTCCTTCCGATGCACTAGGCAGTGGCACCTTCTTGCTGTGTAACTGCAAATGGAATTGGGGTTGAAGGCCAAAAAATAGTTACCTTCTTCTGGGATGTTATTTTTCAATAGCTCTTTGCTGAGCACTGTATAATACCCGTAAAGACAGCCAATGGAGTCTTGACATAGTAAAGAGAAAAAACTGTTTCATCATGAATATACAGAGCGGAGCAATTTTAAAAGAAATTATAATACCTGAATCAAATTATTTTGGACTTTTAGGATTCTTTATGAAGTTAGCCTAGCAAAGCTGCCCAAGGAAGGATAAGAAGGAATATTTCTGGCCATGGCTGACTTTGATTTTAAAATGGCAATGGCACTAGTAAACTGCATTGGCTGTGCTTCTGCCTTCTTTATCTATCATCTAGCCATTTATTTTTAAAAAGGTGATCTGATACTACAGTGAAGGGTGCCAGTAAGAGACTCTAAAATAAAGAGATTTCTGTTTCCCCCTCCCCCCCCTCCTCCTGCGCAGGGTGGTGTTTGGTGCTGTCTGAGCTGAGAAGGAGTTGCAGGGTTGGCACAGGCCGTGCTGGAGCTAGCAACCTGGATGGGGTTGCCCCCGGAAACAGGGCTTGTGGTGTACAGGAAGGAAGTCTCGCATCCCAAGACTTCCAGGTGCCATCTTCAGCATCATCTGTGCAGCAGAAAGCAGCAGGCTGGGAGGTGCAAGCAACACCCTCTCACCCACCTTTGGGATGAGCTCTCACAGCACTGTGCCAGACATGGGGTCTCTGGTTGTTTGAGGCTGGGAAGGAATTTTTCCCTCTACCTCTGCTTGGTCCTTCCCTGGTTGGGTTATTTTGTCCTCCCTACAGTGCCAGCAGTAAATAGGTCATAAGGTCCCTAGTTTCAATTAAACTGTCACACTTGATGGTCCAGGGGAAGTATGAATCGGTTTTGTACTTAGATAATAATTCCTTGCATGGGCAAGGAAGCAGCCCTGTGCCTGACCCTTCCCAGGCTTAAATGGGCCCAGCCTAAAACCTGCAGGACACATGCAATTTTGCAGGCATGCTGTGTGTCTATAGAGGCTCCTGAGGTCCTCTATAGGGGCCCCCCACCCAGAATGCATCCCCTACCATGCAAGGTGGGCAGCTTGAGCCATGTTGGGTGAAGACTGTTTCAGGTTGGTTTGTGCTTGAATCTAGGCTCTACTTTGGGGGCTCTAGATTTTGTACATTGAAGCCCCTTGGACCCCCCTGGCGGGGGGGGGGCAGATCTCCATGCCCCCCCCCCTTTTCTCTTCATGTTGTTAAGTTAATAAAGAGTGCAGCCTTTATGTAGCCTTTAAACTCCAACTAAGGGCACTTTCACACCTGCAGGCAAGTGTAATTAGAAGTTCGGGAGAGGGAATGCGCATGCAAATCAGGTGTGCCTTTGATCAGATCAGAATTTTGAGACATGCCTGATTGCTCCTGGTATGTGCATTTGCAAAGGCGATTGAGCTGGATTTCACAGCTTGGTCAATCGCCTTTGCAAATGCGCATAACAGCTGCAATCAGTGCAGCTCGTAATTCTGACCTGATCAGATACACCTGATTTTCATGCGCGTCCTCTCTCCCGATCTTCCAACGACACTTGCTCGCAGGTGTGAAAGTGTTCGAAATGTCTGTGTTTCATTCACAGTACAGCACCCAACTAAGAAATCTCTCTATATTTAATTTTTTTCTATATAATGGAGAGAGACAAAAATATCTATATTATTTCCTATATTCTCAGAGACCGCTTTTAGATGAGTGGCTCTACTTACTAGCTTGAAGGAAGTGCTTCATGAAAAGCTGTGTGGGGTGCATTTAGACCCACTGGAAACAGTCGGCCGCCATAGGAATTGCGGCTCACGCGGTCTCTTTGAAGCCATATTTGGAAAGCCTTGATATCGGGACTTTCCACATACGGCTTCAAAGAGATCACGTGAGCCACAATTCCTATGGCAGCCGGCTACTTCCGGTGGGTCTAAATGCACCCTGTGCAGCTTTTCAGGAAGCGCTTCCTTCAAGCCAGTAAGTAGAATCGCTAATCTAAAAGCGGTCAGAGTGCAAAACCTGGGCACGCTGAAGCCAATGAGAGCATAACCATTGATTTCAATAGCCTTTCAAACAACACAGCACTCATTTCTGTCTCCATTGCTATGAAAATTGTGAAAATATTTTTGTGGCAGAGTGGTGCCACAATAAGGTTGCTATCACATTTTAAGAGGGACTACAAGATGGTTCCTGCCATGAGAACCACCTAAGATAGCCACCAACAGGAAGCAGAAGTTGGTGGGTATGGCTTGCACTATAAAACAGAGCCAGCCAGGCAGAAGAGGGCAGTCTGAGTGACCAGTAGAGAAAACACATCTTCTGAGAGGCTGTCTAGAGCCCTGGAAGGTTCCTGGAGGAAAGAGACCTGGACCTAAACACAAAGCCTGAAGAGTCAACGTGTGAGTGATGTTAGGTAGCCTGGGACTGTGTTTGCCGAGGTTAACCCTTATATTAATTGCCTGGTGTGCTTGTGTAAGGACTGGCCAGAGACTTGGTGCCTGGCTTGGAACTTAGGGCTGGAAATAAACTGGTTATAGATTTTACCCTTGAGTGCACGGGTGTAGCTACCATAGGGACAGGTGGGACAAGGTCCCATGCTGATCTGGGGGCCCATCCCTATGGTAGCTAAGCCCAACTAGGTTTTTAATTTATTTTTATTGTTATTTTTTTAAATAAACTGGTCTGTCCGAGCCTGGGCCCTGGCTGCTGTGTGGCGCCCCTGCCCCACCTCACCGGAAGTGGATACATGGTCTGAAGCCCCGCTCCCTCCCCTAGCGCAGGCCAGGGAAAAGCTCAGTCTAGCAGCTGCGAGGAGGCTGCTACCTTGTAAACAACGTTCTTTGAGATGCCTCTTAACATTCTCACAACATGTGGTGTGGCATGTGGCGGTGGCAGCAGCACCACCACCACCACCACGAGGCATACTGGAATCAGGAGGAGAGGCAGCTGCTGGTGCCAGAGCGGGTGGTGCGGGGAAAAGCAACTCAAGCAAGCAAGATGACTAGTGTTTGTTGTTTTTAGTGTTCCACATCCTTCCTGGGGGTGGGGTAGAGACCTGGAGCAGGGAAAGTGAATTAGAGCAATTACTGTTCCTGTGTTGGCATGTTGCAAGTTCTTGTAGATTTGAAATTACTTTGCTAAACTTTAAAATGTTTGCTTCTCTTTTACTGGTGTGATAGTTTGTTCCCCTGATGTTACAGATTGATCCTGATCCTGCAAGCTGCATTGTGCAAAAGACACCCCCTTAATTTGATGCTCAATGAGGGTATCTTGCAGGATCAGACCTTGAAGGATGGGGGTGGAATAGTGAAAGTACTATCCATGCACAGAAAAAAAAAATCTACTGAAAGAGATGCATCTCTTAATCCAATGTTGCTGCCTCTTGCAAAAAAAAATAATTAATCACAAGTCTCTTGCTATTTAGTTTTTCTTAAAGCTCCAGCTTCTGGTCATAATATGAGAATCTCTGCATTAGTCTTAACAAAATATAAAATTTTATCCCCTGTGTTTTAGAAGCATCATTCCATTTAAGTGTGCAAAAAAGATGGCAAATACAAAGAATTAACCCTTACTCTTTTTTTCAACTTGCAATTTCAGTGTGGCCTGATTTAAGATTCTGAATGCTTGGGGATGGCAATACCGCTTATCGTTAGTTACAAGGGGGGGATGGGAGCCAGGGCTCCTGGGTTCCCTGGGAGGGAAGTGGGGGGTAGTGGGTTAGAGCAAGGGGATGCGTGGATGGGAGCCAGAACTCCTGGGTTCCCTGGGGAAGGA
>QEPC01001394.1:6706889-6716949 GCA_003113815.1 Sphenodon punctatus
GCTTATAGGTCAAAACCAGCACCTTGAAATGTGCCCAGAATGCTATCGGCAGCCAGCACAGACTTTGTAGCACTGGTTTAATGTGCTCCCAGTGACACCTCCCTGCCCAGGGACATACTTATCATAGGAACAGAAGGAACATATGTCCCTGGGCCCAACCTGTGTGTGTGTGTGGGCGGGGGGAGGGGGGGTGACAGATCCTGGCCTGTGGCAGTGCGGCAGTCTTGTTGCAGTGCAGCAAGGTGGAGACTGATCTGAGCAGAAGCAGAAGTTTCTGCAGCACACAGCGCATGCGGAACCCACCCAGCAGGTGGCACAAGATGGAGAAGTGCAGCCTCAGCCTCCAGGGATCAGGCACAACAAGGGGGGGGAGAGGAAGAGATGGGGGGGGAGAGAGAGAGGTGCTGAGTGGGAGGGACAGGAAGAGATGGGGCAGAAAGTCCCAGTGGTCCCAGTCAGGGCCTGTCACTTTCAAAGAACAGCTGATGCTGTGGAGGGGGAAGTGGCCTTTGAAACTTAGAAGCCCTGGCTGGGACCTGTGACTTTGAAAGGCCAGCTGGCATCTCCTCCCCCAACCCCCACACACAGTGCTTCTCACCTGAGAGGTGCTGGGTGGTGGGAGGAAGGTGTAAGTAAGTAACCTTTGAAACTTACAGGCTTCAGCTGAGAAGCTCTGCAGCGGTCTCATTTGGGGCCTGTCACTTTCAAAGGCCAGCTGGCACATTTGAGCAGCCCATTGGGACCCGTTCAGGCATTGATGGTGCCCAAATGGGGCCAGGTCAGTTCAAGCACCCCAGATTTGTTGGGGGGGAGGGGCTGAATCTTCTGGTGCCCAGTTGCAGCTCTAGTAAGGACAGATGGTTGGCTTTTCTTTTGATTTTTATTTTATTTTCATTTTTACATTGCCTACCTTAAATATAGACATTTTTATGGGTTAATATGTACCGTACCAAGAAGGGAGCTCTCAGCCAAAAAAATATTTATTTTTGAATTACCATTCTCAAATAACAGAACTCAGCAACCATGCTTATTAAATCAGAATTTTAGAAAAGAAAACATAAAACCAATAGTCCATAGAGATGAGAAATATGTTTCTCAAGATATGAGTTGCTTGAAAGTGGAAATCAGTGCAAACTGTACAGACACTTGTATTGTGCGAAGGAAGAGATTTTCATAACTAATTTATGATCTTATGAATTGCATACATCTTCTCTCCAGGGTGACTGTTCTGATTAAATCAGAATTGTTGGTCTAAGGTGACTATGTAAAACCAAAGGGCTTAAATTATTCTGATCTACAAAATAGACACCAATAGTTGAATCTGACAAAGTTTGAGGCTTGTTTTGTTTCTCTGATCGCTCTATTTTTCTCTGACAGTAAAATCCACAAGCTATTCACACCCTTTCCCACCAGTGCATGAGTGCGTGTGTGTGTGCGCACGAGCACACTCACACACACGCACACTCTTTCTCTCTCCACCACCCCGCCTTTAATTTTAAGGGATGTATATTTGTTTTTCACTGTAACTCACTAAATTATTTTCAAGCTTGGACAATTGGATTCTTACATCTGATAAATGCACTATATTTATTTTTCATTGGAATTCTCTCTTCTATCCTGTACTGCTTTTTCAGTCCGACACAAGATAAACATGAAACCAATTCATTTGAATTTGAGTTAAGCTTTCAAACCCACAACATTCAAATAGGCTTAAAAGTAGACTCACCCTTTTCTATCACAGAGTTCCTATGAACAGAATCTGTGGTGGATGCCAGCTGTGAAGACTAATAGGCTGTAGAGGCAGACAGTTCAGAGAATCTTACATGAGTATATTCAATTTAATTATGTACTAAATGAAATACCATGAATTATTTTAAGAAATTATTTTAATAGTTCTCTTTTTGCTTACTATATTTGTTTTAATCTTATTTTACATAAAGCCATATTTTATATTATGAATTTTTTGGTGTCCAGTATAGTAAATTAGAGAAACCAAAAACACATGGCAGTGTATTAACACTATCCTTTCCTGTGTTTAAAAATGGCTTAATCTTAAATCTGTGCAGTAAAAAATTAAAGATGCAGCCCTTAACTGGTAATCTGCCTCATATTAACAATTCTTCACCTATTATTTTCCTAAGGCATCACTCATCATGGTACCTCACCATCATGGTAAGAAATTTCATTATGAAGAAATTAAAACTCTCTCTGTCCGTCTATTCATCCCAGCTTTTATACTGAGCCAGATGTGTATCTGAGCCCACTGCGTGTATTCTAAAGTCTTGTTCTCATGAGTTCTGGAAGGTAACTCACTTTAACCTTCTCTGTGAAGGGAGGCAGCTGGAATGCATGTTTTATCTTTGGAGTCCCCATGCCGCTGCCACCCACATGGGCAGTGCTGGGAGCCCTTCAAACAGGCAGCCTCCTGCCCACAATTCATGGGCTTGCGTCAGCCACCACAAATAACACTAGCACACTCCCCCCAGTGGGTTGTCTGACAGTGAGACTGCTGCTGCTTCCCTCAGCTGTCAGGTGGCCCTGGGGGATCACCTCAGTTCCTTTCCTGAATGGAGATGGGATTGCAGGATCTGTGCAGCTCCTCAAAGCATGCTGGCTTTGATCCCCGCCCACCAGGAAAGGAGAGCAGCGGGCATGGAAAGGGAGGTCATGGCCAGGGAAGGACACCCCACTGAGTTGACAACCAGCTGAGAGAGGGGAATGCACGTTGCGCCCCTGAGAGCCTCTGGAGATTTCTGCACTAACCTCTCCCGGGTGGCTGTCAGTTGAGAAGGACATGCTAGCCACACCCCTAAGTACTGGTGAACCCGGGGCTTCAGAGGAACCTAACAAATGATTGGCCCCATGATTGTCCATTGCCCCAGCCTGGGCTGGGTTAACCTGCTGCATGGTATGCTCCCCCTGCCTGGGGATGCACTGTACCTGAGGACTGGAGGGTGGCAAATGTAACCCCAATATTTAAAAAGGGTTCCAGAGGTGATCCTGGAAACTACAGACTGGTAAGCTTGACATCTGTGCTGGTCAAAATGGTGGAAACTATCATTAAGAACAAATTGATAAACATGGCTTAATGGCAAAGAGTCAGCATGGACTTAGCAAAGGGAAGTCATGCCTCACTAAACTCTTTGAATTCTTTAAGGGCATAAAGAAGCATGTGGCCAGGGAACACCCAGCAGATATAGTGTACCTGGATTTCCAGAAAGCTTTTGATAAGGTCCCACATAAACGGCTCTTGAGAAAATTAAAAAGTCATGGAATAGGAGGTAGTGTTTTGCTATGGATTGGTAGCTGGTTACAGGATAAGAGTAGGACTAAATGGCCAGTTCTCACAATGGAGGGATGTAAAAAGTGGTGTGCCCCAAGGATCTGTACTGGGACCAGTTCTTTTCAATGCATTCATTAATGATCTGGAAAAGGGTGTTAAGAGTGAGGTGATCAAATTTGCAGATGACACCAAGTTATTCAGAGTAGTCAGAACACGAGCAGACTGTGAGGAGCTGCAGCAAGATCTTACAAGACTGGGTGCCTGGGCATCTAAATGGCAGATGAGATTTAATGTGGACAAGTGCAAAGTGATGCACATTGGGAAAAATAATCCAAATTATGAGTACACAATGCTGGGTACTAAGCTAGGAGTTACCACTCAGGAAAAGGATCTGGGAGTGATTGTGGATAATACACTGAAATCCTCAGCCCAGTGTGCCGCAGCGGTCAAAAAAGCAAATAGAATGTTAGGAATTATTCGCAAGGGAATAGAGAATAAAACTGAGGATGTCATAATGCCTCTATACAAATCAATGGTGCGACCGCACCTTGAATATTGTGTGCAGTTCTGGTCGCCCCATCTCAAAAAAGACATAGCGGAACTAGAAAAGGTACAGAGA
The DNA here is from genome assembly GCA_003113815.1 of Sphenodon punctatus. Taxonomy (NCBI): domain Eukaryota; kingdom Metazoa; phylum Chordata; class Lepidosauria; order Sphenodontia; family Sphenodontidae; genus Sphenodon; species Sphenodon punctatus. The sequence goes on from QEPC01001394.1 coordinate 6,710,792, forward strand.
AGGGCAACAAAAATGATCCAGGGTATGGAACAGCACCCGTATGAGGAGAGGCTTGATAGGTTGGGGCTCTTCAGCTTGGAAAAGAGACGGCTGAGAGGAGATATGATAGAGGTCTATAAAATCATGAGTGGTGTGGAACTTGTAAACAGGGAATGGTTATTTACCCTCTCAACTAGTACTAAAACTAGGGGACACTCCATGAAACTCACAGGTGGCAGAGTAAAAACAGACAAAAGAAAGTATTTTTTCACTCAGCGTACAATTAGGTTGTGGAATTTACTGCCAGGGGAGGTGGTCAAGGCCAGCAGTATAGCTGAGTTTAAAAGAGGTTTGGACAAGTTTCTGGAAGATAGTTCCATTAGCAGCTATTAGCCAGATAGGATTGGGGAACAAAACCCTTTACTGTCGGGAGCCTGGGGATGACCCACAGGGGATGGATAGCATGGTGACCTGTTGGGTGCTTCTTCCAGGCCTCCATGATTGGCCACTGTCGGAGACAGGATGCTGGGCTCGATAGACCATTGGTCTGACCGAATATGGCACTTCTAATGTTCTTATGTTCTTGTGCCATGCAGCACTGCCTTAGAGCAGCTCCGGGGCACACTTCTGGTGACCACCATTCAGTCAGGCAGGTAAATCTGGGGCAAAGGAGGGGGCAATGTCTCATGTGTTACACCCTCTGTGTTCCCATGAGCAAGGGGTCAAAGGGAAGATTAAGGGGAGATATTTACCTCTCCAAAGAATTGGGGTTTAAGTGGGGAGGGTGATCTTCTTTACAGGAGGGACATAATTACATCCATGCCTTTTCCCCATCCTGGAAACTCTTGTTAGATTCCACATTTGTGTCTTTCTTGCAGCATCACTGCCTTTCTGACTGTTTGTTGTTCAAATTCCTTCTTCTGGCACTTCCCACGCAGAGAGATCAAGGGAAGGAAAGATTTAACCCTGGTTCTCTCTGCTGGTGGCAACAAAAGCAGAGGAAGGTAGTTACTTCAAAGTAACTACTGCAGAGTATCTACCTTTGCTCATGAGAAGGATCCTTAATGGCAGTAATGTTGCAACTTCTCAGGTTCACAGAGTGCATGTTAGGAGAGAGAGAGAGAGAGAGAGAGAGATCCTTCCTTTCAGTTTTTTTACTGCTAATTTCTATAGTGCTACTAGTCGTATGCATTGCTGAACATAACATAAAGACACACAACATAAAGACAGTTCTTGCTCCATGGAGCTCACAATCTAATCAAGACACAAAGACATAGACAACTACAAATAAGAGTCTTTCTATGAATAATGGGCTACAGGATGAACCTCATGAGTAAGAGTGTTAGGGGGAGATAAGAGAGGAGAGGTACTGAGAGCTGCAGAGTAGGTGAATAGGAGAAGCTTGAACTGTATGTGGAAGCGGATGGGGAACCGGTGTAGAAACTTGAGGAGAGGGGTTACATTTTCAAAATAGCGTGCAAGGAAAGGTGAGTCTCACAGCTGAATTTTGAACAGATTGTAGTTGAAAAAAGTGGCTCAGTGGGAAACCTGTGAGAAGTAGATTGCAGTAGTCTAAGTGGGCTGTGATGAGGGAATGGATTAGGGCTTTAGTAGTGTGTTCAGACAGGAAGAGCTGGATTTTGGCAATATTATAGAGAAAGAAATGACATGTTTTAGCAGTGTTTTGGATGTGAGCAGAGACGGAGTGAGAGGAGTCAAAGATGACCCCAAGGTTGCGGGCTGAGGGGACTGGGAGGATGACTGTTCACTACAGAGATGGAGAGAGGTAGGGGAGGGGAGAAGGGGGTTTAGGAGGAAAGATAACTTCTGTCTTGGCCATGTTAAGTCTAAGGTGGCAGTGAGACATCCAAGCAGCGATGTCAGACAGGCAGGTTGAGATTTGGGAATGGATTCTGGGTGAGAGTTCTGGTGTAGACACGTAGATCTGAGAATCATCAGCATAAAGATGGTACTTAAAACTACCATCAGAGGAGATCAGACCATCAAGGGAACAAGTGTATAGAGAGAAGAAGACCCAGTATTGAGTCCTGGGGCACACCAACTGATAGTGGGATAGCAGTAGAGGAGGATCTACCAAAGGATACACTATATGTGCGGTGGGAGAGGTAAGAGGAGAGCCAAGATAGGATGAGTCCCAAAGGACAGAGTGTCAAGGAGCAGATGGTGGTCAACACAGTGTCGAAAGCAGAAGATAGGTCAAGGAGGATGAGGCTAGAGTAATGGCTCCTGGTCTTGGCCATGAAGAGCCGTTTTTACCTGTCTACTACTGCCATCACTCCATGTTTCCCAGTTGTAGAACAGTCCTGGAAAGAGAAAAAATTAATGAGTGTAGGACTTTACATATGAACTTGAGCATTGTTGGTCAGCTGCTGAGATTCAGCTAGTGAAATTCTCTTTGAAAGAAATAGTAAAGTGTTTTGCAAAATACAGAATATGACTGAAAGCTTTGGGCTTGAGCATTCATTTGAATTCTATCAACGTGTTGGTAATGGAGCTCAATAGCAAGGGGCCAGAGAGGCTAGCAATATGGATATTTTATACCTTGAAACACAGACCAGAAAACAGTCTGCACACTAAGAATAATTTGCTTGGTCTATTCCTCTCTCAGTATCCTCCAGTCTTTTCTTCTTTGCTCATCTTAAAATATCATGGTGAAGGATACACAGCATTAGGGATGGGAAAACAGAGCCGAGTTCGGAAATTCGGTTTGGTTCGGTTTGAAAATTGAGTTCAGTTCGGTTCGGTCAACCGAACTATTCAAGTTTGGTCGAAACTCCGAACTTCCAAACAGAGTTCGGAAATTCAAACCCCATTGAACTAAATGGAATATTATCTTTTAGGGATGGGCGAACAGAGCCAAGTTTAGAAACTGAGTTCGGTTTGGAAATTGAGTTTGGTTCGGAAGTTTGTTCGGTTGACCGAACTGGTCGAGTTCAGTCTGAACTCCGAACTTCCGAACCACGTTCGCCCATCCCTACATAGCATTAGATTTAAACACCTTACACTGAGCCATGCTCTTGTCGCTAGTCTCTGACTGACCCCTTGCTACTGAACTCCATTGCCAATGCCAACACATCCATCACAGAATCTGAGGAAGGTCACATAGGAATTCTGAATCAGGAATTCAACCCTCTGAATTCCAGTCTAAGACCAGTCCTTAGCAAACTGACAAGATGCCTGCTGTTGCATCTCTTCTTAGTGTACAGTCTGTTGTGCTTCTCTCAGCATGGCTGGTCAGCTTCATTGAGGAATACAACAGCAGGTGTGCAGTCCAGAGGCATTCTAGGAAAAGGAAAGAGAGATCTGTGTTGTGCAGAGGCTGCAGTTATGGGTAGTTGCGACATAATGGTTTTCAGTGACTCTTAGGGATAGGCGAACAGAACGCGGTTTGGATGTTCGGATGTTCGGTCGTTCGGTTCTAAACTCAAGTTCGGGTTCGATGGTTCGGTTCAGCCGAGTTCAGTTTGGCCAAACTTGCCCGAACATTCAAAAATAGCAAAATCAAAACCGAACCGAAACCGAAATGACATCAAAACTGAAAACTAGTTTTTGGCCCTGGGAAGACATTTTCCCTGCCTCCAAACTCGTCCGAACACGACCGAACTGTTTGGCCGTTCGAGAGTTCGGTTTGGATGCTCGGTTCGGATGTCCAAACAGACCGAGTTCGGTTCGAACTCTGAACATCCGAACCGCATTCGCCCATCCCTGGTGACTCTTATTGTTTCCCTGTTTTCCCCTTGAGCACCTGCAGATGGCATGGTATAGTCTGGCCTTCACTAACAGGTTAACCTATTATGTTCACTTTCTGGAGCATGTATGTTGTTGAGTGAAATGTTGCAGGTCACTATAAAAATATATGCATGGTTTTTCCATGTAGTTTGTTTGTTTTTGAGAACCTTCAGATTTAATTATTTCCAGTAGCTTGGCATCATTCGGAAATCACAAGACATTGACTTTGGCAATTTTTGTGTGTTGTGCCTGCCTGAGGCGTAAGCCTGGGGTTTATTAAAAATGCATTTATATCTTGAAATACAGCCAGGAAAACAGTCTGCACACTAAGAATTTGTTTGTTCTGTCTATTTCTCTCTCTGTATTCTCCTGTCTTTTCTTCTCTTTGCTCTTCTTTAAATCTAATACTGTATATCCTTCACCATGAAATTTGAACACCTTATACTGGACCATGCTCTAGTCATCTCTCACCTTTACTACTGCAGTCTCCTTCTGACTGGCCTCCCCTGCTATCACTTGGTTCCTCTCACTTCTGTTTAACATTCTGCTTCCAAGGTCATTCACCTTGCCCTACAATCTCACCGAGAAGCTTTGCTCCTCTTCTTCCCCCAACCTCCCCCACCCCAGAGCCTCCCACTTGCAGATTTTTAAAATTATTATTATTTCCTTAAATTTATACCCTGCACCCTCTCACCAATGGCAACTCAGGGTGGCTAATAGCAATATAAATCAATATACAATAAAATCATCTAAGTAAATATACAAAAATATATAACAGATAATTATAAGTCATCTAAATACACCTGAACTTCAGTAAAACAATTCCCCTAACCCCATCTAATCCAACCCACCCACCTCACCAAACACCTGGTGGAAAAGCCAGGTTTCACAGCTCTTCCGGAAAGCAAGGAGATCCAGGCTGAGGGAAATCTCTGCTGGGAGGGCATTCCATAGCAACAATGCAGCCGCCAAGAACTCCCTCCTGTCTGTTCGGTAAAGGTGTACACCAAGGGCCCATGTTGTTTTTGTTTTTGTTTTTTCATTTTCATTATTTAAATCTGTCGTTTTCATTTTCATAAATATTAAATTGTCATTTTTGTTTTTGTTTTTGTTTTCCGTTGGTTTCAATGGAAAACACATTTTTGGCTGTAACATTTTTGTTGTTCATTATATGTGGCTGATGCTTGGAAGGAGTATGCCTCCAATTGAAAGCATTATGTGTACCAAATTTCAAAAAGATTGGATAAAGGAATCCAATTTTAGAAGCAGTTGAATTAATTTATTTTGCAAAAATCTTCATATACATTCTTAGGTGTAACTTCTTTGCTTCACATTTAATGTAGATGCTAATGTAATGGATAGCATGGTGACCTGTTGGGTGCTTCTCCCAGGCCCCTGTGACTGGCCACTGTCAGAGACAGGATGCCGGACTCGATGGACCGTTGGTCTGACCCAGTATGACACTTATGTTCTTATGTTAAATATCTTGTAAACAGGATGGAATATAAAAATGTTACAGCTGGAAATGTATTTTCAAGTTAATGTCTTATACCATCAGGACCCTTCATCCAATCTCTCTGAGAATTGGCAGGTGTGTTAAGCTTGTAGAGGGACATGATAGTCACAGGTTTTATGCAAATTGGATGGAAGATAAAGACATTTTAGCCATTAATGTGTATGGAGCTTTTCTTAAAATCACAACATTCAAGTGCTTCTAAAATCTGTTCCCTTTATTGAATCGCTTCAAAGATTGGTACACATAGCATTGGAGGTATAATGTCTCCAAGTTTCCTCACAATTGAATAAGAAACAAAAAAGATATAGTCAGAAATACGTTTTTCAATGTTTTCCCTTTATTTAAAAAACAAAATGTCATTTTTGCTTCTATTTTCATTATTATTTTTTTGTCATTTTTGTTATTGCAATAATGGTAATAATTATCGTTATTGTATTAATGAAAATGACATACACACCCCTACTGTTCAGACCCGCCAATAATGCGAAACCTCCAGAAGAGCGCTCCCGAATGACCGCAGGGATCGCCCAGGGGGTGAGGTGATCCCTTAGGTAAGCAGGGCCCAGGATGTGTAGGGCTTTAAAGGTTAAAACCAGCACCTTGAATCAGGCCCGGAAGACAACAGGCAGCCAGTGTAATATGCAGCGCACCAGTTGTATGGGCTCCCTGCAACCGGCCCCTGTAAGAATACAGGTTGCTGCATTTTGCAATAGCTGTCGCTTCCGAACCATCACCATGGGCAGCCCCACAAAATGTCTTTGCCCTTCTACCATGCTGCCCCTCATGCATGGAACTTCCTCCTTGAATGCATCCACTCTGCTCCCTGCCTCCCAAGTTTCAAATCCCTCCCCAAAACCTACCCATTCCATCAGGCTTTCCCTTGCTCCTCCCCCATCCTCCCCCCCCCCCCCCC
>QEPC01001394.1:6717799-6739366 GCA_003113815.1 Sphenodon punctatus
ATCTGTAAAATGGGAATATGTGTGTTTCTGTGTTCCCCTCACCCATGCCCATCTTAGATTGTAAGCCTGCTGGGCAGGGACCTGTCTCCAAAAATTTGTGACTGTAAAGTACAGCATATGCCTAGTAGTGCTATATTAATTATTTTTTATTATTATTATTATTTATATAGCACAAGCTGTGTACCTGGAGCTTTACAGAACAATAAGATAGACGTGGTCCCTGCCTACAGCTTACAATCTAATAGACACGGAGGGGGAGACAAGGAGAGGGGGCATAGGGAGAGAAACGGGATAAATAACATTCAGCGGATGCGATGTCTCAGGAGCATGTGCTTGGCTTGGTTGCAGTTAGGCAGGAGTCTGTGGGGAGGGCAGACAGTAAATATTGAAGGAAAGTTCTAGCAGGCGTCGGGAAAGGCGGCGAGAAAGAGGTGGGTTTTGAGGAGGGATTTGAAGGTGCGGAGAGAGGGGGCAAGGCGGATGTAGGCAGGGAGGGAGTTCCAGGCATGGGAGGCAGCAAGGGAGAAGGGACGAAGGCAGCTAGGGGAGCAGGGGAGATGAAGGAGAGCAGGGGAGATGAGGGAGAGCAAGGGAGGGGGCAGAGGAGGAGCGAAGAGTGCGTGCAGGAGTGTGTAAGGAGACTAGGACTGAGAGGTAAGAGGGAGCCCGGTTGTGAATAATACTAACAAAATATTAGTTTGACAAGATGCAGGAGATGTGTGAAACATTAAAAGGGGGTAGAGTAGTTGTAATCTTTCTCTACACTATTTGTCTTATCTTGCTGTGCACCCATGTGAACACCGAGCGGGATGGGGGGGGTGCGCACTCCCGCACAACACCCATTTCCACCCACTGAGCCCTCCGGAAAACTGAAGGAGGCTCCAGAGGTGGGTGGGTGGCCAAACACCCATCCCCCCACCACCACCTCCGTCTGTGTAAAAAGGGCCTTGGTTTTAGATTGGGCCAAGTCATGCACTCTTCACTCATGCAAAATTGCCATCAACTTCATGGTCTTTTCTAAGAGCTGAATAACTCTTGTCCTTCAACAACTTTTATTTTAAAAATAGGTACGGTGTTAAAATATATATATATTCTTTAACATACTTATACATAAGAAGATATGTACAGTATCGAGGGTCCCTAGAAAGTGAGGAAATTATGAGACTTACATTTTTCAGATTTATATGTCTAAACCCAAGTACCCAATTACATATTATTAGGAATCTCAATAAAAGCTTTCCTTTAGATGTTTTCATGTAGATTTCAAAACCTAACTTCAGACACTTGGGGTGGAATTTGTTTGCCAGGGCTCCCATGCTAAAACGTCCACTACAGTGACTTTCAGAATTGTACACCAGACTATATGAACTATAGGGAAAGCAGAGCATTACTTCCATTTAACCTAACCGGGGGGTCAGGTGAGCCTTGGATATGAAAGGATTTTCAGGTGGAATTGGAGCCCCAGTAGCAGTTCTGTTGGAATAACGACAGCTGTCCCTTTCTGACATTTCCCTGCTGAGTGACAGGATAGCAGGTGATCTTGAAGCCCTCTGACTCCTGTACTGCACAATCCCATTCTTACAGGTCACTTAAACCCCTTGGAGATATTTTGTTATATTTCAGCTACAACAAATAAATGAAGCAGAAAACCACTGCTTTAGAGACCTGTCACTTTTTTCTTTTTTTTAAAGAAAGAAAGAAAAGAAAAAATCTAGAATTGAAAGCTATAAAGTGCTACAAAGAAAAAAAAACACATACACTGAAACTGAGTCCTCAGTGTTGATCAAGGGAATAGAATTTTGTTTAGAATTAGAATGTGTGATTTGTTAAGATATTTTTTTTCAGTGCCCGTAGCAGTCGTGTTTTATCTCTTAATCTTGCTGCCCATCATCATCATCATACTTTATTGTACCCAGCAAAAAAGCTATACCAAGTGACAAAACCAAACTGATATAAAACTAAAAAATAATACAAAGTTAATACAATACAAAAGATTAAAGGAAAGTATATATAATACCTTGGGAAACATTAAGGGCCCCAGAGGAATTGCTCATAAAATGATAAAACACACCATCCTATAGGAAGACTAACCCCAAAGGCAATAGGGCCAAAAAAGAAAGCCCCCGACAATACCATTCAAATTGACATTAAGGTATATCAAGCCAGCTAGCCCAGCTCTAGCCAGTATTCAGTTCCTGTTGAGTTTTAGCCCTTTCTACCAAAGCTAAAAAGCAGGCGATCGCTTTAGTTTTCCCTAGATCGGTTGCACCAACAGGTTAGGCCATTTTCTCATTTTCTGAGAGGGTAGTATCACCAAACAAAGGGTCAATCCAAGCCTGCCTTAGAACATCAAACCTAGCACAGCAGAAAATTATGTGGGGTAATGTCTCTATCTCTTGTAAGTCACAAAGGCAAATTCTGTTATCATAGGGCACTTGATCTCTCCTACCTATGACTACGGCAGTCTCAAAAAGATTAAAGCGCAAGAGGGTCACCATTCTCCTTAATTTAGGATCTTGTAATTGTTGGAGGTATGGTTCACAAGCACAGGAATTCTTCAATATAATGGATATAGCGGTGCTATCTTATTTTCATGAATCATTGTGATCTCTCGATTCAAAGCCCCTTCCTGTACTCTCCTCCTAATCTCAGCTTTATCTGGGAGGGGCGCACAGGGATCTGAGGGTAAATCAAGACTCCGGCATAGTCCTCTTATCGCACCCCACCATTTATATTGTGTAGATCTTTACTGCCCAATTAATTAAGGAGTTAGGTACATGCGCTCTGTGCAGTTTCATTGTGTCTTTGACATATGAGTCAGGTTTGTTTTTTTCTTTTTGAAAAAACACACACCCTTTCCCAATGACTAACATTCCTTTCGTAGCATGTGAGCAGGGATAGCAAGGGCTAGGTTACAATCTGCACATTAATTTTCAAATCATAAGCATCTTTTTATATCAAAAAACTTCCTATTTCTTTTTCATTATTGAGAATCATTCCTTTCTCATGGGTATTAGTCCATCTTAGCAAGGGCCTGTGGGCAGCAGAAATTACTGGCATCATTAAAATTTTGTGTATGTATCTTTAGTAAGCTCAAACTCTTTAAATTGTGTCAGCTATTCCACCCAACCACACCGTCCTCTCACTGTTACCTTTGTCCTCTTTCATCCCCTCCCTCCACCTTTTGAGTTAAATTAAACTGTAATTCAGAGTGGAGAACATCGAGCATGTGACCTAACCAGCCTGCATCTGTTTTTGTTTTTAACTTGACCCCTTTCTAGTTGCTAGATCTAGCCCAAGGATCCAGTTCCTAAAAAAAGTGAGCTCAGACAGGGGAAGGAAGAGAAGATGAGAGCATCCACTCAGGGATAGGGGATGTATCCCCATGGAATAGATCTGTATTCTGGAATTCTGAAACCTCAAACTTAACTCATAAAAAAAGAGGAACAAACAATCAATTATTTAATATGATATATTGCTAAAAATACAATTTAATCCTTCCCCCATACAAAAAAAAATAGCAATATCTATATTCACAATCATAAAAACAACAATTGGGATACTCAGTAACAATGAAGACACCCAAATGCGTTTCGGGGTTAAACCCCTTTGTCAGTGGGCTCATTCCTGGCCGGGAGAACTCAGCGGTTGGTCCTAGGGGAGTGTTCATTATCTCCCCGGGACCTTACGTGTGGAATCCCACAGAGTTCTATTCTTGTAAAACTTTTATTTCCGGCGTAAGCAAAGGCCATTGCCAAACTAAAAAAAAAAAAGACATAAGAAAAAAGAGAAGAAAAAAGAAAATCCTTAGATCATAGAGTACAATATGTAACCATAATAAATATCCAATTTAGTACAAAACATATCTCATTAATATTGAGTTAAAAGTAGCCTCACTATTTATAACTTCCCACATCCCAGACAAAAAAGCCTTAATAAATCATTTACTTAACATAAAACAAGCAGAACTATAAAAATAACACTATTTAGGAAGCCAAATGCCACTGTGACTCAGTTTCTTCACTTACCTTGCCCACTGGACCAGCTCTTCCCAGACCTGCTCTAGCCTGTAAAGAGGTCACTCTCCTTGTTACCCGTACCCCAGAGTTTTCCAAATAGAATTGAAAGGTTTTTCTGGGTCTCTAAAGCAGAGAGAGACCCAGAAAAACCCAATGTCAATACTACACAAGGCATATTTGTACATTTGTTCCTTCTGGTATATGTTTGTTTTTGTTTTGTATATGCTTGTTCTGTTAAGCAATGACCATTGGTCAAGCAAATAAAGTATTATAAAAATAATAATAATACTGATTCTTATAATATCAAATCCAGAATCAGTCTAGTCAAAAAGCAAGCAAAGTACTTCTAAAACAGGGCTTTAAAATTTAACATTTTTTCCCTAAGGGCAAAAGCCTGTAACTGGTGACAGCTAAGGTGATATCCTGACGTTTATCTTCCAAAAAAAACCTCACATACTCAAAGGAGGTTCTACCTGGCCTCAATTCTAGATAAGGAGCAAGAAACAAAGATCCAATCTCCAAATATAGATTACAATATAACAATATATGCTCAGTAGATTCAGCCTCCAGCATATCAAATGGGCAGAATCTCAGTGAATATGGGATATTTGAGTATCTCCCTTCCAAAACCTTGGAAGGTAGAGAATTGACCCTAGCACAGAAAAAAAGATAGGTGGCTCTTTTAGACAGGTGCTTGGTAAGAAAATCAGTCAAGCACCCACATTTAGGAATTAGTATATTATATACTTAAAGTGCGGATACTACGGTAATAGTAGCTAAGTCAGATTACCTATCCAGGTCTTCTAATCTTCTAAAAACATCTGTTTTGGCTATTAAAAAACTCTTAGCTCAGAGATATTCAGGGGAAAAACCAATCTGGCCTTTTTTCCGAACAAGTAGCTGATTCCATTTACACAAATACCTATCATGGGCCAGATAAATGTACAATCCAACAGGTTTTGGAGAGTTCAACTGAAGCCATAATTTAATAGCACCTTTCTATATCTCTGATGACCAACTAACTTGTTCTGTCTCTACTCTGATATCAGGCTGCTGATGGAACACATCTGGCTGCATGCAATAATGCCCTCAAAAATTTAGACTAGATAATGTTTAAATCCTGGGCACAGAAAACAGTCCATAGTGCAGCTCCAAAGTTGAAATGAGCCTTAACCGTAACATTAAAGGTCAGGATTGCAGGAGGGACATTACCTTCTCCCTTCCAGAGAAAAAAACAAAGAATTGCTGAAGCCACATCTTGCGCTCTGTTGTATGCCATGGAGATATGGTGTTTCCAGCTAAGCGAGGCTGAAAAATTCAGCCCTAGATATCTAAAGGTTTTAACTTGTTGGAGGTGCTGATTATTCAAGGTCCTCCAGCCGGAGGTCCAGAACCATGGTCAATGTGTTTCCCACCAGGTGTTCACCATGGTGAACATCTGGCGGAACGCACTACAGACGTTACAGTACTGCGGCCACCACAGGGGGTTAACTGTGGTTGACCATGGTATTGTAACGTCTGAAATTACCCATAGTCTACAACACTGGAGCCCACAGTGGAGACATAAATAAACTCCCCTTTTGAATCTTGAAAGGTAGAACCGTTTAATAATTGTAAATTTAGTCTTGTCAAAATGTTTATGAAGGTCCCTGAGCTATTCACCTTTTGATCTTTAAAAAGTCGATCATTTAAAACAAATGAACAGGAACTTATTTGGGGCTCCAGTGGACCCACTACCAGGTCATCTCGTGGTCCTACTCTTGCATTCAAATCTCTTGCCAACAAAAAACTATAGGATGGATAATTTGACAAGAACGACTCAAGGAAGGATTCCAACTGATCCCACAAAAAAGTTCTAAAATAACCTGCATTGGCTGGAGGAATATAAACAGAGACGACAATTAATTGATTAATTCCGGCTGTCATAACCAAAACTAAGGCTATAGAATGCGACCTAAGAATAGCAACTACCTCCATACCCAAATCCAGTGAGATCAAGCAGAGAATACCACTGCAAGGACATCCCCTAGTACTAAAGGAAACCGCCGGCAATGAATAAGCCTGAAAACCTGAAACCTCTATATCCTCACTGCTCCAAGTTTCTTGCAGCAGGAGAACATCGAAGCCAACCAAGAAGGATATAAATGTGGGGTCGACTATTCGACATTTCCATCACCCTATATTCCACGAACACACCTTAAGGGAATCTGTCCTCCGGTGTTCATCTAATCAGCTGGGTATTCCTGGAGCCTCTACTCAATCATCGTTCAATTGAGTGGTGGAATTTGGGTGAGATAGTAAAGTAGACTGAGACTGCCAATCACCCTCACTTATACTGGTACTAGGTATAGAGTTAGGATTAATATTTAAATTCCCACCTGGGCAGAAGGGGAAATAGAGGGTTTAGGCTTATTTGGATGCACGATAAATCGAGCCAGTACAGGGCCTGAAGGTAATAATCTAGTGGGGGCTTTATCTAGGTCGATTTTACTATGAGATTACCTATGATCTACAGATTGATGGGAGTTTTCAAACAACTCACACATATGCACTTCGTTGTCAGGATTATCATTACTACCCAAAAAACCAACTGCTGAGTCTGATACCTGGTGATTTTTGCTAGGCGGCTGATTCAATATATAATTCAAAAGTTTGGAATCAAAAGATATTAACACTTTGGAAGAGTGCCTAATTCTAGCATTTAAAGGTTGAACCACATTCTTTCCTCTATAAAGTAAAGGGGTAATCTATTCTGTCCCCTCTCCTGTTCAACGTGTACATGCAGCCATTAGGCGAGGTTGTGAGAAGGTTCGGCATATGCTGTCATCAGTACGCTGATGATACACAGATTTACTTCTCTTTTTCTGTAGACCCAGACCCGGCAGTCTCCGTGCTTACCTGGTGTTTGGTGGCTGTGGGGAACTGGATGAGGGCGATTGAATGCAGACAAGATGGAGGTGATGCTGGTGGGGAAGGCTGAGGGTGTGGTGGCTTCTGTCATTAATGGGGTCTGCCACCCTTTAGTCACCCAGGTTCATAGTCTGGGGGTGCTTCTTGACTCACAGCTCCACCTGGACTCCCAGGTGGTGGCTGTGGCGGGGAACGCCTTTCGCCAATTACATCTGGTACATCAGTTATGGCCGTATGTTTCAGACTCTCATCTGGCCACCATCATCCATGCTTTCATCACCTCAAGAATGGACTACTGTAACACACTCTATGTGGGGCTACCCCTGGTGACAGTTTGGAGACTGCAACTGGTGCAGAATGCGGTAGCCCACCTTCTAACGAGGACGGGTCATCGTGAGCACATTTTACCAGTGTTCTGTTCTCTTTACTGGCTGCCTATTGTCTTCTGAGTTCGATTCAGGGTGTTAGTAATGACCTTTAAAGCCCTAAATGGTCTGGGCCCTGCCTACCTGCAGGCCGTGGTACGACCCTTGCGGTCAGATGGGTTGCCCAACTTGAGGTCCCCCAGGTTTCCCAGGTGGCGACAATGGGGAGGGCATTCTCAGTGACTGCACCCTGGCTGTGGAATTCTCTCCCGACAGAGGCCTGCCTGGCCCCGGACCTCCCCTCCTTTCAGAGACAGTGTAAGACCTGGCTGTTTTTCCAGGCCTTTGGGGAGGGAGATGGGTAGGTGGGTGGGTAAGGTGGGGGGGGTGAGGGTTTTGATTTGATTTCCACTCTTTTAGAATTTTATGGTTTTAAAAGTTTTAGCAGGTATTTTGTTGTTCTTGGTTTTATTAGTCACAATAAAACAATACTCAGAAAATTTTTCAGCAGAAAAATCCTTTTCTCCTTGTACATTTAGCAATGCATGCCCCAACCGGCAGAATTCAGTAAAAAACTCCAAGGGGGGAAGCTGGGGGTGGGGGGGGTAATGAATCAGCCTCCTCCGAACAATCCACTTGTGGTTTTACTCCACCTCTCATGTCACAGTTTCTGAGAGTACTAGAAAATACAATTGTCACAGCACAACCAGACAGAGCAGACACACCGCTTAAGCGCCACGGTCCCAACTCCTATCCAACCCACAGAGCTCATACTAATTTTCATAGTGGCCCCCAGAAGGGAAAAGGTTCCTTACCCTTCATGTGAGTACTTCAAGGAAATTGCTAGGGATGTGTGAGCACAGTTTGGAAGTTCAGGGTTCGGCCCAAACTCAGGGTGTTCGGCCTGTTTGCGAACACCCCGAATCCGGTTTGGGCGGGGGCAGGGGGCGAGGAGGAACCTGATTTTCCCTCCCCCCTCCAGGATGCTTGGGTGGAAGGGGCACCAGGGAGCACCTCCCGCCACCACCCTGCCCACCCTTGTAAAAAAAATTTTTTTAACCCCTCCACCCCAGGGATCGCCCTACCTGGTGGTGCCAGGGCTCCGGCCCTGGGTCCTCCGGTGGTAGGTCTGGTGGCAGTGGTGCTCCAGAGTGCTTCAGGCCACTGCTAGGTCTTCTGGGTCAAACTGGAAGACCTAGGAGCAGCCTGAAGTTCTCTGGAGCGACGCTGCTGCCGGACCCACTGCCGCTGCCACCGCCAGACCCAGGGCTGGAACCCCGGCACCACCAGGTAGGTTGGGCTCCAGGTCTGGCAGCAGAGGTGGCAGCGGTGGCAGAGGCGGCGGATCTGGCGGCGGTGGTGCTCCAGAGCACTTCAGGCAGCTACTAGGTCTTCTGGTTTAACCCAGAAGGCCTAGTAGTGAACTGAAGCACTCCAGAGCACCGCTGCCACTGGACCGAGGGCCGGAGCCCCGGCACCAGCAGGTAGGGTGATCCCTGTGGTGGGGGTGTTAAAAAATAAATATGAGGCTGGGCAGGGTGGGGGGGAGGAGCTACCCAGAACCCCTTCCACCCGCGTAGCCGGGGGGGAGGGGAAACTGGGTGCCCCCCACCCGAACAGGTTCACCCCCCCAGACCCGTTCGGGCCAAATGGCCAAACCAAACAGTTTCAGGTTTGGTCGAACCCCGAATGGGCCGAACCCCGAACCCCTGGCGTTCGCACAGCCCTAGAAATTACAATCCTTTACTATATATTTGTATACTATAAGCCAAAAGTAATAACTACGATATGAACAGGGAAGGGGGGGAGGAGAGCAGTGCAACTTCAGTGGTGCCCATGAGTCTGAGGGGGTCCATTCTCCTTGGTATAGCTTTATCCTCTGCCCCTGGAAGCATCCCCTGCCCCTGAATTCGATCTTCCGCACCAGAGTCCAATCCCATCTATGCCCGTGGTATAAACCCCAATCCGAGATGGAACTCTTGGCATTGTGGCAATAAAAATACTATGTTTGTGTGTGTGGTATTCACCAGAGAAATTTCCAGCACGAAAGAGGGTTTTTCTACTGTTGGATATGCAGGAAAGCGACAAAAGAGAAGTTTAAATTTAAAATTTCTGAAGGAGGTCAAATTTCTGGATGCCATAAATTAATGCTGCCTAGAACAGCTGGTTCAGGAACCAACAAGAGGAGGAGCTATTCTAGATCTAGTCCTGAGTGGCACGCAGGACCTGGTGCAAGGAGTAACTGTAGCAGAGCCACTAGGCAATAACGATCATAATATGATCTCATTTGACATAATTTCTGCAGGGAGAAATACAAACAAAAGTACAGCAGTAGCATTTAATTTTAAAAAGGGAGACTATGACAAAATGAGGAAACTAGTTAAAAAGAAACTAAAAAGTACAGTTGCAAGGGCTACATGTTTGTAAGAGGTGTGGAGGCTATTTAAAAGCACCCTTCTGGAAGTCCAGATTAAATGCATCCCACAAGTTATAAAAGGAAGGAGGAAGACCAAAAGTCTTTCACTATGGCTAAATGGGGAGGTGAAGGAGGCTATTAGAGCCAAAAAGGCATCCTTTAAGAAATGGAAGGCTAGTCCCAATGAAAATACTATGAAAGAGTATAAACACTGGCAGCGTAAATGTAAAGTGTTAATAAGGCAGGCCAAGAGAGATTTTGAAGGGAGGCTTGCTAAAGAGGCCAAAACAAGCAACAAAAACTCTTTCAAATACATCAGAAGCAAGAAGCCTGCTAGGGAGTCACTTGGGCTATTAAATAACAAGGGAGTAAAAGGGGCACTCACGGAAGATAAGGACATTGCAGAGAAGCTGAATGACTTCTTTGCATCAGTCTTCACTGCGGAGGATTTTGGGGAGGTACTCATGCCAGATCCTATGCTTTGTGGGCGAGGAATTGGAAGAGCTGTTACAAATCAATGTGACATTGGAGGATGTTCTAGGGCAAATTGACAAACTGAATACTAACAAGTCACCAGAGCCAGATGGCATCACCCTAGAGTTCTGAAGGAACTCAAATATGAAATCGCAGGCCTACTGTTAGTAATTTGTAACCTGTCACTAAAATCTGCCACTGTACCCGAGGACTGGAGGGTGACAAATGTAACTCCGATATTTAAAAAGGGATCCAGAGGCGATCCTGGAAACTACAGAACAGTAAGCTTGACGTCTGTGCCAGACAAAATGGTAGAAACCATAATTAAGGACAGAATTACAGGGCATGTTGACAAACATGGCTTAATGGGGAAGAGTCAACCCAGATTTCGTAAAGGTAAATCATGCCTCACTAACCTGTTGGAATTCTTTGAGGGTGTACATAAGCATGTGTACAAGGGAGACCCAGAAGACATAGTGTACCTGGATTTCCAGAAAGCATTTGATAAGGTCCCTCATGAGAGACTCTTGAGAAAATTAAAAAGTCATGGGATGGAGATAGTGTCTTACTATGGATCAGAAACTGGTTAAAAGATAGAAAGCAAAGGGTAGGACTAAATGGTCAGTTTTCACAATGGAGAGATGTAAAAAGTGGTGTGCCTCAGGGATCTGTATTGGGACCGGTGCTGTTTAATGTATTCATTAATGATTTGGAAAAGGGTGTTAAGAGTGAGGTGATCAAATTTGCAGACGACACCAAGTTATTCAAGGTAGTTAAAACACGAGCAGACTGTGAGGAACTGCAACAGGATCTTACGACACTGGGTGCCTGGGCATCTAAATGGCAAATGAGATTTAATGTGGACAAGTGCAAAGTGATGCACGTAGGGAAAAATAATCCAAACTATGCGTACACAATGCTGGGTACTAAGCTAGGAGTTACCACTCAGGAAAAGGATCTGGGGGTGGTTGTGGACAATACAATGAAATCCACAGCGCAGTGCGCAGCAGCAGTCAAAAAAGCAAACAGAATGTTAGGAATTATTCGGAAGGGGATAGAGAATAAAACTGAGGATGTCATAATGCCTCTATACAAATCAATGGTGCGACCGCACCTCGAATATTGTGTGCAGTTCTGGTCGCCCCATCTCAAAAAAGACATAGCTGAACTAGAAAAGGTACAGAGAAGGGCAACAAAAATGATCAAGGGCATGGAAGGGCTCCCGTATGAGGAGAGGCTTGGTAGGTTGGGGCTCTTCAGTTTGGAGAAGAGACGACTGAGAGGAGATATGATAGAGGTCTATAAAATCATGAGTGGTGTGGAACTAATAAACAAGGAGCAGTTATTTACCCTCTCAGCTAGTACTAGAACTAGGGGACACTCCATGAAACTCATGGGTGGCAAGTTTAAAACAAATAAAAGAAAATATTTTTTCACTCAGCGTATAATTGGGTTGTGGAATCTACTGCCAGAGGCTGTGGTAAGGGCCAGTACTATAGCTGAGTTTAAAAGAGGTTTGGACAAGTTTCTGGAAGATAGGTCCATTAGCAGCTATTAGCCAGACAGGATCAGGGAACATGACGGGAGCTGGGGGAAAACAACAGGGAATGGATCCCCCATTGTGACCTGTTGGGTGCTTCTCCCAAGCCACCGTGATTGGCCACTGTCGGAGACAGGATACTGGGCTAGATGGACCATTGGGGTGACCCAATATGGCACTTCTTATGTTCTCTCTCTCCTTCTGGACCTCCGGCCAGCCAGAGGTCCAGAACCGTGGTTAGATTGACCACGGGTCCAGGCCTCAGGGCTGGAACTGTGGTTAGATTGACCACGGGTCCAGGCCTCAGGGCTGGAACCGTGGTCAGATTGTCCACGATTCAGGATGGGCAGAAGGTAACATCTGTTACCTTCAACCCAGCCCAGATTGTGGCCCGCCCCTAACTGCAGACGGATCCAAGGTTCAGCATGGCGGGCCTGTGGGCCCATCACATCTGAAATTACCCTAAGTTTCCTGAAACACCCACCTGTTTGCTGCTTATCGTGTTGGTCCATTTCTATCTCCCAGATGTTTTGTAGTGTCTTATCTATACTACTATATATTTTAAAATGTGTGTTTAGCATGTTTCCCCATCAAAGACTGTGGGAATGCTTAATACTGCCTAGAGCGTCCAATTTGCATTTTCATTGCACCTGGGAAAGCTTCTTTGTGAGAGAACAATGACTTTCCCAGATAGAAATAAACCTATAGTGCTTTAATGTTCTGGCAAGGAGCCAGAATTTCGTATTTTCATCCTTTTGAATTGTTATGGGCAATAACTCAAATTTAATGATCTGATTCATTGAAAAGATAAAATCCCAGCTTTGAGTAGGCTTTTCTTTTTGTAGTAGGAAAGTCTATTTGTTGATGCAGAAGCATTCCCAGATGCCAGGCAGATGCTGTCAGATTTCCATAAACAGGGTAAGTGTTTGAGTTACCTGGGGACGTGCAAACACATGCAGTTCCATATTTGAATTCCTGGCAAACCCAGTGATTCGATCTCTAGTGACAAAGCAGAGTTCGGAGTTTGTTGTTGACAAAAGAAGACCATATGGTCAGCCAACTGATTTTTTGTTTAATTTTCTGTCAACTCTGTACTCTTTAGAGGGTTAAAAGCTGTACCTGAAGCTAAACGGGATCTCTGAGAACTGGTGCCTATGCTGTTGCTATAGAAAAGAATTTCCCCACCCAAAAAAATATGAAAAAAGTAAGTAAGAAATCCACTTCAGCATTGCAGTTAGGATTATGATGGTTGTGCACATATAAGAAAAATGAATAGTCTATTTTTATGAGAAGAGAAAAGAAACTGTTGAAATCTCAGGCAAATAAGCCAATTGTTTTAGAAAGGAGATCATGACTTTCAGGCACTTAGGATATTTTGCATTCAGCTGTCAGTGAGATGGGGCAGTTGGCAGGGATTTACTTCCTCCACAAGTACTTTTTTTATCTCCTACTACACTTAGCAGTTGTGAAACAAAATAGCAATGCTATTAATTTCAGCCATTCCTATGCTAAAAGGGCCAAGAGGTAGATGACTCCAGTGACTAAGATGACAGAAATAAGCATCAAAATAACAAGAAAAGTTCCTCTGAGTTATGTTTCCATATTATGTTACTTGTCGGCGCATCTGGAATGAGACAAGGACTCAGTGTTGGGTTTTAATGGCCGCACTCGTTATTCAAATTATAATTAGACTAGGTGGGGTAATTGCCTCTAAGCAATTTGGGTCCAGGACCCTCAATTCCTTAATGACTTATAACATAACTGACAGGACTTGGCCTGGATGTGCCCTCAATGCCAGCCCCAAACAACATCTCCCCTTTGCTCACTGGCCAGCGGCTGTGACTGAAGGGAACGGTGTCCATTCTGGACTGGAGTAAGGATGTGGTGCCAAAGGACTGAGGACCATACTTGTCCCTGGTCTCCTTCTGAAAACACCTCTCCCAGGGATGCTACCCTTGCTCTTGCCATGCCCTGCTTCTGCACCAGGTGTTGCCTCCCCATCTCTTAAGGAGATGCCTCCAATTGCTATTTAATTATCTATTCTAACAGCATAACAGTACTAGACCCCGGCCACTGAGGGATCGCCGATCCTTAAATAGGATGGGCCCAACCCCCACCCATGCCTAACTTGAACTCAAAACTTCCACGAGCTTCGCCTTCAAGGTGGCCAGATAACAATTGTTGCCTTCTGGTGACAAGTGTACTCCGTCAGAGCGGTAAAGCTCGGGGGACTTGTGGGTAATCCCATGGTGAGAAATTCATTGCCCACCCCTCCGGCAAAGCCACTTCCCCACTTCCGTATTGATGTTATGCCAGATCTTATTGACTTTTCCGGGGCTTAATGCCTTCTCCCATTTCATCCATGCTACCAGCTCTGTCCAGATAATGGTAGCTCTGGGGAAAAGCTTTACCACTTCTAAGAGGTGAGCCTTGATATTGACCACCATTGCTACCCCTTTTGTCTTTGGGATATCATTCTCCCCCAGGTGGATTACCACAAAATCTGGTGGTCTTCCAGGGACCACCACCCGGATGGTGAGGAGCAACTGGTGCCAGCGCATCCCACTCAACCCCATCCAGCGAATCTCTGCTTGGGCAGACAGTCCCAGCTGGGATCCCCAGTGAGTCTGGCCCATGGCCTTTGTGGCCCATCGCACCAGACTGTGGCCAACGATCCATATTGGACTTCTGCAGGGAAACCTTGAAGCACCTGGATGCATAGATAGAATACACAGAGTTAGTGCGCTGGCTCACAGATGTAACTACCGTATGCCTGGGACTGTACGCATGCCTAAAAAGGACCCCTGGTAATGGAGGGTGGGTCCTACAGTATTCCTCCACAGTGTGAACGGGGCACAGGTTGGGATAGTTGGTCCTGTAGAGGGTAATCACATGGCCTCTGCCCCGCTGATCCATTTTGGACTGCCCCAACTGCAGGCGGAGTGCTTGATTGTCCACCCTCACGGGACTCTCCCTGTGCTATCCCACCCCTACTCCGCTATGATCTTGCTAACCCGGAAGGCTCTGAAAAAGGCTACCGTGAAAGCTGTTGCAAACAAATTCGCTTCAAAAAGGTCACAACAAACATGGTGAAAGGCAACACTTAATCTAAGGAGGGGGTGATAGGGGCCCTGTTGTCCTACTCCATGACCTGCTCCCATGACCAGCTCTCTAACATCCTCCTGCTTAAAAAAACATGATCAGATGCGGGGGAACCTGCCACGCCACTCATGAACCCCAGGGTAGACAGCTTGCTTGCGATGGTCCCTACTGCTGTGCCACATCACTTCAGGGCTAGGGCAAATTGCAGCATCTGTGCTTCGGGGATGGGGAATCCCAGTCCTAGCCATGTTGGGCTTGAAATTCGTTGAATTCCCTGAAGACCCTATTATATGCTGCCAGGGTTCATGCTGCCAAGGATCCTTGTATGATGGTGTACTGCTCTAGGATCCAAGGATCCACATTGCTGGTGGCAGAGGTTCCAGTGACAGTCTGACTCCTGGTGCCAAGGAGCGGAAACGCTCCATCTGGAAGCAAGAGAGGGCATCGGCTACTCCGTTACTAATGCCAGACACATGCTTGGTGACAAACAAAATGTTATGTCTCAAGTAGGCCAAGACAAATGCCCTGGCCAACTTCATGACTCAGGGGGATCATGAGAACAGGGAGCTAAACACGTGGACAACCGCCATGTTATCACACCAAAAGAGGACGGAGTGGTCAGCAAAGTCAGCTGCCCAGAGGTGTACAGCCTGTGCGATTGGAAAGAACTCCAGGAATGTCAGGTTCCTGGTGACTCCTTGCTCCGTCCACTCTGGCACCCATGGGGCAGCAAAATGTCCCCAAAATACCCCCCGAAACCAGAACCTCCTGCTGTGTCCGAATGGACCTGGAGCTCGACCTCCTGCAGGAGCTACTCCCGCCAGAAGCTGACCCCATTGAAACCCTTGAGGAACTCTTCCCAGGTCCAGAGGTCATCTCTCATCTCCCGGGTGACCCTGATGTGATAGTGTGTGGGGTTTCCCCCTCAGTTTGGTGTAAAAACAAAAATAGGAATGCATAGCCAGGTGCCACCACCCTGCAAGCAAAATTAAGACTTCCTACCAGGGAATGCAATTTCCTAACCGTGACCTTCACTGTGGCCAAGCATTTGGCTCTCTTAGCCTGTAAAGTGGCCAGCTTATTGCTAGGAAGATGAGAGACAGCCCCAATTGTGTCAAGCCAATTGTGTCAAGCCCTCATGTATCGATGCCAAGATACATGACGGTGGGGGCAGGCCCTTCTATTTCTTTTCTGGTGCCAAGGGGATCCCCAAATCATCTACTACCCTTTGGAAAGTTTCCATCAGTCCCACGCACTCCCTCATTCCTGCTCTGCCTATGAAGAGGAAATCACTGAGATATTTTGTAACTTCCCCTCCTTTCGCCTGCCACCGGACCACCCATTCGACCATGGAATGGAAATGCTCAAACGCAGAGCATGTGATTGAGCAACCCATCGGTTGAAATAATACTGGCCCCAGAAATGAAATCCAAGGAGGTGTAAGCTTTCTCGGTGAACCGGCAGCAGTCGGAAGGCAGATTTGATGTCACACTTGACCAGCAACGTGCCTTGACTGGCACTTTTAATCAGTTGTACCGCTGCATCGAACAAGGTGTAGTGGACTGATGTAAGTTCCATCAGATTGGAATCATTTACTGACCCACCCCGGGGGTGGAACAGGTGGTGGATCAAACGGAATTCCCTGGGGGCTTTATTTGGCACCACACCTAGTGGAGAGACCACCAGGCCCGCAATTGGTGGGGCCCTAAATGGACCGGCTACTCTGCCTTTCCGCACTTCCTTATCTAATTTCAACTGTACCATTGTTTCCATTCCCGACACCGATTTGAGGTTTGAGGCAGTCTTAGATTGCTGAACACCCAACGCAGGTATCTTGAACCCCTTCCAAAAGCCGTTCACTATATAGGCCACTTCCTCCCTATTTTGGTGTTCTTCTAGTGCTCTTTCCAAACTTTCAACCTTAACTGGGGTTGGGGCCCTCTCCCAAACTGCCCCCCGGGGGGCCCCCTTGGTTGCCCTTGCCTTGGGGGGTCCTGGTTGGTTTTTCCCTTTTAGCCAGGGATGCCACCCCTTGTTATAGGTCATCGTAGCGTGGTACTCCCGCAGATGGCACAGACGTGGTGGAATTTAGAACCACCACACCCACATTTTCCATTGCAGGCAAATTCGCAGCATTGGACACCCTACCCCACCCCCCTGTGTTCTGGGCCATGCAGCCCTTGCTCCAAAAGGGGTCATTAGCAGGGACAACTGCCCCCCCCTTTTGTAGACACGTGGCCACTGTCAGCTCAGGGGGCATTGGCTGAGTCGCTCATGCAATTCAGTCATAAGTCATGAACATGTATATCCCATCTCAATCCTGGCTTATAAGATGCCCTGTGCTGAAACACCTCATTGTATCTCAGCCAGGGGCCTGTATCATATGTGCGGTGGACGATGTCGGCGTATTTCATTAGTGCATATGCTCTGTCCGGGTATGCCTGCATCATTACCCTTTGGTAGATGGAATAAGCTATTGTCCAATTGGCTCAACTCCTGTCAGCCTTGGGGTGGCGGAACTGCTCTTTGTCCTTTTTATCCTCCCTATCATTTGGATCGGGTATAGGATCCATGAATAGGAGGGAAAATATATCTATGTATTCGCCATGCCATATCCGCTCCCTCGTGCGATGCAGTAAATGATCTCCTATCAGGGCTGACACCTCTGTGTACCCACCCCCACTCATGTGTGTGTGTTCCCCAGTACCTGTATACCCTGGTTGGCCCCAGAATTGGGCCCAGACCTGGAGGGCCCACCCCTCTTACCATGGGCAGGTGAGAACCCCACTGCCTGAGTAGCACCCCTGCCCCAACAGCCCCCCCGAAAGGCACCCATGCCCCGTTCCACCACAACCAAAGGGTCTCCCTCCCTGCACATGATGGTGGTGCATCGTCCGTTGTGCTCCCAGTCACACCTCCCAATTGGGTGCTGCCCCCTTGCTGTAATACATGGGGTGCTTCTGGGGCCCCGTCTATTCCCAGTGGAGCCATACCTGCTGCCCCTGTCCCCAGTTCCCAATAAGGGGGGGGGGGCTGTACTAGTCCGAGAGTGTATCCTCCCAACCCTGGATCCCCTTTACCTGCGTAAGCTGGTGCTTGGGGTCTCAGGTCCAGTGGTGGTGGTGGTGGGAGGTAATCCTCTGCCATGGCCTGGAGTCCTCCCTCTAATGCCTCAATCCTACTGAGCGTATCTGGATCCTCCTGGTCATGTGGCTCCCAGCCTTCTTCCCTCGGTCAGTGTGGTGGTGGTGCTACATTCCTGGGGGGAGAACAAGGTGCCCCCTCCACCCCGATCACCAGTGGGGGGGGGTTCCTGTGAGGGGCAAGGAACTGGCCTTGGGGCCAGCATTGCTCCTGCTTGGGGCCCCACCCCTCCATCTGCCTCCTCATCAGCTGGCACAGGGACATGCTGCTGTGCAGCATCCAGTGGAGGGGGAGGACTGTGGAACCGGACCTTGCCCTGCTGTGCTCTGTGGCTTCATCATGGTACCTAAACTGGGACACAAACATCCTGCCCCCCCACCCCTGCCAGGGAAAGGGCACTGGGGCTTCAGGGGGTTCCAGTGTGAAAGGCATGGGGATGGGTGGCGTGATGTACAAGGGACCCGGCATGGGTGGGGCAGGAATAGGGGCCCTGTGCCCCCCTGAGGGTATGGTCCCTGGCCCCCCAAGCACCAACTACCCTGGGCCCAGCCCTGGCCTGGGCATGGGGCCTGGTCCCACAATCACCAGTCACTGGGAATGCCCCACCCAGGCGGCAGCCATCTACTGCATAAGGGCCTTGCAGCCCACCAGCCACTTCTACATGGAAAGCAGGACCACCTCACCTGTGCTGTCCACAGGTGGGCCTTTGCCAGCACCAGGTCCTGGCATTTCTTCCTGCCATCAGGCCACATCCACTTGGGCCAGCAGGGGGAGTTTAGGGGAGGGCCATAGCTCAAGTGGTAAGAGCGCATGTATAAGGTCCTAGGTTCAATCCCCAACATCTCCACCTCAAGATCACTGGTAGCACATCTGGGGGAGGCCCCTGCTGAGGGCCTGGAGGGGTCTCAGGTAGCACACCAGGATGGCCCTGCCAGAGACCCTGGAAGAACTAGATTTGGACCCAAATTTGAAACCCCTGCTTCCATGTCAGGTTGTGATAATACTGGGCTAAGATGAACCATTGGTCTGACTCAGTTAGGCAGTTTAGTTTTTAGTTTAGAGTTCAGTAGGCCCCAAGGCACCCTGTTAGTGGGTGGGGAGCACTGCTCCCAGTGGTACACCTACACACTTCCCATTCGCCCCCACCCCCTCAGTGGGGCCACTGATCTGTAGGCCCGGAAGGGAGGCCTATGTGGACCTTGCCTCAGGCAGCTCAGAGGGGGAGGTCACTTCCCCTCCTGGGACTCACCCTTTGAAGGGGGGAGCGGATTAGGCCACTTGGCCAGGGTGTGCTCTCAGCCCAATAGTTGATTGCTGAGGTGAGCGCTGGAGATGCAACTTGTAGCTCCTGGCTGCCTCGACAGAATGAGGAGGGAGCCACCCAGCTGGCAGTGAAGCGCCTTCATGACTGCGCTCGCAGACTGGCCGCTGAGCCCCGTTGCCAGGGGCAACCTAAGCCAGGGCTCGCTGTTTTTCCCAATGCTCCAGGAGCCCCGCTCTCTGCTCCTGTTACAGCAAGACTTGCTGCAACAGGCAGTGCAGCCGTTTCCCACTCTTGTCTCCCCTTAAGGGAGCGTGACAAGGGGCCCGCTGACCGCCATTACTGGCGGGCCAAGGGCTTGTCTCCAGCAGTAGAATCAGGAGTCAATGTTAGAAAAGAGTGATTTATTTTTTTTAAATGTGTTTGCTTTTCGTAGGAGGAGCTCAATGATCAAGGTTATAGAAAAATATATAAAAACACAGACAGAGAAACCATATTGTGTTGCAAATGGATTTTAGTTGTGCAAAGTGTCCAAAAGCAGTAAAAAGATAGTTTTAGCTCATAAGTATGTTGCATTGTATTGATCTTGTTCAAAAAACAAAATGGAGTCAAGAGACTAATATAAATGGATCTTGGTATGAACTAAAATAATTGTTTTGTTAGGACTTTTCAGGGCGCCTGATGAGACTTGTTAGAGGGACAGGGCAAAATGTTTTTTAGATGAGAGAGATATTTTTAGGCATTTCTGAGATGAGAGAGATGCACGTGGACCAGCAGAATCCATGCAGGATTTTGTTCATCAGAGTTGCCAAGCATCTTGCATGATGCTCAGGCATTTAGGAGTGGCTGTTGTGAGTCCCATTTTTCCTGTTCCTTTTCCAGAGATTTTCAGTTTCCCATGAATTTCCCTTCCCTGCCACGATGTGTTAGGGGGAGGGGGTTGTCCACACCACAATTAAATAAAGGAGGCTGAGAATAGGTGCTGGCTGTGGATACACCTGTGGCACTACAGGTGGTGCGAAAAAGGGGATTAAGTGACTGTAAGCAAGGGGGAGGACTGCAGATACAGTGGAGACTGGAGCTTGCCAAGCAACAAGTTTATTTATTTATTTAAATTTATTTGCCACCCCCTCCTGCTTTCGCAGTTCGGGGCAGCTCACAACATCTTATAGCACCAATAAAAACACATCCTTTTCCATCGACCCAGGCCATGCAGTCTCCTTATTTTCCCAGTGCCTGTCAGCTGTGAGGGCTTGGATGAGGTCGAGCCATCTGCAATTGAATCCTGACAAGACGGAGGTGATGTTGGTGGGCGAGNATGTCGGCGTATTTCATTAGTGCATATGCTCTGTCCGGGTATGCCTGCATCATTACCCTTTGGTAGATGGAATAAGCTATTGTCCAATTGGCTCAACTCCTGTCAGCCTTGGGGTGGCGGAACTGCTCTTTGTCCTTTTTATCCTCCCTATCATTTGGATCGGGTATAGGATCCATGAATAGGAGGGAAAATATATCTATGTATTCGCCATGCCATATCCACTCCCTCGTGCGATGCAGTAAATGATCTCCTATCAGGGCAGACACCTCTGTGTACCCACCCCCACTCATGTGTGTGTGTTCCCCAGTACCTGTATACCCTGGTTGGCCCCAGAATTGGGCCCAGACCTGGAGGGCCCACCCCTCTTACCATGGGCAGGTGAGAACCCCACTGCCTGAGTAGCACCCCTGCCCCAACAGCCCCCCCGAAAGGCACCCATGCCCCGTTCCACCACAACCAAAGGGTCTCCCTCCCTGCACATGATGGTGGTGCATCGTCCGTTGTGCTCCCAGTCACACCTCCCAATTGGGTGCTGCCCCCTTGCTGTAATACATGGGGTGCTTCTGGGGCCCCGTCTATTCCCAGTGGAGCCATACCTGCTGCCCCTGTCCCCAGTTCCCAATAAGGGGGGGGGGGCTGTACTAGTCCGAGAGTGTATCCTCCCAACCCTGGATCCCCTTTACCTGCGTAAGCTGGTGCTTGGGGTCTCAGGTCCAGTGGTGGTGGTGGTGGGTTGGTAATCCTCTGCCATGGCCTGGAGTCCTCCCTCTAATGCCTCAATCCTACTGAGCGTATCTGGATCCTCCTGGTCATGTGGCTCCCAGCCTTCTTCCCTCGGTCAGTGTGGTGGTGGTGCTACATTCCTGGGGGGAGAACAAGGTGCCCCCTCCACCCCGATCACCAGTGGGGGGGGGTTCCTGTGAGGGGCAAGGAACTGGCCTTGGGGCCAGCATTGCTCCTGCTTGGGGCCCCACCCCTCCATCTGCCTCCTCATCAGCTGGCACAGGGACATGCTGCT
>QEPC01001394.1:6744242-6755338 GCA_003113815.1 Sphenodon punctatus
GATTCGCCATGGCCCGGGATCCCACCGGTGATCCTGGGCCGTGGCGCCCGGCCAGACGTTACTTTTTGTTGGTCCCCGCTGGGGATCTCTTTAACCATGCTTCCCAGGACACTCCCCCGGCTAGCCCGGGAAGCGTGGTTCAAATTGACCCCATGTGGGTATTGACCATGGCGAACATCTGGCGGCCACCAAACAGACGTTCGAGGCACATTGACCACAGGTGGGTATTCACCGTGGTTCACTGTGATCTCGTAACGTCTGAAAATACCCCTTGTCATGAAAGTGCATGCAGTTATGTCATGTATCCTGTATATAGGCATTTATTTTTGACCATTTGTGTTTCAATATATTGAAAATCAGAATTAGCCTCTCTGTATGATGACTTCCTAAACAGCTGTCCTATAGTGACCTTTCTACTGAACTCTTGACCAGATACTGGAAAATCAGCCTGTATACTGGAATGGAAGATATAATCAAGTCTGTTAAAGAAATCCACCTTTTTAGCTGACCTCCAAGCATCTTTTTCTCTACAAGAAGAGAGAGGAAAGATAGAGTTTTCAGAAAGCTTCCTTTCCTGAAGCGTCTCTCACTTTTTTCATATGGAGTAAGGACTGGGTAATATGAATATGAATGTATATTAATATGATGCATTGAGTCAGCCATAGCAATAATACTTAGAGCATATGTTATATCTTATAGATGTTAAGATCTTTGAACTTGTAATAAGAGCTGTTCTTTGAACAGAAATGTCCTCTTAAAGTCATGTATTTTTAACTGACAGTTTCTTTTGTACTATGTCTTTATTTGAACTTAAGTAAACTATTGCTTCATATTTTTATAATATCCATTATAAAATATCCTTATAATATCCTTAAGTCTCATAGCTTCATTTATATAAATAAATGATCTTTACAATACTTTGCTGAGCTGGCTGGCTTAATAGCAAAATGTAAACTGAGTTTCTACATATTGGAAAAGAGTGCCCTATATCCAGACCAGATCATGACAGGCCTGATCATGACAGATACATGACATAACTGCATGCACTTTCATGACAAGGTCACTGGAGGCAGTGGTACTAAATTGGCTTAGGAATGTAGTGTGAATGATACTGAAGTGAGTTATTAAAACTTGAATAATTGTTTCAACTTTGATAAATCAGTTTAGTTTTGTACATGGGAATGTGGCCTAAGCTTCCGGCTGTGTATGCACTAAGTGCATTTTCCTTTTGAGGAAACTGAGGCACAACACGACAGTTAAACCTATCCCTT
The DNA here is from genome assembly GCA_003113815.1 of Sphenodon punctatus. NCBI lineage: Eukaryota > Metazoa > Chordata > Lepidosauria > Sphenodontia > Sphenodontidae > Sphenodon > Sphenodon punctatus. The sequence continues at coordinate 6,745,514 of QEPC01001394.1, forward strand.
CATGCAAATTATTTCGGAATGAATTACACATAGGGTATTTTCAGACGTTAGAAGATCACATTGGCCGCTGCTCCCACCAGCCTGGAGATGGGCGGGCTGCTGGGAGAGTGGGGGGCGGGGCTGTGTGGTCACATGTTGTGTCACACAGCCCCGCCCCCTCCCCAGATTCCCCACCGGAATCAGCTGGCTCATCTGTTGACGGACCATTTTGATTCCGGCGGGGAATCAAAAAGTGGTTCCGTGATGGGGCCAATAGGCGCCCCGTCACGTCTGAAATCACCCATAGTTCTCTGAAGGAAAGACACTTGGTGTAGTAGCCTGGGATTGATTTGTATACCGTGTTCACCAATCAAACAGGGAAAAGTTTCGCACTACTAGGTAGTTCAGTTTAATGAAAAGTGATTATTCTTCCTGATTTTTCTGGAATACCTAATTTGCTTTCTACTTCTGAATACAATTGCTTGATGTGTGAACAATACCAAGGTGCAAGCAAGTTAAGGAAGGATCTGTTGAACAAATTTAGTTGTTTGTATTCACCTGGCCTTAGGTCATTCCATCCTCAGACTCCGGGTCAGTATGTTCTGAAAATGGCTTCCAGGAACAATCCATGCTATAAGAAAGCACATATTTGAATATTAAACACCTTTTAAAAGCTATGTAGCTTTTATGTCATATTTGGTTTGCCGAGTTACTCCAACAAGTCAGACATTTTGAGGTAAATATTATCAGGTTTCATTGTAAACTCTAATTAATTAAAGACAAAATTCTACTGCCTTTACTCAAATAGAATATCTGTTGGTTTCACTGGAAATTTTTCTCACGTTACACTGGGAAAATTTGACCCGAGGGCAACTATCATTATTCTACTTTGTTTTGGAGTAAGAAATAGGCCCTTTATACACAAGATGCATCTACTCATGCCCACACAGTGGACATGAGTGGGTGCGTCCCGTTTGAAAGTGGCGACAGGTGGGTGTGCGTGCTGTGCATGTGTGCTCCTGCTTAACACCCACTTCCACTCACCTCCACCCATCACCCCCACAACGGAGCAACTGGCAAAAACGCAGGTTGCTCCATGCTGGATCATGTGTGGAGAGGCAGGGGGGATGGATGCGCACCCATGTGCACCCGTCCCTCCCCCCCGGACTACCTCTTGCAGCAGTGCACCCACAGATTGCCCCCCACCCATGGCCTGTTTAAAAGGGCCATAGACAAGTGCCTTGGAGTTCTGTATGCTTCCAAGTGCATTTTGTGTGAGAATCTGTTTGAAAATTGATTTCACTTTGATCAATATTAAAAACCCAAAGTTCTAGGCACTTGCAACTAGAAGAACAATGCAAAGATGTAGCAACTGAATGCGGCCAAATGGGTCAGATATTTTTTTTAAGCTGCCACCTCACAACCACCTTTGAAGTGATCATGGCCACACAGGGTTTGTACTCATGTTCAATTGGAAAGGGTTAAGGGATCAAAATTACAAAGTATCAGCCCAGAATGGCTGTAGCATCAATGAGGTGATTGTTATTAATACTATTGCTTTTCACAGCTACAGGATGTTCTAAATGATGGATGAGCTAAATATCTTCATGGCAAACCTTTAACAGCTGGGTGTTTGAAGCCTTGGAGAAAGGTTGGATAATTAGTCATGCAGGATATTAGAAAAACCCTCTGGTTACATTTTAACTTCATCCCACAATATATCATAGTGTTAGTAACCTCTACTGGGCTGAAACATTGGTAGGACAACTGCATTTTACTGGTGATTCTCTACGTCTGTGTCCTGAAAGGAGCATAAAAACGGCACTTTCTGTCTTAGCAGGACTTGTTACTTTAGCTGAGAGGAAAATATTATTTCAATTTTTCTTTGTTATTTATTTATTTTTTACATTGTCATCTCCAGGAAACCAACACAGCTGTAGAATAGCACTGTGCATTCTCTACTGACTTTTTCAACAGAATTGTAACTATGACCCTTTTTGCATGGATCCCCCCACACACCCCGCCCACGTGTGTGTGTGGGTAGGTGGTGGTGGTGGGGCTTCTGAACAACTGACGTGGGGGGTGCATGCACGCTCCCACGCTCCACCTCCCTCCACCTATTACCTACAAATGGAGCAACAGGAACCAATGGCAGATGATCCATACGTGGAGATGGGTGGAGGTGGATGGGTGTCCATGTAATGGGCCACCCACACACCACACACCTGCCGTGGCCTCCATTCATTCCCCTCCTCCCCCGCACCACTGGCCAGTTATGATAATAATATTTATTTGCGACCAAAGCAGTTTAAAAAGGGCCTAAGAAACCTGTGTATCATCATATTATGTATCTAGGGGTATTTTCAGATGTTATGAGATCACGCTCAACCACAGGGAAATCCCACATGGTGATCATGGTCTCGTAACGTCTGTTGGGGCAAAAGGAAGCCACCCACCAGATGTTCACCCCCGTGAATCACAGGGGGGAATCACATTGAACACGCGAATGGAGGTCCTGCTCGGACCATCTCTGTTTGCGTGTTCAATGTGATTCCCGCCCGTGATCAGGGGGATCGTTTTGTCTGTCCCTGGACCACGGCCCGGAATCAGTGGCGGGATTCTGGGCCATAGTCAATGCCCCAGGGGGGGCGGACGGGCGCTGTGACCGCATTGGCTGCGGCACCCGCCCGCCTCCCCAGAGGGAGGGTGGCCTAGGGAGCGCAGGGGGGCAGGGCTGTGCGGCCAGACGTTGAGCTGTGCGGCCCCTCTCTGATTCCCCGCCGGGATCAGCCGGCACGTCTGTTGGACGTGCCGGTTTGATCCCGGTGGGGGATCAATGGGTGTTTCTGTGCCGGGGCCAATACAGGCCCCGTCACATCTGAAAATACCCTAGGAATATCTGCATGACCACACTAATGGCTTTCACAAGTATTTAAGAACAGCAAAACTGTACTTTCATGGCTACTGTGCTTCCAGGGATGTTACAAAACCCAGGAGGAACAAAGTTGCAAGGCTGGCAGGTAAACATGGTCTTTCTGCACAGTCAGAAACTGAGACAATTTGATCTGGGAAGCGTTGTTTCAGTATGATTGTGGAACTTTTTGCTGCCATTTTATAAAGTCACTCTTAAGAGTAGAGGTGCACTTTAAATTATTCAGTATCAAGTACTTCTGCGCAGTAGATACAATATTTTGGGGATAGTGATGATGTAAATTCAATGAAAATAACAACTCAAGTTGAAAGTTCCACTCCAGCTAGTAAGTTTCATGGGTATTGCTACTGGCTCATGTGGTGGTAAAGATAGTAGTAGCACAGTCTTGTAAATAACTACCAAAAAGATATTCATTTAATGTGCTACCTTTAAAGTGGCTCATAGTGCACTTAGTATCATTCCAGATTTTTAAAAAAGCAGTTTGGGCAGACAGGTTTAAAATGGAACTCAGTCATGCACACTTTCATGGATAAATCAGCATAACTTCAATACACTCACACAGAGAACATTCAGCAATGAAATACAGGCTATGTATGAACAAGAAATACTGGCTGTAACTTCAAGTGTCTGTTGTAAAATGCAAACCTCCTGCAGAAAAAAAGATTATTTAGTTAGCTAAATAAAAGTGCTTGTTGAAAAGCCACAGAAACCATTTGTGTGATAAATAAAGTTGCTTATTACTGAGCTAGGATGATTATAGCTATTTTATGAAATTTTAATTACATTATGTGGCTGCTCAAATATTAGTTTTGAACATTAATCCAGTTACTTGAGAAGCATTTCAGAGAAAATAAAATAAAAATGAAATGGCTTATTTACTTATCCCAATGTATTAAAAACTAAATTCAGTGGGGAAATCATGAAAAAGTCATCAAGGAGAAAATGCTTCATACGAGTGTTCACATTTAATAGAAATTGCAGACAGGTTTTCACTTGAATGATTCTCCTGAGCTGATTGGGTAGAATCGTAGTTCTCCAAACAACACAAGTTGTTTAAAATACTACATGTATAATTTAGAGGTAAGTTATAGCCTGAAGCCTTCAGCAGCTTTAAGAATCCACAGGTTATTTTCTTGTTATCGGATAAACAAGATGTCTCCCAATTCTGTTATTCAAAACACAGGACTATTTATGGGTTCCAAAAATCAATAAAAATCCATCGTTGGAAAGAGGGAGTGAGTGAGGAGGGAATACAAGAATTCTGCATTCACTAGATGGATACAGATTGACAGTGAATTGATGTGACAGGCCCCGTGTTTTGCCATTGCATATGTTTTCTGTCTCAGTGATTTATTTCCTGTTTTAAATTACACAGGACAGTGACTTTGCCAAACCCAGATACTCAGACTGTTGCACTGTTTCATTTTATGATTTTATTATCCCTTAAAAACATTCCAGCTTTGCATTAGCATCTCTGTCTGGAATATAGATTCCAGTGGAATAGCTAAGTATACAGTTTTGCTACCAAACGGCTTTTAAGCACACAGCCCTGAGCAGTTTCAGAAGTGTTTTGACAGTGTTCTGCCATTTGTGACTGTGAATCCCTGAGTCAGGATTCAAACAAATCAAATTAAATAGAAATGCAAAAGGCTATATTTGGATGTACTACTTTGAATAATGCAATATCAACATCAAACCTGTTTCAATCTTGCCATTATGTGGAGTGCAGTGATGGGCAGGCAGCGCGTAAGAGCCCAAGGGAGCAAATAAACTGATCCCCAATAACTTTCTGGACTTAAGAAGGGGTAGGCAAAATTGCCAACTTATGCATTGTTGTCACGCGTTTCGTGATAATTGGTGTCCTTTGTAAATCATCAGCATGGCTTTCCTAAAACAGCAAGTTTCTTGCTTTTTTGGTAATGAAGAAAACATTGATTCCCTTCAAGTTCCCAAAATCTACAGCTGAAATAGGTACTCGCTAAAACACCCAAGTACATCAAATCAGCACTACTTGACTACGATCTATTCAGTATCAGTAATACACATTTATTTCATGAGCTTCACTCATCCCATGAAGAAAAAGCTTTTGCTTTACTCTTGGTGTTCCCAAAAACAGCTGAATATTCATATTTAATAAACAAACAGGTACCACTCAGGTATCCATTTTTCTAATGTAAGGTTCTTGGATACCCACAATACTACCCAAAGATGTGGGTAATACCTGTAAATAATTGCTACTTGTTTTAGTTCTACCAAAATCCCGGATCCTAGTTCATGATTTTTGAATACTTAGGGTCAAATCATGTTTCGTGTCCCAATCACTGCTTCCAAAAAGTTAGAAGTACACTCTTTAAGGAGTATACAGCAGCATGCATGATCCCTTACACATTAAGCACTTCCAGACGGTGGCATTCCTTTTCGAGTGGCCTCTACATATATTCTCACCTAGGATATCTGCGCCACCTTGCAACAAAACTGAACCTTGATTAGCTTAGCAGCTGCAGACAGGAGCCTTGTGACGATGACATAACAGGGGATATAAATACCTCCCAGTCCCACTCAGTTCTTATTTTTTCTTGAAGATCAGACTGATTGACCTTGGATTCAGAGAGGAAATAGTTTTTTCAGAGACTTGTGCAGCAAAGCGGTTTAAGAGTTGTGTCTCATGCAGTAGGCAAAGTTATTGGATTCAGACACTCACAGAGTATCTTTTTTGCCTTGGAACCATCCACAAAACTCCTTGGTCTGTGCTGTCTGCTGCTCCTTTAAGCCACACGCTTGAAAGAGCAGGGCTAAACACCTGGCCAAGTTCCTGACATCAAAGGCGATGTAGACTTGGATGTCATCTTCTGCTTCACACACCACCCCCTTCAGCACTGTAGGCAAAGGGAGAGCAGGCTACTCCATCTACCTCCGTGGCTTTGGTGAGACCTCACAAGAAACACTCTCACAAGAAACATTCCGCACATGCCGACACCTAACTCCATAAAGTTTATGGCTCCAGTACCAAGGCCTAAAGACACTGCCATTCTGAAGTCGGTGCAAGAGGAGCATACTGAGACAATGGCCACTCCAAAAAGAGTGTTCACTAGTTACTGACACACGTCCGAGGCGCTCTCCTTCACTCCCTCGGCACCATTCACCTGACATAGAGCATCTGATGGCCTTGAGATCTCCACAGCTGTGGCAATGGGTCCTGGTTGACAAGGCTGATTACCAACCCATCACTGACACCATTGAAGCAGAAATCAGTCCAGGTGGCACTTGAGTTGTTGGCTCCACTGATGGCTCTGACCCTTACTGCACCAGCTGTTTTCTCAGTATATAGACCTTCAGTACCATCTATGGTACTGTGGCTTGGTATTGCAGTCCCTGGAACTCAAAACCTTTCAGCATCTGATCTGAGATCTGGAAGAGGTAGTGGAGGTGGAGAAGGATCTAAGCACTGACCTTGAGGCTCTGCTTGATCCAGACTGGACTGGGGACATTCCCCTTGAAGAGGAGGGTTAGGAGGAGGAGGAAGTTCCTGACAGTGACACAGGTCACTCTTCATCCTCCCCTGCAGATGACTTGAGGACAGGTCATTTCAAGAACTGCTGCTACAGATTGGTCCAATACAAATGAGTACTAAAGAGCCATGCCACTTTTTTGATATATGGTCTGTGGGGCCCCAAAACTGCATGGCTATCCCTCTTGCTAAGTGATGGAAGAAATGTGGGCCACCCCAGCTTCCATTCCCCTGGCAGGACCTAAATCACTCAGGTTATACTTGGTACCTAGCATAGGGCATGATTTTTTGATTCACCATCCTGTCCCAAATTCTCTCATTGTCATGGTTGTGGCAGAGAGGTCAAAGGGAGGAAAAACTCATTTGCCCCAAGATCTCTGGTTCTGGGGTGGCTAAAAAAATGCTTTCTCACTGGTTAAGTTCTACAATTTTGTTGTTACTTTGTGGAGGGTAAGGACACCCCAGCTTCTCACTCAGCTAGAACTGTAGCTACCGTAGCTACCTCCTCTGCCACAGTCATGAATTTTCTCCTGACAGAAATCTGCAGAGCAGCTGCATGGAGCTCTCTTCATACATTTGTCAGGCAACAACTTATGCCATCAACTTAGCTTCCAGAGGTGATGCTCACTTTGGGGGGGTTAGTCTTACTATCCCTTTTCTCGCAACATCAGTAGGCTGATATGTTATGCTACTCCATGTAAATAAGCAGAGTTCAGTTCTTGTAGTCTGCCGCCGCCTTGCTTGTTAATCTATCCTAAGTGGAAAAATATGTCAAGGCCTCTCGAAGAAGAATGAGTAGTTACTTACTTGCAATGGTGGTTCTTTCAGTTGGAGACTTTCCGTACTCACATTTCCCACCCAGCCTCCCCTGTTGGAGTTTTCATTTTATCTTCTGGGTTTGGGATGGAACCGAGTGGAACCAGGAGCCAGATAGATACATCCCTGTGATATCATCACAAGGTTCCCAGCTGTAGCTGGTAATCTAATCAAGGTCCAGTTTTCGCACCCAGTAACAAAAATATCCTAAGTGAATATGCAGAAGTCCCAACTGGAAAACTCACCATGATAGATAAATAACGAATGCTTTCCTCATGCAGAACGGTGGAATTTGGTGGAGTGTGCATGTCATTTTCGTTATTACAATTGTTATTGCAATAACAAAAACAACATTCAATAATGACAACAATAATGAAAACAACAATGCCGTTATCATTGTCATTATTAGTGCTACATCTCAGAGCCCTAAACAGGGTTAAACTCTTGAACTGTGCCTGTGTTGGGAGGGGTGAGCAACTCCGCAGTATCCAATGGATGTATCGCTTGCCAATGAGCAGCGCCCGCAGGCCCCAGCAGTCTCATGGGACTCTGTGATTGCTCAATGCCTGCTGCCTCCCACAACCAATCAGAGGGGCTCTGGGGAAGGACACTGCAACCCTTTATAATGGGGGGGTGGGGGAGGGCAGGCCTTTTCTCTCTGTTCTGTGAGAGCTCTGCTTCTCAGGTTGCATTTACAGAACTGTGGTGCTTGCACACAAAAAATCCTCCCTAACCCTCATTGTATTATCAATACCTTTCCTTCCTCATACACTACATTTTACCCTCTCCCTTTCCCTGCCCTTCTCCCCCTGTACGTTATATATAGACAGGTAGTACAGATTAGATATAGATTATAGACATATAGATTAGAATAGTTATAGAGATAATTGATTAGATAATAGATAGTTTTCCTTTTCCCTTTCTCCGTCTCCCTTAGATTTAGATAGATATTAGTTGTGCACATATATAGAGAGATTAGATATTATATAGGTATTTAGGCTAGTCTGTTTTATATATATATTATGTAATCGGAATTGATACCGATTACGATACTGATACCAAAAATAAAATCTTCATTTGAAAACAATACCGATACCAATAACAACAACGATAATGGGCCATGGTAGAGGCTTGTGCCTAAATAAATAAACTAACGACAATGATCACGAAAATGACATTGCCATTAATAACGATAACAAAAACGACATGTCTAATAATGAAAATGATAACAAAAAATGAAAACGACATGGGAGCCTGGTGCACAGTGCATGCACACCCCTATTTGTGACACTCCTAATGCAGTGCTGTGTGTGAATGATGCAACCTATCTTTATCTATACTAAGTTAATAGATAGGTATTTAATAAGCAAAAAAGACAATTATAGTATTCTGGGGGGGTTTTTTAATTTAAAAAATGCTGCTTTAGCTTGCTGATGTGACTGTCTGCTATTACTACTTTTGTGGAAGTGAAAGTAATGGGGAAAGCTGTCATACAAAAATAGTCAATTGGTGTTTTTAAACTAGATGGCCCCACGCAAGGACCGCCTGTTCCTGCGTGGGGCCCGTCTCATCTAAATTTGGGGGGGGGGGGGAAGTGGTGTGCACTTCCGCAACCACCCATCCCCCATGCATCTCCACCCTCCCACGCACAGGGCTTTGGCAAAAAGCTGGAGTGCCCCATGCGGGGATAAGGTGGGCAGTGTGTGGGCAGGACAACTGTGCATGGGGCCACTTGTGTAAAGCGCTCCCACACACATGGCACCCATGCACCCTCCCCTGCACCAATCACGAACCCCACCACCCGCCCGTCCGTTCACTCTAAGAACATCCAATATTTCCCCTACATAATAATATATAAGTTTCATACCAAGGTTATTTCCTAAAGAGACATCAGAAGTATCCACATATGTTTAATTTTTAAACAACTTGGTATCTATATGCAAAAGATATATTTTAATGAATAAATTGTCACTTCATTAAACTATTTGGGAACATGATTTCCTTTCTACTTAAAAGAAGCTTAGATCTCCTTTAGGTACCTTTCAGATTAAAATTTGTCCAGTCATGAAATTGAATGAGCTTGGTTCATTTTTTAAAAAAAAACCATGTATGTTTAAGTCAAGATAATGTAACTCACCGGTATTAGTCTTAAGTAGGGCCTTTATGACAGGATACGAGCAGCCTCTCACAGCTATCAAATATCCACTTTAAGCTGTACATTTTAAATTTTAAAAGTAATAATTTTTATGTAGCTAAAAAGAAAATAATCAGAAAGTAGTTAAAAAGTAAGAATTGGTTAGGATTCTAGATCATGGTATCAGAACTATCTTTGTCAAGCAATACATCTGCTTTTGCTCGGTTTCTTTCATTGACACCCACTTGCACCCCACCCAGTATCTGAGCATTGGCATAGGATTAAACTTCATTCCCAGAAACTATTCCTGCCAAATCATTAAGTGTTTCCTCAGTTCTGTTTACAGGGTGGTTTTTTTGTCTGTTTATATCTAGAATCTTCTAGAATCTTCCAGTTCCAGCCTATTTTCATTCCCATTAAACTGGCCTTTTAAAAGTAGGGAAGGGGAACTCATCC
>QEPC01001394.1:6756920-6783673 GCA_003113815.1 Sphenodon punctatus
GCTGCGGGGATGCCGCGGCCGCTGGTGCTGGGGGGTGGGCTCGCCTCGCCTCGGGGTCACTCTGTCTCTTACTCTTTTTTAAAACAAAAAGCCAGGCTGGGCAGGGTGGGTGGGGGGTGTCCCCCCTTCCACCCGCGCAGCCTGGGAGGGGGAGGGGGAGGGAATTAATTTATTTCATTGGTTTTAATGGGGACACAGCGCCCCATTAAAACCAATGAAATAAAACCGGTACCGGTATACTGGATTTAATCCGGGAATCTGGTTTTCGTAGAACCGGTAACCGGTAAATCCGGTAACCGGTAATGGGCCCGGGGTCCCACCACTAGTGTTTACATTGGGTTACAGCCCAAGAGAGGTTATTAATTCAGAGAAAGCATTTTTAATATCGCATATACTGCTACTAGTGTCTTGGTATTATTGCTAGCTGTTAGAAAAGATCCCCTAGTTCTGGCAGCTTGGAGAAATAAAATTTAAAAATTCATAGAAATTGATAGATTAATGGATACTTTTGTAAAAGACTCAAATGTTATGGTTTCTGCTATGATGCCATAAGACTAGCTAGGCACAAATGACATTTTTGAATGAATGTAGTAGGTTAATGTTAAGAACTAACATCTGCCTTATTTTGTATTCTTATAATTCTTTTTGGTTTATGGACATACTGTTAAGATTAATCATTCAAAAATAGAAAGTTAAAAGTAGGATTAAACTTTTCCTGTGTTTGTATAATATTTTTCTTTCTAAAGGATACCAAAGCCCATAGGCAACATACAAGAGATATTGTGATTTTTTGGTAGATAGGTGATATTGGATGAAAACAAATAAGACAATAGTAGCCCACATTAGCTCCCTTCAGGTGGGTGTCTATCTGCCTGTTTATTAGGTGGTTGCCAGATGTTCACCCCAATCCACCCCGCACACTCATGGCATGGTCTGGAGAATCTTGAACCTACCGTGCAGGCAAATATGGGCTGATGCGGCTAATGTGTGCCCATTTGGCTGCTTCCTATATGTTAGGGTGTGCGCAGCCTCTGTGCGCATACAATGTGCCAGTACCACAGAATCCTGGGTGAAGTGTCTGCTGTCTGAGGAGTGAGCACTCTCTCCACTCTTACTGACATTTTGAATGTTTACTTTTGCTTTTAGAGTGCTCCAAAAAGAAAAAAAAAGGGGAGGGAACAGAAAAAACACACAGCAGGAGCAGCGTCCTCTACCCCAAGTTCGACGTGGTTGTGAGTCATGGGGGAGGGAGTTGGCAGAGTGTGGGGCCTGTCTGTTTGTTAAGTTTGCTACAGTAAACCATGGGAGTCGGGGCTGCATGGACCAAACACAGACTCCAGTGGACTATTGTCTCATTTGTTAACACCCACTGATAGCTGAGATTGTGTCTAAAGATATCTTTAAAGCAAATGCCTTCCTTTCCAGAAATTTCCATGTGAAGCAGAGAAACTCCCTTTAAAAAATCTCATTCCAAAGAATTACAACAAACTTCGGAGTACTTCATTTATATACCTCGACAATGTCGAACTTCTCAATTTACGCTGCCTAAATTTAGTTTCAAGAAAGCTAGATTCTATTTATTTTTTCTTATTTATTCTGCAGATTTATATCCTGCCCCTCCTGAAAACAGCTTGGGGCAGCTAACAATTTCAAGAATATAAAAAAGAATCATAAAAATACTTTAAAAACACTCATAATATTACAACAATTAAAACACGGCTACGGTAACACTAAAACAGTTGATACAATAAATAAGGGTGGAGGGAGATAAAACCCGCTAACCGACCCTCCCCCCCTCCCCAAAGGCATGGGCGAACAGGCAGGCCTTGCAAATTCACCAAAATGTTTAAAGGTTTGGGGCCAGGCGAGCTTCCTCTGGGAGGGAATTCCAAAGGCGTGGCCCGGCCACCGAGAACGCTCTCTCCATTGTGGCCCCCCACTTAACACGGGGACCTCCAAGAAGGTGCCCCCGGCAGACCAAAGGAGCCACTCTGGGGTGCGGAGGGCGAGGCGGTCCCTGAGATATGAGGGGCCCAGACCGTGAAGGGCCTTATAGATCAACACCAAAACCTTGAACCTGGCTCAGCACGCTATCAGCAGCCAGTGCAGAGTCTGGAGCACAGGTGTTATACCAACCCATTGTTTAAAAATGCTTGATTGTTTCCCTTTAGGATAAATGAAATTATATATGCCATCAATTATAACTAAGAATCAGTTCTCCAAGTGCATCATCAGTGCAACCCCCTTTTATTTGTGCTGCATAATGCCTTCAGAATTGGGTTGTAAGGCAGAGCAAGTGTAAATGTTAAGATGACAGCTAACCAAAACAAATATATTATTGGCTTATCCATAGGTGCTTAGAACATCTTCCATCCCTCCTTTTTATAACTTCATTGCTCAGTGCATTCTTTTGTGTATTGTGCAAGCTGAATATGACTGACAGGTTATTTTAAAGAGAGTCATGGAAATGAAGATATATTAAAACAAAAATGTTTAAAAGACAAGACTCTTCCCTTATGCTCAAAGAAAAGCAAATGTATTATAAATTAGCAATGTCCATTGCACGTATAAGCAAAGGTCATTTTTACACGAGATATACCTCCTGCGAGCAGGCAATTAAGTTCACGAGTCAAGTTCACGTGTGCATGACTTTCCTGCAATTTCTGCATCTTAATCCAGGCAGGGGCAGCCCCTCCCCCAGGACATTGAGGCAGGCACCCCCACAAGCCCCCTAAGTCCCTCAGGGGTCCCCCCCATGGGCCCATGCTTGCTGGGGAGTCCGAAAATGCTCCTCAGCTGATCCAGAGGCAGTGCGGTCAATTTCCCCGCTTGTCCCAGGCTTTGATTACATTGTAACCCTCCAGCTAGAGAGCAGGATGTGTCATATGTAAACAAACCCTACAGCGAGAGAACTCTGCAAGGGGAGGAGGAGGAGGGGAGTCAATCATCCTCCTCGTGCTGCTCCCCCCTCCCTCTAGCTTTCCACTCACTGGTCAGAGAGCTAAAGGGAGGCGGGGACTTAGGGAATGTCCCAAGCCCTCAGAAAGCATGCACTGGGCGTCAAACCAGAAACACACTGCTTTCTGGGGGATTGGGGAGGGAGTGGGGGAGGTGCTATGTGCTCCTTGGCTGGGTTCCTATGGAGAAACCCAGCCAATCAGCAAGACTTAGAGGGCGTGTCTTGGCGCCTTTTCAAAATGTTCTGGCCACCTCATTTTCTCCCCCTGGCCCCTCCTCTACCAGAGTGGGAGGAGGGGGAGGGAAAGAGCTGGCTCTTCCCTGAGCCTCCCTCTAGGCTCACTAGAGGGGAGGGGGAAGAGATCAGAGTCAGTCAGACTAGAGAGTGAACAGGAGGTCTCATCCTTTCAGAAACCTGGTATCTGTCCACGACAAGGGCTCTATTGACACTTTCCCCCACTAGCAGATCCCCCACCTCAAGGCCAGTGCAGAAGATCATGTCCAGGGTATGTCCTCCATCATGCGTAGGGCCGATGACAACTTGAGACAGGTCCATGGTTGCCATAGTGGCCATGAACTCACACTCCTTCCTGCTGAGACTGGCGTCAGTGTGGATGTTCAAGTCCCACCAAGACTATTGTCTTTGGGGACTGCAACACTACTTCTGACACCAGCTCTGTCAGAGTATGTAGGGATGCTGCTGTACAGGTAAGTGCACGGTATACCAGAAGCACCACCAAATACATCCCGACAAATCAATCACAACATGGAGACCCTCCACCTAATATAGTCAATCACTACAAGACTGCATCTTTTTTCTCTAGTCCCTCTGTTCTACTCTGTGCACAGGATGGATGACTCCCAGGAAATGAATCAGGGGTTCTGTAATGATTGAGGCTGCAGTGAATTGCCTCATTTGCTACAATAGCTGGAATGGTTGTTGAGCTGGCCAAAGTAATCAGGTTTCCTTTCATATAATCTTTTTTTCTTTCTCAATCAGAAAGGTTGAATAAATATTTAGAAAGGAGTACTACACTTCATGCTTCATGGCACAAGCCAACCACTAATATCAAAACTCATGTTTTGATACACTTCTGTGAGCAGGTTATTATGCAATTTTCCATTATTTTTTTTAAAGCTTCTTTTGAGGCATCAGAGGCAGGCCACCTCGCCAAATGGACCACTGACCAGAATGGGCATGACAGTTACCGTATTCCTATGGGTAGGATCAATAATCTGTGGGAGCCAGCAATTAAAACTGGATTTTCAAAACTAAAATGCATCCAGATGAATGTATCTGAGTAAAACTGCTATCAATCCACTGAAGCAGAATGCAAATGGGCCTGAGCCAGTGAACTGAAGCTTTAAATATTCATTGTTCTCTGGGTCTGAAATAAAATGCCAGAAATGCTAATCAGACAGCACTACCACAGGTATTCACAAGATTTCCTAACAGACCAGCGTGCAGTTCTTATTAAGCCTTCTATAGATTTGGGGATATCTGAATGATTGTTGGAGCATTCAAAACATCAGCTCCTTACACATGATTACATAGAGAAACATTGTGGGTATTAGACCAAATGCTTCTTCCATTCTCTGGAGTGTTGAATATGGCAACCGCTCCAGTGTTGACTAAAGCTTTACAGCCCAGAGTATAAACACAAAAATTATCAAAAAGGGAATCTGAGTCTGAAACAAGTTAGAGGATATTGTTTCAGTCCAGGAAATTTACTCAAGGGAACAAGCAATGCCTGATTTCCAGATATTGATTGACATTGGTACATCAAAGGGGCTTTTCAAAACTCAAAAGGATCTGAGAGCATATTCAGCCTTAGGTTGGTTTAGTTCTCAACTGACAGGAAAGGAGAAAAGGTGGGAGGAAAAAGGAGGAGCAGGCAAAACCAACATAATTCAGGCCGTTTTTGCACAGATCCCCGCCCCCCCCAGGTGTGTGATGGGGGCATCCATGCAAATGCTGCGGCAGTGGGTAGGAGTATGGGTGTGCGTCTGTGCAAACAGCATGGGTGGTGGATGGGAGTGTGTGTGCGCTCCCGTGCAACACCCATCACCCACCCACAGAGCCATCTGGCAAACCGGAGGAGACTTCGTGGGTGGAGATGGGTAGTGGTAGGTGTACGCCCATGGAAACGGCTGCACACCCATTCCCCCACCCACTGTGTCCATGTAAAAACGGCATTTGTCTGCAAAATCATAGCATACAGAACAGTAATTTACCCTGCTCCTCATGCCCTTGACTTAATTATTCTGTATGATATGTCAATATGAGCTACATTAAATCTACTTTGTCTCCCAACCTTATTTATTTATTTATTTATTTATCTGTAAACTGTGTGGAGTGAACTTAGAGATAGCTTGGGTGGGAGTGGATAGCTTGAATCTGTGGGCCAAATGTGAACTGTAACTGTATAGTTCCTATGTCTTATTAATGGAAAAATAAGTATCGCAGTACTTGCCCACATTCAGCAGAGTTCTCATGTTAATAGTTCCTGGGCCAATAAATAGCATCTGTGAATTTGTAGCATAGTTCCTGGCTTTTGTCAGTGCAATAATTTGTGGTCCTATGCACTATTTGACAACATACCCTTAACAGGTTTGCTGTCATGTCATCTGATCTGACCCAAATATTTACCAACCTAGCCGCAACGCTGTGCGTGTGCAGCCAACACAAAGCATGTAGAAAGCAATAACACGGTAATTAATTGGAATGGAAACACTTTCAAATGCACAAACCCCTCAAATTATCCTATTATAGGTTACGAAGACATGCCTTTAACACCTGAAGGTAGACAATTTTGTACCTCTCCTGCTTTTCAGTAGATCTTTTGGTTCTTGTATTTGAGGTTGATGGGCAAGAAGTCAGAACATGCTGTACAGAGGGTTTTTTATTTTTACAAATAACTCCACTTTCATGAGATAAGGACATAAGTTCCATACTGGGTCAGACCAATGGTCTATTGAGCCCAGCATCCTGTCTACAAGAGTGGTAATTCTCAGTTACTTCACAAAAAAACCTAGCAGATCAAAATCATGAAAGTCTCATTTGGTTCTAGCCATCCAAGTTGTTAGGCTTTCTCTCTGCACTCTCACTATTGCTGCAGTTCACTATAGTTACTAGTAAGAACCCATGTTCACTGTGCTTTCCCCATTGACAACAATGTGGAAAATGCAGTGAACATGGATCCCTGACTACAGTAGCTTAAAATGTCCTAATCTGCCATCTATCAGCAAAGTAGCTTACCGTTTTTATAAAAGCAAAATCAATCAAGGGTGTCCAAGCACATACTGGTCTGGTTCCACCCAATGATCCAAGAAGCCTCCTTGATTCTATCAAAGTCTGTTAGGGCCAAAAGGTCTATAGGATGGATACACTTTAGTTTGCTTCACCTCATAGCAACCCCAAGACCAAAGCTCTCATGCTGGAACCACAAAGCTTTAGGTCAAATCCAAAGACTTAGCAACCATAACTCTGTACAATAATATCTTTAATAAACTAGTTTAGTGTTCTACAAAAAGAGAATAAAATAAAACCAGGATTGAGACTATAACACTGCTTATTTCTTTTTTGTCTTTCTAAGAAAATGGAGAGAATTTCATTAGTTGCCAATAACATTGCATGCCATTGATCTTCTCTGCCTGACAGTAAGTCACAGCATTAAGGACATGGCAATAAGTAAAATATTAAAATATAGAAAACAGAAAAGTGTAGGGAAGAATAAACAACTACACTGATAGAACAAGTAAATAGGGAGCTGTTGTTTACACTCCCAAATATTACTAGAACTAGAGGATACTCCATTAAACTAACTGGCAGCAGATTTAAACCAAATAAAGTATTTATTTTTTTCTCACTCAACACATAATTAACGTGTGGCATTTGTTGCCAGAGAAAGGTGCACTGCTCAAGACCAGCAGCACAGCTGGGTTTTAAAAAGGACTGGATAAGTTCTTGGAGGCTAGGTCCATGAATGGCTATTAGCCCAGGTAGGTTGGGGGATACAACTGACTGACTGTTGAGAGTTCAGAGGGAACAGCAGGGAATGAATCACTCCAGTATGACCTGTTGTGTACTTCTCTGAAGCAATCAACAAAGGCCACTGTCAGAGACAGGACGATGGGCTCAGTAGGCCGTTGGTCTGGCCCAGTATAACATTTGTGTTCTTAGGGCTAGCAAATAGTAAAACTGCTATCAGCTCAATAAATCTGGAGAATTATTTTGCATTTCAGCAGCACAATACTGGTTGCCCTCTAGTGGCACGTTCTTGTCACCAAAGGAAAAGAGCAAGTATCCTGCTCATCCTCACTGTCGGATGAAAACTCACAACATTCAGATATACTTGCGCCTCGGTCAAGCACCCAAAACAACTGCAGATTATTTACTTCATCCCCTTTTAATTAAACCAGTTTGCCACTCCTGTAGTATTTGGATTTTCCAGCCAGTTTTCCATCTGGTTCTGACACAACAATATTAAGGACAGGCTTCTGTAATATGCTAATATGTCATAAAAACTAGCATGGCTGAAAGGGTAAGTTTATTTTTTTTCTACTGTAAATGATGAATCTTTAGAAATGCCATGAAGTCTGCATGTGTAATATACGTATGTTCTTCGCTACTGATAAACATTTCTCTTCAATGTGTCCATACTGAAAGGAATTGATTTCAGTAAGCCTTTTATTTTTTGAAGGAAACATGTCCTACAAAATCTTATTGAAAATAGAGGAAAAGACAGCCTATTAAATAGTTACTTAGATTTTTGTGACTTGTCAAAGGAGAAAAATGTCAGACCATCTATCATTCCTTCATTCTTACCTCTATGGAGGGCATGCTGGGTAAAACCATCATGGACAAACAACTCAGTCCTTAGCAGAATTCCTTTGATCCATATTAAACGGAGTTGTTGATTTTATTTTGCTGGGAAATGCATTCGGAACACGTAGCATTAGGTAGTAGAAGGTCAGATTACATGTGGCTATCACTAGCATTTCAATATCCTTTATTGTGTTTCAGTTTAAATAGCTTGCTTAATTTCAGACTCCTAGTTACTTCAGGTTCGATTGTGTTCTGTGTTGCAACTTGTAAGGTATTTTACTGATAATAAGGACATATTTCAGGTAAATTTAAAGTAAGAAGCAATACAGTAAGTCATTAGTTCCTTGATTATAGGGAAAACCAGAATTAACTGGATCTTGGTTTTTACAATAACCGCTTTCCCACACCTTTCACCAAAGTAAGATTTATTGTCAAGATAACCTTTTTAAGAGACTAGAAATTTAACAACAAAACTGAAGGTTTTCTTTCTTTTTCCTCCATTATTCTTGCAGTTTGTTCTTTAATTTTTCCTTTAGTTTTTGTACGTTGTCCTCAAATTAGTGTTCTGTTCACCTAGGATAAACCTCAGTATTTCATCATATATTTTAATTATTTATTTATGTAACAAATTTTATTACCCTGCCCCTCCTGCTCCAGGCAGGTCAGGGCGGCTTATGTATAAAAACAATAAAACAACAGCTAAAACAACATAATAAAAGAGAAAGCAAAAAAATAGATCTCCCTCCCCCATCCCTAACCCACAACCCCCGAACCTAAACCTCATCTCCCCCACCAAACGCCTGGAGGAACAGCCAGGTCTTAGGCTGCTTGCCCACATTATGGAATACACATGAGTTTAAAAACTCACTGTGTTGTTTGAACTCACGTGTGTTTTGTGATGGGAGGCTGCACACATTAGCTGACTCACAAATATTTTCAGGTCACATGGTTAGTGAACATCCGTGAGTGAAACTTCTTTATTTGTGCCCACATTACACAAAGGTCTGTGAGTTTGGAAGCAGAGGAAACCCCTCCATCCTCCTTTCCCTGTATCCCTTGCAAGAGTTCATTTCCTGTCACGTGACACCCCAGGCTTCAGAGCACTTCCTGTAGCTTGCTCTCTCCAGGCGATCAGAAAAAGAATTGTAATCTGCTTCTCCCTGTATCTCCCTCCCGTAGTCTCTATGGTTAAAATGGCCATGGGAGGACTGGAAGAAAAATCTCATGGTGAGCAATGAATGCGTATGTTTTGGCCACCTTGCATAAGATAAAATCTCACTGTGACTTATAACACCCGCGAGCAACAGGGCAAGATTTTCAGCCCTGTCAAACTCACGTGGTTTTTTTTTGTACCTCATGCATTTTGCTGCTTGCCCACATTACTGAAATACCTGTGAGTTTCTCACTCATGGGCATTTCAGTACTGTGGGCAAGCAACCTAAGTCATACGCTGGAAGGGAGGGACATCTGGGGCCATCCGGGCCTCTCCCAGGAAGGAATTCCACAGTCGAGGTGTGGCCACCAAGAACACCCTCTCCATAGCAGCCCCCCGGCCACATGGGGGACCTCAAGGAGGGCGCTTCAGGCCAACCACAGGGGTCTTTCCAGAGCGCAGAGAGTGAGGTGATCCTGTAGATAAGTTGGGCCAAGGCCGTATAGGGCTTTATAGGTTAACACCAACACCTTGAATCGGGCCCAGAAGACTATAGGCAACCAGTGCAGAGCCCGGAGCTCCAGTGTAATGTGCTCATGGCATCCCGACCCCATAAAGAGATGGGCCATTGCATTCTGCACTAGCTGCAGTCTCCGGACCATCACCATAGGTATCCCCATGTAAAACGCTTTGCAATAGTCCAATCTCAAGGTAATGAACACATGGATGGTGGTGGCCAAGTCACTATCTGAAACATATGGCCAAAGCCAATGCAGCAGATGAAATTAGCAAAATGCACTCCTTGACACTGACCCCACCTGCAGATCCATGCAGAGCTGCGGGTCGAGGAGCACACCCAGACTGCAAACCTGGGGAACCAGTGGAGGGCGAACCCTGTCAATGACAGTGGCCATCACATCTGCCGCCTTACCCATCAACATCACCTCCATCTTTTCAGGATTCAACTTCAGTTGGCTTGCCTTCATCCAGTCCCACACAGTCAACAGACACCGGGTAGGTACTGAGACTGCCGGGTCTGGGTCAGATGAAAAAGAGAGGTAGAGTTAGGTGTCATCAGCATATTGAGGATACCGCACCCCATACTGTCTCACGACCTCCCTGAGCGACTGCATATACACGTTGAACAGGAGAGGGAACACGATGGAACCTTGCGGGACACCACACATGTGGTCTTGGGGCGACGAAGAGCAAGCCCCGAGCACCACAAGCTGAGTTTTTCTGGTCAGGAAAGAGCAGAGCAACTCAAGAATGATCCCGACCACACGGACTCAGTCCCTCAGGTGAGTCACCAACATCTCATGGTCAACAGTATCAAAAGCAGCTGACAGATCTAACAGAATTATTTGTATTTATTTATTAATTTATTTAAAACTTATATCCCACCCCTTCTGCCCAAAGGCAGCTCGGGGTGGCAAACAACACACAAAAAATTTAACAATAAAACATTTAAAAACAAATCAACAAATTTTAAAACAAATCATAAAGCTCACCCTCCCTCCCAAACCCTACCTCCCCCATATCCCCACCTCCACCCCCTCCAAAAACCTGGCGGAACAGCCAGGTCTTACACAAACTTTGAAATGACAAGAGGGTGGGGGCCAACCGAGCCTCCTCCAGGAGTGAATTCCACAGCACAGGGGCAGTCACCGAAAAAGATCTCACATCAGTGGCCACCCGTCTTGCCTGGGGAACCTCCAAAAAGCCCCCCATGGATGATCTCAGGGGTCGCACAGGCACATGAGGAGTGAGATGATCCCGCAGATAGGCAGGGCCCAGACCGTGAAGGACTTTGAATTAGCAGGGTTGGACGATCCTGGTCCAATTCGCTGTGGAGGTCGTCGACCAAAGCCTCGAGTGCAGTCTCAGTGCCATAGCCTGGAAGAAAGCAGAACTGTGAAGGATCCAGATAGCTGGTATGGTTGAGATGCTCCCACAGCTGCTGGGCCACAACCTGTTCAGTAACATTTTCTAAAAAGGGGAAGGTTAGAAACCATCTGATAACTGGCGAGGGAGTCAATGTCAAGTGATGGTTTTTGAGCAGAGGCCTCAAGGGGGAATGGCCCCAACATCTCCCGGCTAGCCTTAACCAGCCAGGATGGCCATGGGTCAAGTTTACAAAAGGTGGCCCAAACTTCCCCAAGAATATCCCCCACCTCTGTGGGCGACACCCACTGAAACTGATCCCATGAAACCAGACATGGTGGGGCTTCCACATCCTCTGGTTCACCCATTGTATTAAGTGCAGCATCAAAGTTGTGGTGAATCCAAGCGATTTTATCCACAAAGTAATCAACAAGCATGTCACAGCGAGTACTAGATTACTCCTGTTCCAGGCAGAGAGATGGTAGACCAACCAACCTCCTCACTACTCGGAAAAGCTCTGCTGGATTAGATTTAGCAGAGGGTATACGGGCAGCAAAAAACTCCTTTTTTTGCTGCCTTTACAGCTACGACATAGGCATGTAAACTGGATCTATGTTGCAATATGTCAGCTTCAGCACGCAAATGATGCCACCATTGCTCCAACCGCTGCCCCTCATGCGTCAACACCCTCAGACCCTCGGTAAACCCCAGTGGCCTGAGGAGCAATCGCCAAGGGAGCGGACACCACGGAGCTGTCCAGTCGATGGCCTCCATCTCTCTCTCTCTCTCTCTCTCTCTCTCTCTCTCTCTCTATCTATCTATCTATAGGAGGGAGTTAGGAATGTTTATATATATATATATATATATAAACATTCCTAACTCCCTCTTATAGAGAGAGAGAGAGAGAGAGAGAGGCCATCGACTGGACAGCTCCGTGGTGTCCACTTCCTTGGCGATATATATAAACATTCCTAACTCCCTCCTTCCCCCCACAGGCTTTCCCTAACTAAAACCAAACAACCATCAAACCCCACCCCCAGCCCTCCTGTTCCCACTCAGGGCCTGACCTAAGGGCCCTTTAGCATGAACAGGCAACAGGCCACTTTTCAAGTCCCTCTCCAGGTCGTCCATCCCCAAAGTCTTGCCTAGCTGGGGAGCCCTGGCCTCGTTCCCTCTCCTCCTCTAAAGGGGGAAAGGGAAGCATTGGAACCTGGGGCCCAGGGCAGGAAGTCTCCCGGTGAGGGGTAGTCCCAGAAGGCCAGCAGAAGCAGTAGGTGGGGTGGCAGCAGCAGCAGTGGGCAGTGGTGGAGCCCTGGGCAGAATGTCCTCCCTGAGGGGTTTCCCCACCCAGAAAGTCCCAGCAACAGCAGGAATAGCAGGGTGGATAGCAGCAAGCAATAGTTAAAAAAAAATCACTGACGACCAGAGGTTCTGACTGCCACAGCCACAAACTGCCGCCAACCGACTCCGCTCTTTGGCTGGCGTCCATTGGCCACCACCCAAAGTTCGCCGCCTTCAGGGCAACTGGTGCAAAGAGCCACAGGTGGGGACAATCTGTCAGGCATAGCAGCAGTCAGTTAATGGCAGTCCTTCTCCTTCTCCCTCTACCTCCTATAGAGCATAAGGGCAATAAATACTGGTGTCCAGATAGATTTGCATGCTGTAAATATTTTTATTTATGGTCATTTTGCTCTTTATTATTAAGATTTCTTTTGCATTTGTAGCTTTAAAATAATTTAATAAATTAATTCTAGATAGGTATGTATGTCCAGGAATTTTATTCCAGAACTGCTTACTGTCCTGTGCTTCAGAGTATGTTTTTATGAATAAGTGAAATGCATTACCCCATTTTCAAAACTGCTGAGCTCCTGCAGCTCCAATTGACTTTGCTTGGTCCTTTGTTATTAAAGTAGCTGTGTGTAACACATGATGGCACACTCTGTCAAAAATGTGTTGCTTCATCCATAATTCATTTATGGAAGCTAGCTAAAGTCTGCCAAGTGGCATTGCCAAGCTTTCAATGTGGGGCGCACCCAGACCTGCCACCTCGACTGTATCCAAGCTCCTCTGTTTCTACATCCCCTCAGCTCTGTCATCCCTGCTAACCAAGTTCTGGTCCTTCCATGGCTGATGCAGCTTCTGCTCCCCATTGTAGCCATCAGAACCCTTTCCCCTAGCACCCAGAGTAGCAGCAAAACTGCTAGTGAGCGATGGGGTAAAGAAGTCCCATCATCCCCTGGTTTCCTCTGGAGTATGGGGTTTGGGGAACACATAGTCTAGTAGTTGAGGACTGCTTCTAGGAACCCCATGTGGCACACTATTTATTATTCCTATTTCAAAATGGCATTGCATGGGAAAAGATTGGCCACCCTGATTTATGGTTTCAAAACTGGAAGATGTTGCTGAATACTAAGGTATTAGATAAGTAACCAATGCACTCTATGAATGTGCATGAGACAGTAACTGACTGCAATTCAGCTTCATGCAGAATGTCATGGGGTTTTATTTGTGTGATGTTTTTATTTATTTGTTTGTTCATTAGTTTTGTTTTATTTGAATTTTTACCCCGCCCTTCCCCTAAGTCTCAGAGCAGCTTACATAAAAAAAAACAACATACACAATAAAAATACAATAAAACTCCATTTAAAACCCTCATTAAAAACCCACCCTCACCTCTAAACCCTCCCACTTCAACCCCTAACCCCGCCTGTCGAATGCTTTGCAAAAAAGAAATGTTTTACACCACCTCTGGAAAATGCTCACGGTCAGGCTCTGACAGAGTTCTGGAGGAAAGGAGTTTGATAACTGGAACAGCACCCGAGAACATCTCTCTGTGGACCCTTGTCATACAAACAAGATTAGCGCCGACCACAGGAAGAGAGACTCCCAGATATGTGGGGCCCAGGCCGTTTAGGGTTTTAAAGGTCAGATCCAGCACCATGAATTGTGACCAGAAATCTAGAGGTAGCCAGTGCAGACTGTAAAGCACAGGTGTAATGTGCTTCTGGCAACCCACCCCTGAAAGGAGCCAGGCACATTCTGCACCAGCTGCAGCTTCCAGACAGTCATCAAGGGCAGCCCCATGTAGAGCACATTGCAGTAGTCTGGAATCAAGGGGATGAAAGCATGGATGATGGTGGCCAAATCAGAATCCGAAAGATAGGGATGCAGCCTCCTCACCAGATGGGGTTTGTGAAAAGCACCGCTGGTAGCAGAGGCGGCTGGTGGGTTTTGAGATTGGAGGGGCAGTAAGGCCGACTGGTCTGCCGGAGTGCAATGATGGGTGGAGCCAGGGCAACGGTGGGCGGACCCAGGGCAACGGTGGGCGGCATAACCCAGCAGGAAGGAGTTCCAAGGGTTAATGTTGGACATTACATTACTTAATCAAGCAATTTCAGTTAGGTTAGGCAGGTTATAATCACCTCCTCTGCCAGGTTTAAAAGCAGGCAGACAACCTTAAATCTCACAAGCAGTTTTAGCAAAGACACACACACACGCAGCAGAGGTTAAGAACGCTGCTTCAGAAAGAAGGGACTTGCTGCATGTATGTTGGAGGGACCCCAATCCCTGCTTCAGAAGTCCCTTGCCCTCTGTTGCGCGTGTGTGTGTGTGTGTATATATATATATATATATATATATATATATATATATATATATATATATTGGGGGGGAATTTCAAGGCCCATTATTCACCAGACTCACAGTTACATCTCAGGATTTCAAAAGCATCCCATTTCCAAAATTGTGACCACACCTAAAGTTCTCCAGACTCACAGTTACATCTCAGGATCTCAAACTCATCCCTTTTCCAGCATTGTGAATACACCTAAAGATCTCCAGACTCACAGTTATTATTATTATTATTATTATTATTATTATTATTATTATTAATAACAAACATTTATATAGTGCCAGCAGTGTACCTGGCACTTTACAAAGTAATAAAATAGACACGGTCCCTGCCCCTAGGGCTTACAATCTGAGAGACACGACCTGGGGGAGAGACATAGGAAGCGGAACAGAGGGAGAGACAAGGGGTCTAACATTCATGAAGATGCGAGGTCTCAAGTGCACGTACTTGGCTTGGTTACGATGAGAATGACAGCAGGCAGGTCCATGTTGCAAGGATAAGGGTAAACCGATCGTAGGTATAGGAATAGTGGCTCAGCAGGATAAAGAGTCAGACAGAGCAGAGCGAAAGAGGTGAGTTTTAAGGAGAGATTTGAAGGTATGAAGGGAGGGGGCAAGGCGGATGTGGACAGGGAGGGAGTTCCAGGCATGGGGGGCAGCAAGTGAGAAGGGACGAAGGCGCTTAGGGGAGCAGGGAAGGTGTGGAAGGGTGAGAGAAGGGACATCTTAGGATTTAAAAAGCATCCCATTTCCAGCATTGTGAACACACCTAAAGATCGCCAGGCTCACAGTTACATCTCAGGATTTAAAAATCACCACATTTCCAGCATTGTGAACACAGCTCAGATCACCAGACTCAGTTACAGGGGCAGGGTGGGGGGACCCTCGGGGGTGGGAGCGGGGTGGGGGACCCTCGGGGGTGGGGGGTCCCTCGGGGTTGGGAGTGGGGTGGGAGCAGGGTGGGGGGACCCTCAGGGGGTGGGAGCAGAGTGGGGGGACCCTCAGGGGGTGGGGGAGAGATCACTTACCTGGCTGCTGCTCCAGTGGTCCATGGCGTCCCGGGCTGCAGGCAGAGGTGAGGGGGGGGACTTGCTCTTGCTTTAAATTGCCTGCGCATCCTGCTCCTACGGAGCCAGGATGTGCGGGCAATTTTAAAACTTTTTTTTAAAAAACGTTCCCTGCCTTGCCGCTCCCCCCACCGCTCTGAGCGGCAGGTTAGGGAGGGAGAGCGGCAGCAACAGGAAAGTGGCTGAGGCTGGCGGCACGCTGTTTGAATGGGAGAGGGAGAGAGAGCACAACAGCATGCCGCCAGCCTTGTCCCTGAGCATGTTCAGCTGAGGTAGGGAGCAGCGTGCATGCGCGCCACTCCCTGTCTCAGCCGCTCGGCCCAAAGCTTCTCACCTGAGCATTTGCATCAAGCGCCCAGGCGAGAGGTTCCATTGCGCCCATTAGGCGCAATGGAAAAGGCTAGTCCCTCCCTCCACGGCACATCCTATGCGTGCTGTTGACTGAGGGGCTCAGCCGCCCAAATCACGTTTTCAATAGAAAACACGGTTTGGGCAGCTGAGGAGCTCAGCCTTTTTGTCCCTTCTGGGACCCACTTACAGAGCGGCTCTGAGAGTGGGTCCCGAAAGGGAGATCACTGATAGCAGCAGCAGCCTCTGAAGCAGAAGTCAGAGGAGGCTGCTGCTGCTGTTGTCAGAAGCGGTGGCATGGTTTTTTGGGTTTTTTTGTTAGCTTGAGCAGCGGCAGGGGTCCCCCATGGCACATGGGGGGCAGTGCCCCCAGACTACCTGGGGGGAGCCGCCACTGTCTGGTAGTCCAGGTTCAGTAAAGGATCCAGAAACACTCCAAGGCTGCAAACCTGAGTAACCAAAGGGGGTTAGACCCCTTCAGTAACAGGGGTACCAATCCCCACCAACTCACACGATCGGACAATCATAATCACTTCAGTCTCATCTGGATTCAGCTTCAATTGGCTCACCCGCATCCAGTGCCCAACTAGGGCTGTAACTTGGTACTTGGTTTCCCTCCGTTTTTACCAAGGATCCCGGTAGTTGACTTGGTTTACCAAGTACCGAGTAAACCGAGAAATCAGTACAGAACTCAGTACTCAGTACTTGAGGAACTGAATGTGGAGGGCAAGAGGGGGCAGGCATGAGTCCCCTAATGTGTCATACAGAAAGGGGGGAGTAGGCACAGAGGGCAGGTGTGGTTGGCAGGAAGGGGGGGCAGAGGCAGCAAACTCATTGAAAGAATTGGACACGAGAGTGGAATCGAAGTGCAGCCAGCTTGCTGCCTGCTGTCACCGTCACTGGTGAGGTCCCTCCAGCACTGCAACCCCAGTGAGGTGCCCCAGTGCCGTACATCTCCTGGCTGCAGGCTGGGAGATCTGGCCATCTTTTCTCTGGGAGTATGCTGGGAAATGTAGCGCAGCATACTCCCAGAGAGCCATTCTAATGCTCTCCGGGAGCAGGATGCACTACATTTCCCAGCATGCTCCCAGAGGAAAGATGGTGGATAGATCTCCTGGCCTGCAGCCAGGTGATGTGCAGCACTAGGGCACCTCAATGGGGTTGCAGCACTGGCTCGGAAGACCTTGCTGGTGCCAGCAATGGCAGGCAGTAAGCCAGCTCCACTTCAACTCCTCCAGTGCAGCAAATCTTCTCAGTGAGTTTGCTGCCCCTGCCCCCTCTTCCTGCCCACTGCACCTGTCCCCTGTTCTGGGTCCCTTCCCGCCACTTAGAGGACTTGGTAAAATGCTCTGTATTTTACTGAGTACCAAGTATTTTATTGAGAAAGTGGTACCAAGTATTTGTTGGTATTACCAATTAGCTCCCAGAAACTTGGGCCTGGTACTCAGCTACTCAAAAATACTCACTAATTATTTTTCTTCTACAGAATTCAGTCCTATTCCCAACAGCAGCCAGGCATTGGCTAATTTTTTTTATTTATTTTTTATTTTACAACATTTATATTCCGCTCTTCCTGCCACAGGCAGCCCAGAGAGGCTAACAGCCATAAAAATATACATATAGTATAAAACAATTTAAAAGACATTAAAACATAAAAATCATAAAACAGGGAAAGAACCCCTAACCCTCCCCCATACCCAACCCACCCTTACCCCTCTCCCTTTCCAAATGCCTGATGGAACAGCCAGGTTTTACAGTTCCTACGAAAAGTCGGGAGGTCCAGGGCCAGACGGGACCCCACCGGGAGGGAATTCCAGAGGCGCAGCATGGCTACTGAGAACACCCTATTCTGCGTGGCCCCCTGGGAAACCCGAGGGACCTCCAGCACGGCACCCCTGGACGACCACAGGGACTGATCTAGAACCTGGGGAGACTGCAGAAACTGGGTTGGATGAAAAAGAGAGGTAGAGCTGGGTGTCATCAACACACTGATGGCACCTCACTCCAAACCTCTGAATGATCTCACCCAAGAGCCTCAGATGCACATTGAACAAGAGGGGAAACAAGATGGAACCTTGTGGGACACCATAGGGGAGGTCCCGAGGGGATGACAAGTAGTCTCACATCACTACCCACTGAGACCTCCCTGATAGGAATGAACGGAACCACTCAAGAGCAGCCCGCACACCCCTGCCAGGTCCCGCAGACATGTCAACAACACCTTATGATCAACCATATCAAAGGCCACTGAGAAGTCTAACAAGATCAACAGAGCACATTTCCCCTTGTCAATCTCCAGGCATAGACCACAAGCGCAGTTTCCATGCTATACCCCAGACGAAAACCTGGCTGAAATGGGTCCAGGAATGTGATAGCATTGAGATGAGCTTGAAGCTGCTGGGCAACCACCTGTTTAATAGCCTTCCCTAAAAAGTGAAGGTTAGGTACAAGGCAGTAGCTGGCCAGGGAGTCGACATCCAGAGATGGTTTCTTGAGAAGGGTCCAGAGAACTGCAGTTTTGAGGGTGTCCAACAATCTACTCTTCTTAAGGGAGACATTGACAACCCCATCCAGCAACGACCTGAGTCATTGACAACCCCTGCCGGCAATGTTGGGAGCCTGAGGTGTTTTTGCCATTTTCATATACCTCCAAAATGGTTCAATGTTAGTGATTGTCTGTCTCTTCACATTCTTTTTGCTTTGTTTGTTCTTCATTTTGTGGTGGTCTCTGACAACCAAAATTAGTTTCTCTCAACCATCCCTCACACCAAACAAATGAAATACCCAGCACTGACACATCCAAGACAAAATTTATTTATGTGATATCATTCTTCCCTCATTTTGAGATGTCATTTTTATTGATTCTGTTGTCATCTTTTCTCACAATCAAGAGGTAAGCACACAGCAATAATTCTGTTGAGGGCAAGCAGGAACCCTACTCAATTATTTTTCCTGGTCCGACAGAATTTAAAAAGGAACATAGTTTCTTAGAAGCAGTTGATTTGCATACGTTTGTATGAAATATGCGGAAATTTATTAAAGAGCTTTTTAAAGAGCTGGTGGGGCAGAACCAGAGCATGAAGCCACATAAAAAAAGGGGCTGGGGAAAGGGTGTAAAGTGGTACCGTTATAGAAAGAACATGGGGAAATTAATGGGCGGCCTGAGCACACAATTCAATGCCTCCCATGATTTTTGAAAACAACAGCCCAAAGCATACCCATGTACATATCCTAACTGGGTCAGTCTCACTCTCTCACACACATACACTATCACACAGGCACACATCAGACACATGCATGCACACATTTTATCTCTCTTACACAAACTCACACATTCTTGCTCTGTCTCTCTCTCACACACACACACATACACACACACACACACACATAAGCACTTTGGTTTTTTTTAGATGGACAGGTTGCCCTGGTGCTGGTCGTGCCAGCCCCCACTTCACCCACAGGTGCCCCATCTGTCTAAAGGTGCTCCACCAGATGTGCAGGTGGAGCAGGCGCAGAGCAGGCATAGGCCTGCTCTGGGGCAGCCCTGCCACTGGCACTCGGGGATATCCCAGAGCGCCATCAACAGAGCAGACTGGCCAAACCCGGGGCACTGGTCTGAAGCGGAGGAGTGGTCCACCTGATACATGGACCCATGCTGCTGCTTCACTTCCAGCTGGCTATTGCCCAAGGAAACACTATAGCATTGCAGATTCTGTAGCCCGTAACCCTATGGTGTGTGTGTGTGTGGGGGGGGTGCACATACACAGGCACCGCACAGGCTGGGCACCCACTGGGTCTGTCTGATCTGGACCCAGGCAAAGCTGGGAGTGGGAGGATGCAAAGGTGCATGCCTGGAGCAGCTTTGGGGTGGGCAGCCCCATTATCATCTAAAAGCATCCATAAATGCTGTGTTTGCACAGATGTTAAATCCAAAATAATCTTTCTCAACCCGCTTTTAAATGTCCATGTGAAAACCTAATCCTAGTTTAAAATATCTGGGTTACAGTTGAACTCAGGCTTATTTTCACCCTCATTTTTAAGGATTTACTTACCCTGGGCTCAAATAACCTTGGTTAAGTCCATGTAAACTAAATCTGAATTAAGTATAGAGATTAGTAGATCGAGCAAACATCCTCTCTACCCAGGAACATCTATATGGTTGTCAGCGCTTTCAGGGAATCTGGCAAGGAATCAGCATTTTGATTTCTCTTCCCCTATACCTGGTGCTTAATAAATAAAATAAAATAATAATAATAATTAAGAATTAAGAATACATTTTATTTTTATAGCACCCCCTAGCCTACATGGCACTTGTAGGCACTTGTATAAACTATTTTAAAAGGTTTAAAGTAAGTAATCTAAAACAATACTTTAAAATTACCCAAATTCTAAATATTCTAAAAATTTTGAATATTTAAATTAATATTAAAAGATTAGCCATGGGATCAATTCAAATACCTCTCTAAAAGGGAACAAAAATCATAGCAGAAGAAGACAATGGAACTCAGCAGCAAAGAACCATGGGATTTTTCAGTTATGTGTTTTAGTCTAAACCCTTAGTGACCATGTACACTGTAATCCTTGATTGATGATTATTCCAAGTTGTAAATGTCTGTGTAAACTGGAATCCAGGATTTAGAATCCAGAATTTTTTTAATGGGTATTGTCCGTGTAAAAACAGGCGTTCTCTCTCTCTCTCTCTCTCTCTCTCTCTCTCTCACACACACACACACACACACACACACACACACACACACACAAACTCATACTTGTGGACAGGCTCAGACTTCCCTATTGCCTGGAAGAGCCGTCTCATTTAACCGAGACTGAGCCACTGCCATTGGGTGTTTTTGAGTGAGCAAGCGAATATGCTTCCTCACGCACCACCTTCACGCAAGCATTTGGATTCGTGATTGGTGGGGGGCTATCAGTAGATGCGTCTTGTTTAAAAACATCCATTGTTGCTCTGCTGTAGAATAAGGAAAGGGTGGGACTCGCCATCTGGCACAATTCCACTCACTCTCTTCTGTTCCCATCCCACCTAGAAAGAGAGGGAGAACGAGCATGCTTGGAGCTAAAGTCAAATCTCAGCTACAGTAGCTTTCGTTTAGGTGTCTATGTTCATCAGATCACTGGGGGAGGCACAGAAACAAGCTCTGGGGGCCCAATTTATACCTTCAGTTAGAAGAATGAGGATTGCACCTCATTATTAAATGCTAAGGGAAAGATATTTTTAAAAGTATATTAACAAGGACTTGTCATTCATCATGTGGTGCTTCATGCAAAGCTCTCTAAAACTTCAATATGCTGTAGATGGCAGACCTCTTTTTAGTATTACGGGTGTTCTATCTCTAGAGAAATCACTTACATTGCAGTTTGCCTTCCAAAGTAAGATAAGAGTAAGCCACACAATGTAAATATTAGTAAAACAGACAAAACAGCTGCATCTTTATATCCTTAGAGTTACTTGATGAGGTCTCTTCTGATTACATGATACTTCATGTATGTAAACCTTGACAACGAATGCTATATATTGGGCAAAGCCATTTTCACTTTGACACTTAGAGACTGAAATCGGATATTTATTTTTCATTGTTTTGTTTTTAGAAAATCTTTATAGTACATGTATCTATGATTATAATCTTGCAGCCTGCTTCTATACAATAGATTATGGTTCCACTTGCTCACTGTATTAATCAATCAGCTGTCAGCAGTCATCAAGATTAGATAAAGTACACTGGCAATTAATCCCTCCCTCCCACCCCCCCAAAAAAAGTATTACATTCCTTGTTACTTTTTTGGCAGGATTCAGTGATATGTATAGATAGCATTAAAAATATTGCAATGCATGCAAAATGTCAAATAACTCTTAACCTAGCTTAACGTATAATTAAATCTCTCCAATGGAAAGTATTGTGTTTATGGGTTGGGAGGAAGGTCGATGGTTCCATGCATAAACAGCTAACCAGCTGTGACCAGCAGTTGTTAAATTTACCATAGCTGCCAGGTTGGACAGCAGATTTGTTTTGCTTTCCAGTCTTCTTTAAGTTGTGAAGGTTGCACACATGAACTGTATGTTGTTAAAATAAATACTAGTATACTGAAACGTATAGGGACCTACAGTGTTTGGATTCCCTGGCATGCCTCTTTATTGCTAGTCAGTTTGTGGTCAATAATCAGAATCACTTCACATGCAGAGTCTATACTAGTCAAAACGCAGTGAATGAAGTGGAAGTACTCTAGTCCCTAAAGGCTAGTTTCTGTAAACACCAGGTGGAGGACACCAGGTGATGGAAGCATCGTCCACATTTTCAAATGTCAGGTGCTCCCCAGACAGGATGCTTAAATAAACTCATCTATGGTTTTAGCAGATGTTAGGAATACAAAAAGCAAAAATTTTAATTACAAATTTACATTGTCTGCATGTTTTCATATCACTTTAGGAAAGAAGTGCAGTGGTGCAATGTGTGCATGTATATCTTTTAAATGGTATTGATTTGATGAATGGCACGTTCAGAAAGATGTGTTCATCTTTGGATCGTCTCCCTGAAACAGATGGTATCTTTGTGATTGTTGTGACACTTCATTCTTGCTTCTGGCTGGTAACTCGCTAAAGGAAAATCCCAGCATACTCAATACCAGAAAGTAAGGTTGTTTGGTGTTCATTGCTACATCTAATTTTCTCAGAGAATTTTGACAGATGTGACAAATTCATTGAAATGTTGTCAAAATAATATCAACAAGTTGACAAATTAAATCTGGCTTTTGTTCAGCCCCTTGGTGTTATACATGTACATCTGCAGTAACAGGAGACTTTGTATCAATGTCATCCTTGACAACTTGATCATTTTCGATGGCACATTATCAAATTTTTCTCCTTCCTGATGGATCATTTTGCACTCTCTGTGTTTTTCTCTCTGGTATCTCTTTTCAAATAATTATTACCAAAGGAACAAGGGCTGAAATTGATCCTCAACGGGTAAGGGATACAAAGAAATCATGGGCACTGGGACACTCTGTTAGAGGTCACAAAGTAAGGCTGCCTCAGTCTGAAGGAAACTGATCTTTAGTAAGGGATTTGTATCCATTTTGCCAAACAAGTGACCTTGTCAGCTTCAGCATCTACGGATATGTGGTAAGGATCTAATCCAGCTGTGTAATGTGCTGTTCTGCTTGTCATGAATAAAAAGTGCTATTATTAAAGTGTTCTTGCTGCCAAATGCTTGTAGTGGTAATTTTGTCCGAATAATGGCAATCTGAAACATGATAATAATAAAAGAATGGAGTCCATTTACTATAAAGTGGTACAACACAGTATTCAAAATCGTTCTGTTGACTGCTCCATTAAGGATATTTTGACACAGAACCACCATGCTCTCTAGAACTATAGATGGAAGAGGAGTCTATTGCTTGTAAACTATTCAGTTCTGCTGACACAGCAGCACAGGTTGACATTTGGTCCCATGAAAAGCATCTCCCTCATTTCCCGGCTATTCTTCAAACGAGCACTTCCGCCAGCGTCATCCTTTAATTTTAACTTTAACTCTAATGGAGGGGACATTCTGGCTGTTCTGCCCAAGCA
The DNA here is from genome assembly GCA_003113815.1 of Sphenodon punctatus. Lineage (NCBI taxonomy): Eukaryota > Metazoa > Chordata > Lepidosauria > Sphenodontia > Sphenodontidae > Sphenodon > Sphenodon punctatus. The sequence continues at coordinate 6,780,371 of QEPC01001394.1, forward strand.
CATCTACTCTGAAACACGGAAATTAAACTGAATGTGTCCTTAGTTTGTGTTCATAGGGCCCATGTACACATAGTGCAGTTCGTGCCACTGCTCCCAAGAGAGTCAAAGCCACACAGACAGAGCAGTACTGTGCAAACAATTCAAATGCCACACTTAAGAATACACACTTAAATATACTGCTAAGAAGTGATCTATTCAAAATATATTGTACTGTATAAATAGCAGTAGTAGTAGTAGAAAACACAAAACCTCACGGTTTAAAAAACCATTAAAGGCAGAACCATTCGTAAAACAAAAAAATCTTTCCTCTTCAAAAACATTTCACAAAATGATTTTTACTCTAGCTTAAACTCCAAAAGACATAAAAATTCATTACAACTACAATTAAAAAAACAAAACAGTTAACTACCGTAACTCTGTCCTGTTGTGCAGAATGGCATTGTATCTAACCTATTGCAAACCATTGTCTATACTAACACTGACACTCATACCGTTGTCGAATTATGATAATAAATTAATGATAATGAAAAAATGTGAAAGTTTATTTAGTGATAAATATTAATAAGAGTAAGTATGTATGGTAAGGAATTAAGTACATATCTTACGTTCATGTTGATGGGAAATTATTAAATATAGATAGAAAATTTTGAAATAATTTCCATGCTTTTTGCTGTTTGTTTAAAATGAGGCCTAGGACATTCACAAAAATACTATACCTTACCAACTTCTAAAATCCTAACGCATATACATGAAATGCTGTGTCTATGGAACTAAATGTTTTGGTGTCAATCCAGGTCCCAGTGCACAAGCATCAAAATAAAAAAAGACACTAATTCGTACATTTCTTGCCAGGCTCAGAGAGATCAAGGACTGATGGGGTGTTTCTAGCACACATCTAGAGAGGTAGTGCCATTTCAGAGCATGGTGAAGGCTTTGCCTTTTTGAGAAAGTTTCCTGGAACGATCCAAGTAACAAAAACACAACAATCAGAGAAAACACTAAGCCAAGCTGGCAAACCTAAGAGAGAAACAAAGAGCGAAGCCCATTATGGACAGATGAAGGTGATCCTTAATGGGTGTTTTTACACACACATTTCTCCTGCATGTTTGCTGTTACATCCTGAACTTTCTGTGTGTCTAAATCACTCACCCAGATCTTAAACATCCGGCTTTTTGAACTTCTGCGTAGAACTTCTCCCAGAACTTTTGTGTATACAAAGTTCTCCTGGTAAACTGCTTTGCTCCAGGCAGCTGTGGTCACTTGGTTTCAATGGCAACCTGTCACATCTACAGCTGCGGCTACTTAGGTTGCTTCATGGCTGTGTGTGTGTGTGTGTGTGTGTGTGTGTGTGTGTGTGTGTGTGTGTGAGAGAGAGAGAAGAATGAATCTAGGAACTGCCTCAGGGCAGTGTGTGTGCTAAGCTAACAGCTAACAAATTTATTAAAACGTGACCATTGGCCATTGTTCATATGCAAAAAGACACAAAATACACAAACACACATATAAAACGACATACACACAATTCAAAAACTCGCCCCCCCCCCTACTCCCAGACAGTGGGAGTTAAAGCGGGGAGCCTTAAGTAACTGAAACTTCTATTCCCTACTTTACCAATTGTACATTTAAACAAAATTAAATAACAGATTCTCCAAGGGATACACCAACCAGGGGCTTAAATTGAAGAAATTTATCCCTCATATTGAATGCCCTCAACAGAAACTTCATAAAACTAACAGTAACTGGGCATTCCACAAAGCCACAAATTCCAGAAACCTACCAGATTCCCCGGGGTGGCTATCAATAAATGACTGCAGGAATTGTGAGCGCAGAGTATCATAAAGTCTGCATTCAAATAAAATATGGTGGGTAGACTCTGTAACCAGATAGCCAAAGGGGCATAATCGCTCCCCATAGGGAATCCCTTGAAAACGTACCGATAGAACACTAGTCGGTAAAGCATTCAACCTAGCACAGAGAAACAAAAATTTCTCCCTAAAGGTAGCAGTAGTTAACAAATACTGGGCCATACATCCCAACTGAGGAGCCACTGCACCATAATCCTTCATATGCGGTGAATTGGCAACTGCTGTCAATTCCTCCTGGTAGTTTATATCCCTGGATCTAGTCGAAATCTCCCTCCTAGCTGCAGCATACTCCTTAGCCCCCAAATAAGCTTCTGAGAATCCAAGATGGGCAACAGACTTATGCCAAGAATTGACAAAGGAATCCTGAAAGAAAAGGCTAACCAGACTATCCAGGGAGGTCCTAGATTTCTTCAGCCAATACAAGGACACTCGCTCCCAGGCCACGACTGCCCACCCGCATAGCCCGGTCTCCAACCTAATGGCAGCAGCAGGGGAGCCATTGGGTACTTTCAACTGTTGTCTCAAGAAACTTGACTGTACTAAGTTTAAATCCTTGTTAGACAAGGGGGCCCAGAGCTCTTCCCCATATAAAAAAGAAGCTCTGACCTTGGTCTCAAAGACCTTAACTGCAGCATTAATATTCCTCCTGCCAGTGCCCGTGAAAAATCACAATATGGCTTGCGAGTGGCTTCTTGCCATTACTTCTGCTCTCCCAATATGTTCTTTCCAGCAGTCAGTTGTGGAAAAATGGAGTCCCAGATATCTATAGGACTTTTGCTGTTGAAGATGCATCTCACCTATGGGCCACCACAAACGTCCGCCTAGCCCCAGTAAACACAAGGACATTCGATTTGGCATAATTAATGTTCAGATGCTTGTCTGTACAATAGTCTTTAAAGGCAGCCAACTGTCTCAAGAGTCCCACCCTTGTCTGGGACAGGAGGACCAGGTCATCGACATAAAGTAAGGCGCCAATGGACTTAGAAGCCAACTTGGGTGGAAAAATTTTTTCCTGCTGCATGACTGGGATAACATCATTAATAAAAAGCTTAAACAGGGTTGGCGCCAAAACGCAACACTGTCTAACCCCCCGCTCAACTGCAGAAGCCTGCAGGGAGCACCAACCTACCTGCTTGCTGCCACTGCGGGGGGGCTCTGGGGGCTTGCTGCTTGTGCCCCATGGCTCCGCTTGCTCCGCCGCCGCTGCTGACACCGCCGCCGCCGCTGACACCGTCGCTGCTGCTTCGCGCCCCGCTGAAACTTGCAGGGAAAACAACAAACAGTAAGGCTGGGGGTTGGGGGGGGAACGTAGAGGCCAGCCATGTGGGCTGACCTGTCCCCTCCCCCCCCACCCGGAAGTAGCAGGGGGCATAAAGCCCCAGGGACAGCGGCTGAGCCGCAGAAGCCTGCAGGGAGCACCAACCTACCTGCTTGCTGC